>OZ020305.1:60433195-60949606 GCA_963971305.1 Arcuatula senhousia | reverse complement strand
AGATTGTGTTATGGAGTACCTACTGGAAAAGATGTCTATATTTATACCAGTTCCTAATGCTAGCTATGTACAGTTGACAGGTATATGGAGATCAAACATTATCGAGATCAAATTATACACAACCCTGTAGAATACATAAAATGTATTTGCCATTATGTTTAGAAAACGATAAGAGTGAAACATCTAAAAGAGAACAGATATATATAGTAAATATGCATGGCACAAAATCACAAGATAAATATTGAAATGATACGAAGCACAATTATAAACCTTGGTTTTATTGCTGTTCTTCATCCAAAAGTCTTCTCACTTTTAAAATGTCTTCTGTAATGTCAACCAATGACCATTAATGTCTGTCTATTTTAATGTTAAACCACTATCAGATGAACATTTTGTAACATTACTTTGCAAAAACGCATTTCTATTAAAAGGTTCAATTTGATTAACTTTTTTACATGAAATTTACATGAGCCAACATTTTTCTCTATACTGACATATGATTTTACATTGTGTGTTTAGGTGTTCCTGTTTATGAGCTGTGGCATAGTAATCCAGGTAAATTTCAGCTCACTGACAAGACAAAAGTGAAAACAGGTAGACAGACTAGAATTGTTAAAGAGAGAAAAACACAGAAGCAGAACAAGAAGCTTTGTGGTAAAGACAATAAGCTTTCTATGAACTGCAAGTCATCAACAGGGTCTGTACCATATGAACAAGGTACAAATCTGGTTAACATTTGTCAAAAGAGGAATTCAGAGCAGCAACAGGATTTCAACAGAACAACTCCATGTAATAACTTCACTGGTAGAGATGGGCCATTTTCTGTTGTAGCTGATAAAGATAGACCTATTCCCATGGAAGAAGACCACAACAGACCAGATCTAGTAGCATCTACACAAGGTGGACCTGCACCAATATCAGAGGAACCTAGAAATCAAACTAACAAACAGAAGAGAAAGAAACGCAAAAAGAAACAGGCCTGTCCTGATTTTATACCTTATGAGTAAGTTGAAAAAATCCTAAAATAAGAATGTAAATGTACAAATGCTGTAAACAGAATAATTTGAAAAAGTTTTCTTAATTACTTGCGGATTTACTAAAAAAAAAAATCTCTTTTGGGGTGGGGCCATGATTTTATAATAGATATAATTAAATAAAAACCAATGCATGTGTTTTTGTGTTAAACCCACTTCTATCAATTATAATGGATACATATATTGGAATTTCCTTAAATGCATGAAAAATGAAAGTCATGGGAGGACCTATGCATGTTTTAATAATACTCCTCTTTCATTTTACAGATACTAGATAATGAAATATCTAATATGTGTTTTTATTTAATGTCATCAGAAGTTATTTGATTGATTTATGAGAAGATATCAGTAGGAACAACCCCTGGGGATGTTATTATGGACAATGTTTTTGAGCTGTATCTACAAAAAATATAAAAGTCTTCTATTTAGAAACATGCACTTGACGATTCATTTTAATTTTAGATACCACACTTGTATCAAGAGAACTGGGATGCTGTATGCCAGAAATTTGCAAGATAAATTCAACAAATTCTGTAAGTCTTTTAACTATTATTTTAGCGGACTTGACATTGCCTGGGAAGCTAACCATGTATTTGTTTGCCAATTTATATATAAAAGTACAAGAAGAATGTGTAAATTTTTATTACACTGACCAATAATCAATGCCTTTTTGGGATATTAAGTGAAATACACTTCTAATATTCTAAACATAAATGTCTAATAGATGAAAATGTAATATTTGAGAAAGAAAATCAGGTTAACTTAATTGTTTTGTTTTAACTTGTATCTGTTATACTCTGTATTTTGTAGTTATCTTGAATTCAGTGCCTTGTTCAAAAGAAGGCGCATTATCCTTGTATAGACATATCTTTGAACACAACAAGACAATCCAGACTCCTCGTGTTAGAGTGGCCTGGAAGATCTCAGAGGAACACAGCCATTCTATATGTAATGAAAGTTCCTGCTGCAGTAACCATAGTTACAGCATAGACAAACAAGGGGAACAACAAAATGATCATTCCAGCTTCTTCAATACAATGTCGGGTGAAATGATGTTACCGCAAGAATGTTGTCTGGTTGCTGGTGTTACAAATCCAAATATCTCTGAAAATAAAAAGAATGCTGTTCCACAAACACATGATTCAAATGACTCAGTTTTAATTAGTGGTGAGACAAGTTTACATTCCAATCAAAAGAGAAACTCTTCTTCGAATGATATTTACATGCCTGGTGATCGAAATATGGATATAGAAATAAGGAATGAAGTCAATAATGACCTGCCTTGCCATACTCAGAGTTTTGACACAAGTGAAGAATCTTGTCATTCACAAATAAATGAAACCGATGTGCAGGTAGATGATTTGACAACCAGTAAAAATATGAAGAATGTAACATTACAGAATAGTCTAAATAAAAGTGATGGTCAGTCTGATTTCACAATGCTGAAAAACCCCTATCAAGATGTTGGAACTGATCAGATGTTTTCTAGTACTCCCTTAGAACAAGGACAACAGGCTGATTTACACATTGACACCAGTAGTATCATTCATTCTGACAGTGGACTTGTACACCATGGCTGTAGTAGGAAGGGGGTGAAAAGAAAACACCTGGATGGGTCTGAGTCTGATTTGCCATCAAAGAAGACTTGTTTATCTACTGAATCTAGTGATGACACATCAAAATGTAACAATTATTTTTCATTGCAAGAAAATAGAATTGAAGATCAGAGCAGTGATGTAGAAGCTACAGATGGACAGACAGAAGAAAAAATCTCAGACAAAAAAATTACAAATGTTGATACAGCTTGTGTAGATGACAAAGCTGATGCTTATATGGAAGTTGATTTACACACAAATATCAGCAAGTCAGAAAATAATCAACAAAGTGTCAAAGAAAACAGGCTTAGACTTACAAAATGTATGGATGTTGGACATCAATTGGAAACCAGACCAAATAAGCAGCTTGTTAACCCTCTTTCTGTTGAAGTTGAGTTCATGGAACAATTGTATTTACTACTTCATCAAGTTCTTATCAACCACAGGTGCATAATATATGAGGATTTAGTACTTATAGTTTTAGTTGTCAAAGTCATCCATTTAAAGTTTCCTGTAAGATTTAATGAATTGAAAATCTGGGTTATTAAATGGTGAATGTTTGGTGGCGATTGGCAGGAAAATGATTTTTTTAGAAACAGGTTCTCTCAGCAACTACTATTCACAGCCTTTTGATATTTAGTATGCAGCACCAGTCTGAGGTCTCATATTTAATGTCAGGTCTTTTGCTCACCTACTTCCTGTTCAACACAATCAGGCTATTTTTGTCTTTGACCCCATAACAAAAATAACAAAACAAATAACATTTGGTGCAAATTGTTGAAGATCAGCAATATTTCTGTTGATACATGTTGTAATTATTGAAAATATTTGAAATTAGTTGTTTGATACAGTTATGTCTTTGGAAACCAAGTTCCCAGAATATCTGATATTTACATTTTACTTATAGTTCTTTTTGCATGCTTTACTATAGCCAATAATTGTTTTATAGAAAATGTCCATACAGACCTCTACTAGAGTACTATTGTCCTACCAAGAAACCACAGAGGAAAAGCTGTTTGTTTCAAAGAGGTAAGAGAAGTTTCAGGATTTACCTATGTACCTACATTAATCCTATGATTATCTTTATAAATCATTAACTCTGGGTTCTCAGTTATGTTTCACTCTGTTTTTGTAATTTCGTTAAGTCACATTTATAACCATCCATAAAAAGTTCTTTTTATCGATTCCTCTAAGGATGTACATAAGAAAAATGTGAAAGGAAAACCATTTTCTACGACCTATGGCTATATACCTGGTACTGTCAATTAAATTCATGTTTTGTTTATTTGTTTTTATTTACTCAAGGGAAGAAGAATTTCGGTGAGTTTGACATCTTTGGGAAGTATTCTGTCAGAAAGGAACTACATAACAGTATATCTCACAGACAGGTATGGACCAAGTTTTGACATAAAGAAATATAGATCTCTCATGAAATTTTTTACACTTATTAACTATTATAACTACAGCCATGACAGCACACTGCAGCAAATTATTAATCAACACCTTTTAAATATGTGCTAAGCTGTCTATTAAACTGTTGCTTGTTTCATGAATTTAATTTTGTTTTTTTGTCTCGCCTGTGGCGAGACATAGGTATTACTTTCCGGCGGCGGCGGCGTAAACTTTTTTGTAACACTTTTGTGGACAATGAATTGCTTGAAAAGTATAATAGCTAGGCATCTGATATTTGGTATACAGACAGTTCAGGTTATGGTCTACGCAACTGTCACCATGCCATGTGACCCTGACCCCATTTTCACGCTCCAGTGACTCTGTGAACTTAGGTCTTTTTTCAGGCCGTAAACTTTTTTGTAAGACTTTTGTGGACGATGAATTGCTGGAAAAGTATATTAGCTAGGCGTCTGATATTTGGTATACAGACAGTTCAGGTTATGGTCTACACAACTGTCACCATGTTTTGTAACTCTGACCCCATTTTCACGCTCCAGTGACTCTGTGAACTTAGGTCTTTTTTCAGGCCGTAAACATTTTTGTAAGACTTTTGTGGAGATGAATTGATGGAAAAGTATATTAGCTAGGCATCTGATATTAGGTATACAGACAGTTTAGGTTATGGTCTACGCAACTGTTACCATGCCATGTGACCATGGCCCCATTTTCACGCTTTAGTGACTGTGAACTTAGGTCTTTTTTCAGGCCAAAAAACTTTTTTGTAAGACTTTTATGGACGATGAATTGCTGGAAAGTTATAATAGCTAGGCATCTGATATTGGGTAAACAGACAGTTGCGGTTATGGACAACGCAACTGTCACCATGCCATGTGACCATGACCTCATTTTTACGCTCCAGTGACTCTGTGAACTTAGGTCTTTTGTCAGACAGAAAACTTTTTGTAATACTTGTGTGGACAATGGATTGCTTGAATAGTATAATAACTAGGCATCTGTTTTTAGGTATACAGACACTTTTTGTGTTTATATCAAGAAATGAAAGCTTAGGTAGTTGATTTTAGTGATGGTGCTGGCAGGCGAGACATACTTTTAGTGGCCACACTTGTTACTGTGTATGCAACTGATTGGATTAGAGGCCTTCATGACTATTTTAAGTATTTATTATAGGATTGAACACCTATTTTCGGTCGTTCATGCATGTATGAACGGATCTCGGAGCTCACAAACTGAATGAATGGCCGAAGGCCGTTCATGTTACAGTTTGTGAGTGAAGAGATCCGTTCATACATGCATGAACGACCGAAAATAGGTGTTCAATCCTTATAATTCTTCAAATTTATACCTTTTAAAAAAAATAAAAAAAATAAATTCGGAAACAATTCGTTATTTAGGACGACGTCATCGCCACCATATTTGTTTACATTGGAAACGAGGCAGAGGCGTTCATGAAAGTATGAACGGATCTGGCAATGACGTTTCGACCAATCAGAAATGAGTATACGCATGAACGCATGTCTGATAAGAATTATAAAGCAAACAATCTCTACAGCCAACTTTTTGTATGTTCTCTGCAACACACTTGTCACTTTGACACTATCAGTTCTTGTTATGTGGCCTGCAACCCATTGCAAAGCATCATGAAGGGGTTACTTTGACACTAACTATATTTTTGTTGCATTTCTCCAAGCAACTGCATGTCACAGCCTCTTGTTATTTGGCATGTAGCTTCCTTCTATATTACTATATGTTTCAAAGTGATTTTATTCCCATAATTAATCTGCCTCCTGTTACCCATTCTAGTGTTCTTCATTGTTCTGCCACATGCTGCAGCCACTTGATTATGTACCTTTTTCCTATAACACTATGATGCAGAAAAGTTT
Source organism: Arcuatula senhousia (assembly GCA_963971305.1). Lineage (NCBI taxonomy): Eukaryota > Metazoa > Mollusca > Bivalvia > Mytilida > Mytilidae > Arcuatula > Arcuatula senhousia. Next base: position 60,943,684 of record OZ020305.1, on the reverse strand, counting down.
TATTTAATAGCTGCTCATCATCAGTAGTTTAGAAGATATCTTTTGCAGGAGATTGCAACGATTGTTCTTTAAAAAAAGTTTACTCAACAAGGGTAGTTTTGTAAGTTACCTGCATGATGGTTTATCTTATATCTCTTACATGTAATAATCTATTTCATTTTAGGTCTACTTGTTTGTCAGAAGAGTTTGTCTGTATATTTTACCAGATCAGATATTTGGTGATGGAAGTATCAGGAACCAGCTCTGTAGAAGTAAGGTATAGATACTGCAATTTTGCTTGCACATAGTGACATTCCATTGCAAATTTTAAACATTCTATTTACAAATTGTACTTTGTTCTGTAGAATATTTTATCCTCATGCCTTACAGAGACATATGTGACCATGACTGAAAAAATGGGTCCAGATGAGGAAAAAACATAATTTGAGTTTTTTGTATTTTTGTGATCCAATACAAATGAAAAAGCTTATGTGAAAATTTCATGTTGATATACCTAATAGTTTTCGAGATACAATCATTTAAAGTTACTATGTTCAAACACCAATTAGACAGATTTTGTGAATGATTTTTCTTCATTTATTTATGATAAATATACATTTTCTCTTGTTTTTAAATGTTCATTTTTTATTTGTTTTTTGATATAATGTAATGATATTTGGCAGCCATGAGTGCTATATGATATATTTTGATATTGTATAGTGAAAAAGACTTATGACCTTGACATTTGTCCTCAAGGTCAAAATTATCACAAAAATACTCTTTTGCTAGAATTTTCATCATTTCGATCAAGAATTTCATATACATTGTTTCTTTTTCTAACACTAGAAAATGTGTCTATGAGCCACAGGATGGCCCTCCCGTTCTTGAAATATCATTGACCCTCAATGTGTATTACCTGGGATATGGACCTTTACCAAAAAATTGATCAAAAGTGTTAATGTGTAGAATATAGGTCGCTGTGACCTGGTGGGTGGTGCCATGTTACCAAGACTCATCGAGTAGTGAAATATTATTGACCCCTACCATGTAGTATTCAAGATATGGACCTTAACCAAGAACTTAACCGAAGTCGCTCATGCATAAAATAGAGATCGCAGTGACATAATTTTTATTGGGTGGTGTCATGTTACCCAAGACAAATCTAGTGTTGAAATACCATTGATCATCCACATGTAGTATCTGAGATATGGACCTTAACCAAGAACTTAACCAAAGTCATTCATGCGTAAAATATAGGTCACAGTGACCTAATTTCTAGTGGGTGGTGTCACCTTACCTAAGACACATCTACTGGTGAAATATCATTAACCCCCAACATCTAGTATCCGAGTTATGGACCTTAACCAAGAACTTAACCGAAGTCGTTCATGCATAAAATATAGGTCACAGTGACCTAATTTCTAGTAGGTGGTGTCATGTTACCCAAGACCCATCTACTGGTGAAATATCATTAACCCCCAACATCTAGTATCAGAGTAATGGACCTTAACCAAGAACTTAACCAAAGTCATTCATGCGTAAAATATAGGTCACAGTGACCTAATTTCTAGTGGGTGGTGCCACCTTACCTAAGACACATCTAATAATGAAATATCATTAACCCCCAACATCTAGTATCCGAGTTATGGACCTTAACCAAGAACTTAACCGAAGTCGTTCATGCATGAAATATAGGTCACAGTGACCTAATTTCTAGTGGGTGGTGTAGCCCTACCCAAGACCCATCTGGTGGTGAAATATCATTGACCCCCAACATCTAGTATCCGAGTAATGGACCTTAACCAAGAACTTAACCAAAGTGTTACGGACGGACGTACGGACGTACGGACGGACGGACGGACGGACAAGGGTAAAACTATATGTCCGATCCACATACGTGGTCGGGCCATAATAATAAAGCATATAGCTACCATCTCTACAAAAAGTGGACCTTAATATATATGTGACCTTTAAATTAACTTTCAAGGTCACCCATGACCAAATAAAGCATTTAAAACTATTTGTTTTTATGTCATATTTATTGGATATTTCATATTTTTTCTTTTCATATGTTGATGTAAAGTTTCAATTTATAATCTTATCCATGTATTTTAATGTGTGAATTATCATTCTGTTTTAATTACAAGTACTAAGACACCCTCAAAACAGTTTTGTTCATCTAGACAATTAAATCATAATTTGCTGAATATCCTTCCCAGATATGAACTGATGAAAGTTGCAGACATGACAGATAATGGATGCTATATTGATACAGTCACATTTGTTTAGGTCAGAATTAAAATGTTTTACCTGCTGTATATTTGTGTACTAAACAATAACTTGCATTTGATTTTCGAATTAAATAGAAGGTTACTTTGTGTATGGCACCAATGGGGCATTTGAGTGTCAAAAGTCTGGAAATACATTTAATGAACAAACTTGTTTGTTGTCTTTTCTTAGTTGGTTTTGTTTGCATTAAATACAATATGAGATTTAAGATTAAATTTTAATTCAGTAATGCTTTCTTCCTGCATCCTGCTGTTAGTTTGCTTTGGTTTTTTTGCTTAGTCAGATCAACTTCAACTTTAGGAACAGTTGGTTTAGGACAGGTAAGTTCCTTGGCTACATCTGAGTAGCAGTATTGTCGGATGTGTTCATACAAATACCACTGTCTGGCTGAGTCAAGTCCTTTTACTACTGTGACACTTGGAAGATCATTTGCTTGTGGTAGTCTGTTCTTTGATTTTAGCAGGTTATATTTAAATCCACAAGACGATGCACTTTCTTTGCACACAACAACACCAGGTTCCTTATTATCAATATAGAAATGATGATAGTCAGTTATATGCTTTAATGGTTTGAAAAAACTTTGCAAGAATGATCTCCATTCATAGAATGTGACTGGGTCTTGAGCATCATTAACCATATGTGGTATGTTGTGTCCACTTCTACTGGATCTTTCAACTGTACTAGCAACCTTTAAAAATTAAAAAGTTTATCAATATTATTTTTGACTTTTTTACTTTTTACATACAAAACATTTATAAAATTGGCAACATGTTTGGCTTATGATTTTTGGACCATCTGAGTTCATTCTGGTTACAAACAAGGTGTATTGCTGAATGCAGTTTAGTTAAAATGTGTGCTCCTTGTTTCATTGTTGTTGACTTTGGTATCATACTTTTTTATACTGCTCCATTAGTTTTTCATTGCATATACATCAATTTAAGCTTTATAATGGTTTTTATCAATACAATTTAAGTATACATGCACATGTACCTCATTAATTGTTTCTGCAGTTGAGTTCCTCCAATGCATTTTCCATATACCAAAATGCCAATCAGGTTCAAACTTTGTATGACCAGCCTTCATCATTGAGTACTCAATGGATCTGTGTAAACCTATTAAACAGAAAAAAGATTTAAACAACATTTTAAAACCACATAACTATAATATGTATATAACCTAACATTAATACTCACACATGAGTAACTGAGATTCAGTTTTAAAAATAATAAATTTTAAAAATATAATGAGTATTTACATTGTATAAATGATGTTTACATGAATTAAAAAAAAAACATGTATTATTGAATTATAAATTTAAGATGATACTGTCAAAGTTGCAAAAGTATAGTAAAGTTTATACTTGTTATTCTAAGTAATACCTGTAATAACTCTCCAGAGGCCATACCAAAGCACAACATTATTCTTGTTCTGTCCTGTGCAGTTATCAAAATGGATTTGACAGTCCGTTTCTCCGTGACCATATCTATGGAAGAAGTGGTGAACCATACTTGTAACTGCATTTGCCCCTTTTCCTAGGTTCTGTTCTTCATCTGTTAGATAAAATGTTTGTTTTCCTAAAAGAGTGGTGACATTTTAAAAAGTTAATTCATTTTGTTTCTTTGCAGTATTTTAAAGTTGTATTTTACATGTATTATGTTCATGCACTTGTTCTGTGGTTGCAGGTTCAAATTAAAAAAAAAAAAACATTATATTTAGTGAATTTTCTAAAATATTTATTATGTGTCTACTACTTTAAGTTATTCAATTATGAACATATAAAATTAACAAGAACATGAAGAATATGTCAGAAAGACATAATGCCCCATCTTGCAGCATTTGGGACGGACGGACGAACAGTTCTGAACACTATATGACCCCCTACTTTTGCAGATGGGGCATTTAAGACACAGCAAGTTTAAAAATGTAGTACCTGAAGCTTCAGAGCAGACTCCAAATACACTACACTTCCTTGGTGTCTTGAAGTAAATGGGTCCAACCTGCTGTGGATGATGTGGAAAATGGAATTGCTGTGCATAATCCCAAGAGTAATGCAGTTTGGCTTCAACAGACATGGGCTGGTTATCTAAAAAAATATTTAAAACACATATGAAGTCAGCTGTCATCAGTCAAATAAACATAAGTATAATACTATATAAACACAGTAAATTACATATTATATTACATCTAATTCAGTAATAATATCAGAATAAAAATAGCTAGGGATGTGGGATAAACATCAATATGATATAAAAAGGCAACAATAGATGAAAACATGTAACAGGTGTATTTTGTGTTGTACATGTACTGTACAATGTATTATAGTGTACTGTACATTTATAACAACTTGAAAAAAATGTTATCAAAAATATTATACATGCACATGTACATTATAGCATAACCTTTACAGCTTAACTGTACATGCATGTGATTAACAATGCAATGAAATCTATTTTGAGTTAAAATATTTTTTTTCCATCATGTCCATTGTGTTGAATAAAAATGACAAATGTTATTCAAATTTTAAATTGGGGTCATTGGGGTATGAACAAATAAAAATTTCCTTCATTAATTTGCTGCACAAATACAAATATTACACATATATTAAACAGAACTAACCTGTACTTTTCCTTTCATCATCTAGGGTTATGTAAATCTGTTTACTCTCTTTGACTTGGTTTCTGTAGTAGTCTCTTTGTTCTTTGGCAATATGGACATGTTTATTATATTCTTCCAATAAAGATTCCTTTTCTTCTTCTAATAAGTTTCCACTTTTTGATATTTTATCCGCAAAGTCTTGGCATTGTTGGCATAAATCAGTACAGGGTTTTGTGATCACAATATTAGGACAAAATACTTTCCATTGCCTTTGAAAAGTTCTCAAACTTACGCTTCTTTGATTCATGGTTTTGGTCAGCTTATCGTATTCACTGTGAATGTCCACGGTGGATTTATCTGAAGGTAGCAGTAACACCTGATAGTTTTTGTAGTTGGGTAATCTCCCAGGAAGTGGCAAGGCATTGTCAGCTGCATACTTTATAAGGAATGTTTTTATTCTCTCTGTGTCAACAAATTTCAGTGCATGTCTGGGTTGTTTCCCTGTATTTGCATGTACCCTCGGTGACAGACCATCGGAGTCTAGTGACTTTGCTATGGCAAGGAGCTTCTTTTTTTCAATGTTGTGAATAAAACAAAATGTTTTTCTACACACTCGCTTGCCTTTGAAATAAAATTCTTGATATGGGCGTTCACGTTCTTTTGTCTTATGTTTTTTTGCCTCTGTGTGACTACCTGATCTCCTGTGTGCAAATAGTTCTGCTTTAATAACTAAATCAAGTTCTTCCCTTGTTATTTCTTTACAGTGTTCTCTAAATTCAATTGCTGAGTCCATATCAATCATTTTACTACATGGTTCTCCATAAAACTCTTTACAACCACAGGTGTCACTTGTAAACATTTTCTGCTTGATGTATTCTTCGGTATCTTCTGCGGATGGTTCAACGAAGTCTTGTATTTGATCGTCATCGTCAGATTCAAAATTTGTACAAATACTATCCTCGACGTCTACGTCGTCAAACCAAGCAAAATCATCTTTCAATCGTTCGCCAAAGTATAGTTCATCAACGGCATTTAATTCAGTAACAAAATCATCATCGTGGCATGCAGAAATTTCTGTAGGAACACTACAAATACTACTTTGGCTGCACTGACTCGTCATTTTTGTTCATTTACCGCCATGATTTCTAATGTAAACTAAAGGGGCGCAACTCAAAAATTACCTATACGTAAAATTATTTATAGAATGCAATAGAATCAATACGGAAGTATATTAAATAATTTTAATCGATCTGTTTATCTTTATCTGAAGATTTGATCATTGAACTCAGTTAAAAGGGTTGATAAGTCGTCTATCTCTGTCAATTATTTTCACTGATCAGCAGGTGCTTGTTCTAATTTGATTTTTTTTGTGACGTTGAACTTTGCGACGTCACAGTGAAAAATAGCAATCGCCGCATCTGGCCCCATTTTGTCAGACGTGGTCACATATATCAAATGTTAAGATATCTACATTCTGTTCCTCTTTTTCTACTCTAATTTTTTGTTTTTCCCTTTACAATCAAAAAGTCAATATTTAACCTTATCACAATGAACTGTCTTTCTGCTATAAATGAATCCATGAAATTCTAATTATTAGGTCTTATTGTTTTGTAGATCTGAGGATAGTCATCAAAAGTAACAAGTATGACAAAATCTGTATAGGTCAACTGTTGTCTGGTGTTAAGGTGGGTAATACTTGTAAATAAGTGTAGTTTAAGCTTACAATATGTTTTATTTTTACCCTCTTTAAGTAAAGCTATGAAATTGAACTTGAAATTACAGCCAAACTTTGAATAGAATGTTTTATGAAACTTTTTAGTATTTTGAACCAGTACACAGTGTCTTTTAGACAGGGAGTTTTCACGCATCGAGTTATTTTTGTAGGATTTAAGGTAAATTCTTTTGCATGCTGATTGAATAACTCCATTTTAATCATTGGAGATTTCTGTTTGCAACTTACACATATTTATTTTATGACACCTTTTCAGACAAAACTTATTCCATGGATGAAATGTGTGAAGTCAAACCCCCTTAAACAACATGTGATTGCTGTCTTCTGGTATTGGATAATAACAGAGCTAGTTATCAGCATAGTGAAGGTACAAAGTGATGAATTAGTTTATGTCAATTATTAAACTTTAAATGTTAGATTGATCTTGTATACTCATAAAGTCCAGTTGTTGAAAATAACAGTTTTCTCAGTAACTACTTTTCACACATCCTCTCTACATTTGGTATACAGCATGAGCCTGGGGTACCAAATTGTTGGTTTGGTTTCAAGTTTGTTGCTGATCTATTGCCTGTTAAACAAAACCCAGCATTTCTGTTTTTGACCATATCTTGAAGTTTTTAAGTTTAATATATTAATCCTGTTAGTTAATTACAAGATACCCCTGCTTTTAAAACTAGTCATTTGTTTCTGATTTTTTAAGACCCCAGTACTTTTATGAGACAGCTTTATTATAATTCTGAATTTTCAGACCTTCTATGTGACAGCTACTGCAAATCTGAATTTTTCAGACCTTCTTCTGTGTGACAGTTTATTACAAATCTGAATTTTTCAGACCTTCTTCTGTGTGACAGTTTATTACAAATCTGAATTTTTCAGACCTTCTTCTGTGTGACAGTTTATTACAAATCTGAATTTTTCAGACCTTCTTCTGTGTAATCTGAATTTTTCAGACCTTCTTCTGTGTGACAGTTTATTACAAATCTGAATTTTTCAGACCTTCTTCTGTGTGACAGTTTATTACAAATCTGAATTTTTCAGACCTTCTTCTGTGTGACAGCTTATTACAAATCTGAATTTTTCAGACCTTCTTCTGTGTGACAGCTTATTACAAATCTGAATTTTTCAGACCTTCTTCTGTGTGACAGTTTATTACAAATCTGAATTTTTCAGACCTTCTTCTGTGTGACAGTTTATTACAAATCTGAATTTTTCAGACCTTCTTCTGTGTGACAGTTTATTACAAATCTGAATTTTTCAGACCTTCTTCTGTGTGACAGCTTATTAAAAATCTGAATTTCAGACCTTCTTCTGTGTGACAGTTTATTACAAATCTGAATTTTTCAGACCTTTTTCTATGTGACAGATACCACACAACACATCAATCGATTATTTTACTACAGAAAACACACCTGGAGAAAATTACAGTTACATGCAGTACAAGGTATATCAAATAATGAAAATTTTAGATGTAAACAAAATTTACAAAGTTTGTATCAGACCAGTTTGAAAAATTGAGAAAGTAGAGGGGCTCATAATGTTCAGTTTTGTTCATCCATCCGTCCCAAATCAGGTTTACCTACATGTTAAGGTAACTTTACTGTGAAGAAAGTATGGTACAATCATGAAACTTCATACACATGTACATCAGGATATGAACAAACAAAAATCATCATAAAACTGTATATGTCTCATCAACTTCATAGTTGATTAGCACAGAAAAAAGGGGGGTTACCTAAAGGTTGAAGTTATATTTACCATGAAGGAAATTATATATTCTCAAAAAAACTTTATTCACATTATACATCAGAATATGAGCATACAAAAATCATTATAAAATTATACTCCTGACATTAACTTCATGGTTAAATGATTGCAAGAAAAAAAATTCTGAGATGGGGTATTATATTTTTTTGGCATATTCTTATTTTGTAATATTTACATGCTAGAATAAATGAACAAACTTGTGCTTGTATATTGTAGATCTTGTGAAAAGAAACATTTTAAAGAGAATACCTGAGGTATACTATATCTTGCAGTTTTATCTTTTATTCTTTCATATAAATTTAGACAAAGTCTTTTATTTTTTTTAATAGTTTGGAAGATTTTTTAATGGTCAGTAATAAATTGTACTACACCTGTATGACAGAGAGTATTTATAACTAGCAAGACTGCCAACATTGATTGTTCATTTTTTTTCTGAAACACAATTCTTACAATCCTATTTTTTAAATTTTTTTTGCTGAAAAAAAACTTAATTTAAATGTGTAAAAAAAGTGAAAATCCTGAATGATCAAACAGATAACAATATTTTTACTGAATCATTTCTTTTTTTTCAGACCAGTGTTAAACAACTGATATCCCAGCAGCAGTCACTTGGTGTTTCATCATTGAGATTTCTGCCAAAGCAAAAAGGACTGAGACCTATCGTGAACCTTGGGAGACAACAGAGAGAATTTACTAATCTTGTAAGTATAATTATGTTCGTTGAAAATGAAAACTTGAAAGCAAAATGTTGACAATATTCGCCTTTCTTCTATTGAAGTTTCACAAGTGGCAATCATTCTAAAAGTCTTTCCAGGGGTTCAAATTAATATTTGAGAGCAAAAGGTCAGGACTTTTTGAAGTTCTAGGTGGATAGTCCACATGATGTTGATAGTAAGTCCTCAATAGAAGATATTGTAGACACATGCAGTTCCAGGACTTTTGTAAATAGAAATTCAAAGGTCATGAATCAAAAATTGAAGGTTCCGGACCTCGGACCAGTGCTAAGCAAATGAAATATGGTTGGATAGAACTGTCCAATTGAAAAGTAGGGTTGATTGGTAAATTAAAACTTTTTTAATGCCTATAAGAAAAGCTACTTAGAGTAAACTATAATGAAATATACCTTGTGCTCACTCAAATTTTTTAATACTGGGTGCAAGTTGAGTTTTATTGCCGTTTAAATTTTTTTCCTAACCTTCCAAAAAAACTTTAAGATTTATTATTTGCAAATCAAGTTTTTGCAGTAAAATATACTCAAATGATTTTTTAAAACCCGGACTGGTTAAGTAAGATGTGATAACCTCTGCTGTATTTGGTGTCTATCCACTGTATTCATGAGTGGTTTTCAGATGATAACTTCAAACAAGAGGCTCCCAAGAGCCTGAATCGCTCACCTGAACTACACAGGTACATATATTTGTAGATATTGTTGTGCTTAACCATATGCGATTTAAAGAGATCTCTTTCTGAAATATCTTGATTAGTTTTCAAGATATTGGGCTTAATAAGTGTAAATTTGGCAAAAATTAGGAAAAAGAACAAAACTCCAACATCAGCAGTCAGATCTTTTCGAAAATTTAAGGACAGGTAGGTCTTAATATGCTGATCACTTTTGATTCTTGCACAATTTTGATATCTGAAACCATTTTTGAGTTATTAGCAAAAAAGTACTATTTACCCCTTTGTTCTATTTTTAGCCATGGCAGCCATGTTTTTTTTACGAATCAAAAATCCGAACGATACTTTTGTACACATAATGCTACTAAACAACTGTGCCAAGTTTGGTTGCAATTGGACTTATGGTGTCGGACAAGTTAAAGTTTGAAAAATTGTTAACAGACGACGACGACGAAGACAGACGACACCGACGACGGACGCCAAGTGATGGTATAAGCTCCCATGGACCTTCGGTCCAGGTGAGCTAAAAAGGGATGACAGGTTTTAAAAAAATGTAGTAAAAGGTAGACTATTTTACTGCTTATTCTAAGAATTATAATTCACAGGTTCACATGCCAGTTGACAGTATACATGAATTTGAATCCCATGTTTCTAATTTTTTATGTTATTTTTTTCAGTCACTATCTATCAACAAACAGTTACAGAACCTGTTACAGGTGTTAACATTGATAAAGGTAGGTTTAGTGCCTATTGGAATATCAACTTAATTAAAAGTCTCTCTACAGAACCTGTTACAGGTGTTAACATTGATAAAGGTAGGTTTAGTGCCTAGTGGAATATCAAATTAAAAGTCTCTCTACAGAACCTGTTACAGGTGTTAACATTAGTGCCCATTGGAATATTAACTTAATTAAAAGTCTCTCTAGTTAACATTGATTAAGGTAGGTTAGTGCCCATTGGATTATATACTTGAAAGTCTCTCTAAATATGAAATCAAACATACTGTAAACTTGGTCAATGGAGTAAAATCTCACTTTAATATGATATTAATAGAAAAAAATGTTGAATTATACCACAAAAGAACTAAATTCCTAAAAAAAATAGCAATTATGATTTCGATTTTGTTTATTATTATTTTTTGGAGTGTTGTCCAATACATTATATTTGAAAGCAAATACATGTAGTAAATATACACCCATAATCATCATGATTTTTGTCCTTTACATTTTTATGCCCCATCTACAAAAGTAGGGGCATATAGTGTTCAGGTCCATCTATCTGTCCTAAATGTTGCGAGATGGGGCATTATGCCTTTTGACATATTTTCGTTGTCTTTCCTTTCAGAAAAATCATCCTGAGGTTGTTGGTGCAGCTAAGTTTGGTCTGGATGATGTTTACAAAGAATGGAAAAACTTTGCAGTAAAACAAAGGTTCTACTCAATTTTCAATTTATTAAAAATTACTTGTTTACATCACTTTTCTTTATATTTAATAGATTGAAATTAAAAAGTAATGACAAAATTACCGATATAAAATGGTTAATCTCAAATGTCCAAAAAGTAGACAGAACTAGACAAAGACATACCAGAAAAAATTAAGATTGCAATTGTCCTGACTTAGTAGAGGCATCTCAAAGGAAATGGTTGGTTGAACCAGGTTTTATGGCACCATGCAAAGGATAACTATTTGAAAAGTAATATATTTTGAAGATGAAAAAATGATAGATATGTACCACTTATAAGCAAAGAATATGTTAAGACTTTGATTGTTCCTTGTTTTAATGTTTTATTGGGCCAATCATCTAAAAATTTTAAAAAAAAAACATAAAAATTCTTAACAGTATTTTTAAATGCTGAGAGAAAAAAACATTTGCTTCTCTGGAAAAATTATTTCTTTTCAATTTAAGATTGACAGCATATATTTTAAAAATTAAAACTGTTCCCTTATTACATCTTTAATGCATCATTATTGTTTAAAATACTATCTGAATGATACCAACTTGTGTTGAAATTTTACAGAGATGAGCTGTACTTTGTTAAAACAGACATCAAGCACTGTTATGATGAAATCCTACAACACAAACTGTTCTCTATTATACAAGGAGTATTATACAATGTAAGTACTTATAATTACTATAAGACAACTGAAAATAACACAGTTGCTACAAGACATTGGTCTGTATGGTCTGTAATTGTCACTGGAAGAGCAATTCTGTGGATTCATTTATTTTGTGAGTATCAGATTTCCTGGTTTCCATAAAAGAAAGACATGTTGTTGTCCCCCGCTGCAACGTGGAGCGGGGACTTGGAAATGCCAGTGTCCGTCCGTCCGTGCGTCCGTCACACTTTTATTCGTAACACTTTTCTCAGTAACTACTAATCCTAGGGTTCTGAAATTTTGTATGCAGACTCCTATAGGGGTCCCCTAAGGTGTAAGTGATTTTCAGGTCAGTCTGACACCTACTTCCTGTTTAACGACTTAGTCATTTTTTCTCCCATAGGCTCAATGGTAAATTTTTCGTAACACTTTTCTCAGTAACTACTAATCCTAGGGTTCTGAAATTTTGTATGCAGACTCCTATAGGGGTCCCCCAAGGTGTAAGTGATTTTCAGGTCAGTCTGACATCTACTTCCTGTTTAACGACTTAGTCATTTTTTCTCCCATAGGCTCAATGGTAAATTTTTCGTAACACTTTTCTCAGTAACTACTAATCCTGGGGTTCTGAAATTTTGTATGCAGACTCCTATAGGGGTCCCCTAAGGACATCTACTTCCTGTTTAACGACTTAGTCATTTTTTCTCCCATAGGCTGAATGGTAAATTTTTCGTAACACTTTTCTCAGTAACTACTAATCCTAGGGTTCTGAAATTTTGTATGCAGACTCCTATAGGGGTCCCCTAAGGTGTAAGTGATTTTCAGGTCAGTCTGACATCTACTTCCTGTTTAACGACTTAGTCATTTTTTCTCCCATAGGCTGAATGGTAAATTTTTCGTAACACTTTTCTCAGTAACTACTAATCCTAGGGTTCTGAAATTTTGTATGCAGACTCCTATAGGGGTCCCCTAAGTTGTAAGTGATTTTCAGGTCAGTATGCCCCTTCAACAATATAACGTTCAACGGGCGGGGGACCTGGAATCTGTTTTTTATGTCGCCTGCAACGTGTTGCAGAAGCGACATATAGGGGTTACTTTGGCACTATCCGTCGTCTTGCGTCCTGCGTCGTCGTCCTGCGTCGTCCTGCGGCGTCACAAAAATTTCCGTCGCAGTTTTCCAGGCAACTACATGTCACAGCCTCTTGATATTTGGTATGTAGCTTCATCACATAGTACTATAAGGTTTAAAGCGATTTTATGCCCGAAAAATAACTACTTCCTGTTTGGCGAATACTTGATGTTTTATATATAATGGACATAGATGCCAAATTTTCGTCGCAGTTTTCCAGGCAACTACATGCCACAGCCTCTTGATATTTGGTATGTAGCTTCATCTCATAGTACTATAAGGTGTAAAGCGATTTTATGCCCGAAAAATAACTACTTCCTGTTTGACGAATACTTGACGTTTTATATACAGTGTATAATGGACATAGATGCCAAATTTTCGTCGCAGTTTTCCAGGCAACTACATGCCACAGCCTCTTGATATTTGGTATGTAGCTTCATTTCATAGTACTTTAAGGTGTAAAGCGATTTTATGCCCGAAAATTAACTACTTCCTGTTTGACGAATACTTGATGTTTTATATATAATGGACATAGATGCCAAATTTTTGTCGCAGTTTTCCAGGCAACTACATGCCACAGCCTCTTGATATTTGGTATGTAGCTTCATCTCATAGTATTATAAGGTGTAAAGCGATTTTATGCCCGAAAAATAACTACTTCCTGTTTGACGAATACTTGATGTTTTATATATAATGGACATAGATGCCAAATTTTCGTCGCAGTTTTCCAGGTAACTTCATGCCACAGCCACTTGATATTTGGTATGTAGCTTCATCGCATAGTACTATAAGGTGTAAGGCGATTTTATGACTGAAAATTAACCACTTCCTGTTTGGCAAACAAACATAGATACGCAGGCGACATATGCCTTCCGGGGAAGGCTCCATCTAGTGTTTGATTTGAATTTTGTCGATTGCAGATGTTCCTACAGAGGATAGTTGTGAAATTAACATTTCCTTGGCTTTTTATTTTAATACTATTTTGTGAATGATTTTGTGGATGATTTCCACACACAAAAACCACTTAAATTGGTGCCCTCGTGAATAAAAATGAAACCACAGTTTTGGATCAGATTCTAACTGATGTTTTCACAAACTACATAACAGTTACGTCCAATGTTGCAGCTAAAATCATGCCACAAGCCACTGTTTCCTATGATGGCTAGGCAAGGTTCAGCTGCCTTGTTCTCAGGCTGTCGTGTTCTGAAGTAAATATCCCAGTTGAAGAAAGGCATCAGAGATTTGTCATCAAATGTCCATGTAGACAAACTTCCTGTCAGGGCATTGGTTCCTTGGATACAAACATGGTCTCCAGATGGAATATTTCCTGAAAAAGATAAGTTATCTCTGAAATTGTATGTGTAAATGCTTCCATAGACTTGATCTGTATCTTATTGTAGACTCCTTTACCAAAAATCAGTTCATTATTAAAAACAGTATAGAAAATTGAAATTTCAATGATTTTTCAAAGTAAGAAGGGCCAAAACTCCAGTGAAAACTTGCAGCCTGGAACAAAATGTAAACATGCATGATCTTTAACCTTTTACGGTAAACTTGTATACCAAAAATCAACTGAAAGTGATCATAGAAAAAGTGCAGAAATCTGAGTTGTGACAGACAGATGGACAGATTGCACACCTAAAGTGCTCTTCAGGTTGCACTTGTTGGAGACTAATAACCAATCATTCTCAGGTACTAAAGCTGTTTTTATGTCGCCTGCAACGTGTTGCAGAAGCGACATATAGGGGTTACTTTGGCACTATCCGTCGTCTTGCGTCCTGCGTCGTCGTCCTGCGTCGTCCTGCGGCGTCACAAAAATTTCCGTCGCAGTTTTCCAGGCTACTACATGCCACAGCCTCTTGATATTTGGTATGTAGCTTCATTGCATAGTACTGTAAGGTGTAAAGCGATTTTATGCCCGAAAAATAACTACTTCCTGTTTGACGAATACTTAATGTTTTATATATAATGGACATAGATGCCAAATTTTCGTCGCAGTTTTCCAGGCAACTACATGCCACAGCCTCTTGATATTTGGTATGTAGCTTCATTGCATAGTACTATAAGGTGTAAAGCGATTTTATGCCCGAAAAATAACGACTTCCTGTTTGACGAATACTTAATGTTTTATATATAATGGACATAGATGCCAAATTTTCGTCGCAGTTTTCCAGGCAACTACATGCCACAGCCTCTTGATATTTGGTATGTAGCTTCATTGCATAGTATTATAAGGTGTAAAGCGATTTTATGCCCAAAAAATAACTACTTCCTGTTTGACGAATACTTAACGTTTTATATATAATGGTCATAGATGCCAAATATTTTTGTCGCAGTTTTCCAGGCAACTACATGCCACAGCCTCTTGATATTTGGTATGTAGCTTCATTACATAGTACTATAAGGTGTGAGGAGATTTAATGCCCGAAAATTAACTGCTTCCTGTTTGGCGAACAAATATAGATACGCAGGCGACATATGCCTTCCGGGGAAGGCTCCATCTAGTTAATGTCTTGACTTACCTATTACATCCAATACAATTTGGTTTTTAGCAGCTGAGTCAATTCTGACGAGCTGGAGTCCTTTATTTGTACACTGAGGTTTGACTTTTCCATCATAATTCATTTGAACTGTGTTACTCAAGATCCTAAAGCAGAAGTCTTGCTCTTTGTGATATATCAGTCCATCTTGTGAAGGACATCTTCTACTCTCTAAACAAATAAATATAGCAATTCATGTGAAATTTTGGAGGATACCGGTATATTAATTTTAAGCTCACCTGGCCAAAAGCCATGGGAGCTATTGGCATCACTTAGCCTCTGTAAGACAAAATTTCAATAATCCTTCTTCTCTGAAACTACTGAACAGAATTCAATATAACTTTGCATATTGTCCTTTAGGATATTGGCAACAATCCTTTCATTGTTTTTTTTTCAAAATGGCTGCCATTCAAAGAAGGGTTTCCCCCCTGATTGCATTTGAATGCTTATATCTCAAAAAGTACAGAACCAAATTTGATGAAACTTGGTATTGTATTGTAGACTAATTAGTATTTCAACTGATAAAAAAAAATCTGTTGGAAGTGATGGGGGGCATTTTGAAAAATGTTGCATAAAGACCAAAATAAACTGCTAGATTTTTTTTTAACTGGGAATTTCTGTAAATCCAAATGTTGTAATGACAAGCTTAAATGGCACACACATGCAAAAAAAAAAACCAAATCAATTTCTTGACTCTTGATTTGTTGGTTGGGAAAGCAGTTAAAAGTTTGAAGAATAAATGATGAAAAAACACCATGTGAACAGAAAAAAAGACCCCAAAAGATAATGTAGAAGTAGGAATAATCATGGGGGAATAATTTTGAACTACAAGGGTGAGAATTAACCATAAAATTAGATTCCCCTGAAATTTAAGTATTACCTGGTAAGTCAAAAACAGTATTTCACAATAAAAATCACTGGAGAATCACTTTTATATTCAGTTTTATGCTCTTAACCGCAAAAAATATATGATTATAACACTACTTACCATTAGCAATAGTGAAGAGTTTCCATTCTGCTCCTGATTTTGATGGAATAGTTGTACTGAATAATATAGAGTGAAGTATGCATCTCTTTTCAGTCTCGTGGTAGAAAAATGTGAGACACTGAGAATGTAATCCACATTTTGTCAAACATTCATACTTATTTCGGACAATGTAATCTCCTAATGAATTGGTCGTTTCATATTTGTCATCCCTGATGCCTTTATAACTAGCTTTGTAAGTTTCTGTTCTCTGACCAAGTGATAATTGACAAAAGCCTGTCAAGAAAAAGACCAAAAATTTCTGCATGATTGTTTATGTGGTCAACATCTTTTTCTGCTTGCTTGAAATAGAAATATAAGATTATTTTGAATTTAATTACATGAGAATTTACCAGTTGTATAAACTTAAAAGTTTTACAGTTTTAAAAAGTACCAATTATTAATGAATTGGTTTTGTCTTATTTGTTTTTATGATTGTTATTACAAGGTTAAATTGTTTTTTAAAGATGAAAATGTTTACATAGCTAATGCGAAAGTTGTAATTAGTCATTGGAAAGGTACACCATATTTATTTTTGGTGAGCTTTAATTTTTAATGGGCAATTAAACTATAAAACTTGCATAAAATTGGAATCTTTGGAGACCTATTAGATTGGTACCATTAGATCCTCTTTGTTAACTTTTGAAAGATTTCCTTTCAAGAAAATGTTGTGTGATGGATTCCAGTTGGTGTTTGGATTGATCAGTAATTTTGTGTCTACTTGATTTTAATGATAAATTTGTTATCAGTGGAGGTTCCAGCTTTTTGAATGACTAAAGTGGACACTTTTTATTAGCTCACCTGGACCGAAGGTCCATGTGAGCTTATACCATCACTTGGCGTCCGTCGTCGTCGTCTGTTGTCGTCGTCTGTTAACAATTTTTCAGACGTTAACTTGTCCGACACCATAAGTCCAATTGCAACCAAACTTGGTACAGTTGTTTAGTAGCATTATGTGTACAAAACTATCGTTCAGGGGTTGACACTAACTTTTTGTGGACAGTAGCCCAAAGGGCTAGTGCCTTACAAAAGTCACTAGTCCTCAGGCTACTCCACTAGCCCGTAAAAAATGTAGCTTCTTTCAGAAGTTGATTTCATTTCAAAGGCTTGAAAACATGAAGTGCTGTCTCAAAAGTGTTTGTAGAGTTAGTTAGTTAGTTATTTATTGCTTTACTCACAAGGAGCACGATTTGTTTGTAGAGAAGAGATACATAAAAAACAATTCCATTTGAAACTGATATGTTATTTTGAATTGATAACATGAAAAGCACACTCATCCCTCAAACAAAACAAGATTAAAACAGCACCAAGAATAATTGAAACAAATGTTGAACTTTCAAGAACAGCACTTTGCTCTTCCCTTCTGCACTCAGCTATTGCACATACAAATTTTTGGCAATATTTGTCAGTTAAATAAGTTTCACCAATGTCAAGTTCTTTGGCTTTGTCTAACATGCAAATGTTTTTATAGTCAGTATATGGCCTGCCCATCTTTGCTATATAATGTGCATTTCTGAATAAAATATTTAATTTGTCAACAGCTGCTTCATTCATCAACACTTAAGCCTTTTCACCCTCAGAGGGTCCTTGTTTTGATTTTGCCAATTTAATGCCAACACTTTTTTGTGTGATTCAGATTTATCATGAGCAATCAGACTTTCAAGTCTAAAATTTGAACAACCCTTGACAAAGATTCCCTCCTGATCATGCTGTTCACATACACCACAAAACATTTTATTAACATTGTCATCATTATACCGGACCCATGAAAACTTCTTGACCCAAGATGTTTGAAATTTACGTACTCGGGATTCGTTGTCATATTGCCTGTTGGCATTTTTTTTTCTCCTCTGTCGTTTTCTGCTTCTTCGCGGGAGGCTCCAACCCGAGAAAACAATACATTACTTTCGTCTATTTAAAAATTCAGTGTCCAATTTTATCGTACTATTCTTACCTATTTGCCGTTTAATCAAACGCTTCTGTGAACAAGTTAGAAATACTGGTTTACGGTTCAAACAGCTAAAATTTAACGCCTGGGTAAAAAAAAAAACGGTACCAGTCAAATGTTCACTGTTGTGGATGTGAAAGTTATCAAAACGTTTGAGGTATTTTCGACAATAAAGGCAATTCTGAATCGCGAAAATTACTAGCCCCGACGGACTACCACTATGAAACTTTTACTAGTCCTCTCTGCTTTTCTGGTAGCCCGGTGCTACCAGACTAGCGTTAGTGTCGAACCCTGTCGTTCGGATTTTTGATTCGTAAAAAAACATGGCTGCCATGGCTAAAAATAGAACATAGGGGTAAATTGCAGTTTTTTGCTAATAACTCAAAAACGGTTAGAGATATCAAAATTCTGGCAGAAAGCAAAAGTAATCAGCACCTCAAGATCTACCTGTCCAGAAATTTTCAAGAAGATCCAACAACCGATGTAGGAGTTATTGCCCTTTTTGTGGATTTTTTTCAAAATTTTGCACTTATTTAGCCCTATATCTTGAAAACTATACAAGATATTTTAAAAATTCAAATTGCATATGATTAAGCACATCACAATCTACATTTCACGTGATAGGTCAAAGCTGTAGAACCATTTTTTTTTAGAAGTTATGACCCTTAAAGCATCAAATTTTACCATTTTTCATTACTTTTCCCCTGAATTTCAAAGATTTACTTGTCTTACACCATACATCCAACTTCAACCAAACTTGGCACAGTTGTTGAATAGCATAAATGCTACAAATCTATCGTTTGGATTTTTGATTCGTCAAAAAATATGGCCGCCATGGCTAAAAATAGAACATAGGTGGAAAATGCAGTTTTTTGCTAATTACTCAAAAATAGTTACAGATATCATATATGGTTAAGCACAATAATATCTACAAATATATGTACCTGTGTAATTCAGGTGAGCGATTCAGGCTCTTGAGAGCCTCTTGTTTCTGGCGCATTTCTTTGATTTCCTATTTCCTATTTAAATATATTTTCATAATTCAACCCACTATTAGATCTGCCTGTGTTAATTGAATATCTATTGATAGAAATATTTATACCTCCGCTTTGAAGAAGAGGGATATACTGTTTTACCCTTGTCCTTTAGTCCAATCATCCATCCATTAAAACCTCTGTCACAATTTTCCCATCAACTGCATGGCACAGAGTTATAATAATAGGAATGGAAAAGTTTTGCAAGCACCTCAATATCTCAAGAACTATAAGACCTAGTTTGAAGAAACATGGTATGCAGATGCCCTAGTAGTAGCTTAGCACAGTTACATCCCCATCTTTTGACCTTGACCTTGATTTGCCGATTGAGTGACTTTGACAATTTTCTGTACATGTACATATACATGTGATAGCATTGTTTAGGTTTTGAAAATACCTCCATATCTCAAGTATTAATGGTCCTAGGTAGATGAAACTTGTATGCATTTGCCCTAGTAATAGCTTAGCACAGTTGCATCCCCATCTTTTGGCTTTGACCTTGATTTTCTGGTTGAGTAACTTTGATTTTTTTTTATTGCATATATTAGCAATGTTCTATAAACATCTTTTGATCTCAGAAACTGAAAATCCATGTTAATTCAAAATATAGTTAAAGTAAGAAAGAATAATTGTTTCTGATGGTGCTGGTAGGCGAGACATACTAAAGTGTTAACTCTTGTTACTGATAGTTGTACATACATGAAAAAATTCTGTCAATTTTTCAGAAACTACATAATGCAGAGGTCTTATATTTTGCATATAGTACCATGTGGTGTATACCAATTTCATGCTCCTAGGTCAACTACATGTACTTCCTGTTTACTAAATA
This sequence comes from Arcuatula senhousia, assembly GCA_963971305.1. Taxonomy (NCBI): domain Eukaryota; kingdom Metazoa; phylum Mollusca; class Bivalvia; order Mytilida; family Mytilidae; genus Arcuatula; species Arcuatula senhousia. Next base: position 60,923,329 of record OZ020305.1, on the reverse strand, counting down.
CTTAGGATTTTATGCAAGGCATAATCTTGGGAGCGGGGGTATCAATAGTGAGTATTAGCTCACAAGAGCATAAATATTTACTTGTTTGTTATTAAAAGATATATATTTAGTACAATGTATATCTCTATTTAAAAAAAAGCATGTGTAACTGATGAAAATAATTAATGTTTTTAGACCAGCACAGAGAATGATGATTATTTGGTCAGAAGATATGTTAAGATTTTCAATGAAGGAGGGATTATAAAGAGAAAGTTTCTGAGAAAAGCCTTCCCACTGGGGGATTACAAGTCTGACTTTGTCACATTCATTAAACATCAGAATCAAGGAGACAACTCTCATCATGATTCAGTATTCATTGATCAGGTATATATGTTAGGGTGACCTGCACAAGTATTTTGTCTAATGTTTAATGAGAGAGAAAGACTTTCTTTTATGACAAATAACATGAAAAAAAAATAAAAATAAAATAACAGTCAGTGTATTTCAATAATGAGCACAATTGTAATGCCTGCATTAGAGTATTGATAGAAAACCAATGCATGACAGAAAATCTGTTGTTTTATTTATAGAACTTTGTTATGCTCCCACCTGCAAAAGTTGAGGAGCATATAGTATGTAGATTCATTCGTTTGTCTGTCTGTATATTTGACAGTCCCAAATTGGGTTAAGTTTCAGGTTTAAATTGCTATTCTAAAAGGAAAATGTGATATCATCATGAAATTTAATGCACCTATGCTTTAGGCCAAAGTATGAAATATAAAAATTCATCAAGAAACTATACATCAACTTTTTGTTCTAAAGTTGAATGTTTGCAATACATCATAGGCGGATCCGCTCCATCCAGCATCCAGGGGGGGCCTGGCAAAAATAATTGGTTGAATATATAGGTAATAATCAATCTTAGGCCAGTCAGTTGGCCCCCTCTTTTCAGAATTTCTGGATCCGCCACTGTACATAGCTGGTACATGTTGAGAGGTAAGGCATTATTTTCTTGTTTTCTCTATGTTTGTAGGTTGTGTCACAGCTGGAGACCAGAGAACAGCTTCTAAGACTGCTACATTGTCATGTTTTCCATAACATTATCAAGGTATACAAAGTATATAGTTCTGTATTTATACATTTATTATCTTGAATACTTTCTTATATATTTCATTTAGCTCGCCTTGCCTGTGATCTGTTTAAGTTTGAATGATTTTCAATTTGCTTTTGTAATTTCTATTAAAAGATCAATTATTAAGTGCATGCTGCCTTATAGTCAGACCTTAACTTCCTGTTTGCCAAGGTGTTCTTTAATATGTTTTCTCTAATTTTCGTCCGATTTATCAACCTCTCAACCAGTTGTGAAAAAATATTTCTCACCTCTAGAGAGAAATTTGTTCTCAGCGCAATTGCACGTGCAATTGATGAGCGACCTTTTGCAATTTCTTACCTGTAGACATTAGAGAAAAACCTTTTACAACTTAATTCTCGATGATTATGGAATTTCTAACATCTCGAGAAATAAATTTGATATTTTAATCGCTCGGCAAGCCTCGCCATTAAAATAATCAAATTTATTTCTCTCGATGTTAGAAATTCCATAATCAACTTGATCGCGTTGTAGAAGCTATATATACATTACAATTTGCAAATATCTTGTAATTATTTACATTTTCAGATAGGCCAAATTTACTATGAGCAAAGCAAAGGTATTAGCCAGGGTTCTGTTATATCTACCCTTCTCTGTAATATTTACTACGGTGACATGGAGAAGCAGTTCCCAGTCAAACAGGGAGAGCTTATGATGAGGATTGTGGATGATGCCTTGTTTGTAACACCCAGTAAGGAGAGAGCTGTGTCTTACTGTCTGCAAATGTTAAAGGGTGAGAATCTGAAGAAAAAAAAACTGTTCTGTTATATTTTTTATGGTATCTACCAAAATTCAAACCAAAAAGTTCAACAAGTGGCAACAGTATGTTTGAAAACATACAGTATAGGAGCTATAAAAGTTCTCATATCAATGACTCATTATACAGAAATAGAGCAAATAAGTAAAACTCAGTTGAACTCAAGATATACTTAGTAGAATATTTATCATGTTTATGTACATGATCAAAAATTGGTCAAAGGTATATATTGTCCCAAATACTTCTTATTGTCTTCTTGAGGACCTTATATTCTGGACTCCAAAAGTCCTGGACCTTTGGCTGTCAAATGTTAGTTTGAACCCTGGATATATTTTCAGGTATTCCTGACTATAACTTAACAATCAACAACAACAAGTTGGTAACTAATTTTGACTTGCCAGAATCAGGCATGACGGTTCACCAAGAATCAGGTTTGTATGTTAGTTATACTTACTTAATGACAAATCAGACCTTAAAAGAAAAAGATAATTGTTATTATGATAGCCCACAACTTGTCAAACATATATTTTGACAAGAATTAGATCTAATGCTATTGCTTTATGTGGTTAATGACTAGATACTAGCTTATTACCTAGGAAACAGACTTAAGGCCTGTTTTAGCCTATTGCAACTATATAAGGTGATGCCCTATAATTTTCACTTTAAGGTTTATTGTAGATTTATCATGTCTTTCAGAATGGTTATCATGGTGTGGTGTCCTATTGAATATGAAGACTTTAGAGGCTACAGTTAATTTATCTTTCTACTTTAGTTCTTGTAAGTGTCGCAAACAAACTGATTTTGATATTACTACTTTTTGTAAACCACAGTACATTCAATTTCTTAAGAATTATATGACATCAAAAGCCTTTAAGGTTGTGAGACACATTACACAATAACAGATATATTATGTATATATTTTTATTTTAAAATATTTTACATCATTCTTTTAGATTAATCTTCAAAGGCCATATGTCTCTTTTCCATTACAAATTTACAATACTTACACACAGAACAGATTTATATCAATGGTAACAGTTTATCCTTGACCTTGTAGTTCTGAAGGACTCTATGACCTTTGACACATCAAACAGAGCAGGGCTAACAATGAAAAGAAAACTGCTGAGGTAAATATTATTTATATATAACAAATAGTTTGTGCCCTTTTTATGGCCCATATATTGTCGACAGGACATGAAGCAGACAACAATCAAACAAATTTTGAGGTAAATATATATATATATGCATACATAGTCTTCTATAAAAAATCTACCAAAAATGCTAAATGCATTACATTATTTATTAGTTTTTTGTCTCGCCTGCGACGAATAGTCGCGGAAGGCGAGACATAGGTATTACTTTCTGGCGACGGCGGCGGCGACGGCGGCGGCGTAAACTTTTTTGTAAGACTTTTGTGGACAATGAATTGCTTGAAAAGTATAATAGCTAGGCATCTGATATTTGGTATACAGACAGTTCAGGTTATGGTCTACGCAACTGTCACCATGCTGTGTGACCCTGACCCCATTTTCACGCTCCAGTGACTCTGTGAACTTAGGTCTTTTTTCAGGCCGTAAACTGTTTTGTAAGACTTTTGTGGACGATGAATTGCTGGAAAAGTATATTAGCAAGGCATCTGATATTTGGTATACAGACAGTTCAGGTTATGGTCTACGCAACTGTCACCATGCCGTGTGACCCTGACCCCATTTTCACGCTCCAGTGACTCTGTGAACTTAGGTCTTTTTTCAGGCCGTAAACTGTTTTGTAAGACTTTTGTGGACGATGAATTCCTGGAAAAGTATATTAGCTAGGCATCTGATATTTGGTATACAGACAGTTCAGGTTATGGTCTACGCAACTGTTACCATGCTGCATAACCCTGACCCCATTTTCACGCTCCAGTGACTCTGTGAACTTAGGTCTTTTTTCAGGCCGTAAACTGTTTTGTAAGACTTTTGTGGACGATGAATTGCTGGAAAAGTATATTAGCAAGGCATCTGATATTTGGTATACAGACAGTTCAGGTTATGGTCTACCCAACTGTCACCATGCCGTGTGACCCTGACCCCATTTTCACGCTCCAGTGACTCTGTGAACTTAGGTCTTTTTTCAGGCCGTAAACTGTTTTGTAAGACTTTTGTGGACGATGAATTCCTGGAAAAGTATATTAGCTAGGCATCTGATATTTGGTATACAGACAGTTCAGGTTATGGTCTACGCAACTGTTACCATGCTGCATAACCCTGACCCCATTTTCATGCTCTAGTGACGCTGTGAACTTAGGTCTTTTTCAGTCTGAAAAACTTTTTTGTAAGACTTTTGTGGACGATGAATTGCTGGAAAAGTATATTAGCTAGGCATCTGATATTGGGTAAACAGACAGTTGCGGTTATGGACAATGCAACTGTCACCATGCCATGTGACCATGACCCCATTTTTACGCTCCAGTGACTCTGTGAACTTAGGTCTTTTTTTCAGACAGAAAATTTTTTGTAATTCTTGTGTGGACAATGGATTGCTTGAATAGTATAATAACTAGGCATCTGTTATTAGGTATACATACACTTTTTTGTTTATTTCAAGAAATGAAAGCTTAGGTAGTTGATTTTAGTAATGGTGCCGGCAGGCGAGACATACTTTTAGTGGCCACACTTGTTTATCAATATTAACAGTTCAACCTTCTCAACATTTCAAAATAGATTTTTCACATCAAAGCGAAGGGTCATGTGAGCTATTGCCATCACTTTGCGTCCTCTATGGGATGTCCTCTACCAAAATTGCAAAAATGGTGACTGCCGACCAAAAAACATGGCAACCTTTGCTAAAAATAGAACATGGGGGTCAGACTAGTTTTTGGCTTATAAATCAAAAAGGATAATAGATAAAGATAATCTGAAGCAACCCCTTTACTTAAGCATGAAAAGTTATACAAAAGTCTTCATTGAGTCGAAGTTGTCAGATGCCTCCTTATAGGGGTTATGGTCCTTTAAAAGTGAAAATAGCATTTTTTCATGTATTTGGCCTATAGAATGAAAACTACTAGATAGAAAAAAGCTGTTGCTTGCATAAACCTTCAGCTCATTGAGCTCTACAAAAGTCTCCATTGGGTCTAAGATGTTACATGACCCCTTTTAGAGGTATGGCCCTTTAAAGATAGAAAAAGGACAGTTTTTCATGTTCTTGACCTGTAGAATGAAAACTAATGCAGATAGAGAAAATTTATTGCTTGCTTAAACCTTCAGGTCATTAAATTCTACAAAAGTATCCATTGGGTAGAAGTTGTCAGATGACCCCCTATAGAAGACCGTTATGGCTTAAGGACTAGGTGAGCAATTAAGGCTCCTGGGAGCCTCTAGTTTTATTTAACTTTGATTACGAATTTTCATACAACTACTATATACTAGAAAAGCTATGAAATTATGTGGCACATCAAGTGACCCTTGTCTTTCTCTTTTCAGATCAGCAAGACTGAAATGCCATTCAATTTACTTTGACTTTCAGGTAAATATTTTGTTTGTATTTTTTAGGACTTTGATTTGGATTTTTTTTTACCTGAGGTGCATAATTAGAACATTCAGCTAAATAATGCAAATAGTTCAAATCCAATCCTAAAACTAGAAATGAATTATCTACTTCTTGAAACAGAATGTCTAGCAATAAAGATGACAAGTACAAACAAAGGTTTTGACAAGATTCCTATCATAGGACAGACACATGAAATGTGCGGGGAGTTTAACAAATTTTGTGGGTCAAACTTTACTTATTGCTTATTGTATTCCTATTTATCATAGTAAAATATCAAATAAAAAAGGCCAATTTAATTAGAGAGAACCTTAGACACAAAGAAAAATGGATCTATAATGAGAAATTGAGAAACCCTCATAGTAACAACAATGGTATTATTGTCAGCTAGCTAAGCTGCATTTGTAGCATTTTAAACATCTTTTGAAATGGTGGATTGCCTATGTTTGGGTTCTAGTGCTGCTGATGAGGAATAATTTTCCAAAATGGTCATGCAGCTCATTAAATTAATTGCAAATCAAGTTGACATATGTGTTATGGTCTCATGTTCATTTACTCCATATCCTTTCATAAATTATTTTAAAAGTTAATGCTAGACTGTTCTTAATTTCATCACACAGAAATGACACATTGGATGTTAATAAGGTTTTGCTCTTATGCTTTATGCCTAAGAAATCAGTATACGTGTTTGTATTCTTTTCTTTGGTTTGAGGGGGGAGGGGTGTTAGCCATGACTATATACTAATGATTGTTTACTTGTAGTTGAATTCTCTGAACGTAGTGATCATCAATATCTTCACAATACTGGTGCTATCAGTCTGTAAATTCACACAGTATGTCAAAGGACTACCTAGAAAGGACAACTCTCTATTCTTCATAGGTAACATTTTGTTAAATCAGAAGTGTAGATCTTCACTTATCTTAAGTTTTATTTTAATAGTTGTAACAATTTTATAACACCAAGTAAGCTGTTAACAACTCCTTTTTGTCATTTTTATGCCTCCCTATAAAGTACAGGGGCATATAGTATTCGGCTACATTCTTCCTTTGGTCAATCTGTCTGTTCGTCAATCTGTCCCAAATTTCCATATTTCCAAATTCCCACTTAATCAGAAGATTGGTATGCTAGGTGCACCTAGTTATGCTTAGCACAATGCATGCTTCGGATGCTGGATGTGACCTATATTTTCCGCATGGATGACCACTTACAAAAGAATGGTTTAAGTCCATTCCTGCTTACTGACAAGTGTCACACCAACTATATTGGTATGGTAGGTGCAACTTGTGATGCTAAGCACAATGCATTCTTCGGATACTTGCTGTAACCTATATTTTCTGCATGAATGACCACTTACAGAATAATGGTTTAAGTCCATTTCTGCTTACTGACAAGTGCCACACCAACCATATTGATATGGTAGGTGCACCTAGTGATGCTATTAAAGCACAATGCATGCTTCGGATGCTGGATGTGACCTATATTTTCCGCATGGATGACCACTTACAGAAGAATGGTTTAAGTCCATTCCTGCTTACTGACAAGTGTCACACCAACTATATTGGTATGGTAGGTGCAACTTGTGATGCTAAGCACAATGCATTCTTCGGATGCTTGCTGTAACCTATATTTTCTGCATGAATGACCACTTACAGAATAATGGTTTAAGTCCATTCCTGCTTACTGACAAGTGCCACACCAACCATATTGATATGGTAGGTGCACCTAGTGATGCTATTAAAGTACAATGCATGCTTCGGATGCTGGATGTGACCTATATTTGCCGCATGGATGACCACTTACAGAAGAATGGTTGTGGCTTATTCATGCTTATTAACAAGTGCCAATTCAACTATATTGGTATGGTAGGTGCACCTAGTGATGCTAAGCACAATGCATGCTTGGGATGCTGGCTGTGACCTAAATTTTACACATGAATTAATTCTTACGAAAGAATGGTTAACATCCATTCCTGCTTACCGACAAGTGCCACATGAACCATATTAGTGTGGTAGGTGAACCTTGTGTTACTTAGCACAATGCATGGTTCAGATCTGGCTGTGACCTACATTTTTTGCATGGATGACCACTCATAGAAGAATGATTAAAGTCCATTCCTGCTAACAGGCAAGTACCACTTCAACCAAAGTGGTATGGTAGGTGCATTTAGGGATTATAAGCAAGAAACATGGTTCAGATGCTGGGTATGACCTTTTTCTGCATGAATGCCCACTTTAGATTTTGAAAAGTTCAAGTCAATTCCCACTTAGTGACAATATATGTAACGAGGTGAGCTTCGTAATTGATAGATAACCTAGCTGTTTGATAAATATAAAGATGGGGCACAGTGTCTGTTTGACACATTTTCTTGTTTTTGGAAGAGATGGGGATTATTATTTCATTGACGATGAAAAAATGAGGTACATGTTATGGTAAAAAAATATTTTTTTTGGTTGCTTGACCTTGTTTTCATACGACCGCAAAATTTTTGTGATCGTATAATGTTATGGCGATGTCGTTGTCGTCGGTGTCTGGGGACATTTGGTTTTCGTGCGATAACTTGAGTAAATGTTGACCGATTGTTATAAAATTTTGATATGATGTTTATAACCACTAAAGGAAGGTTGGTATTGCATTTGGGGTTTCTGGCCCCTACCATTTTAGAAAAAAGGGCCAAAAGGGGCTAAAATAGGTGTATTGACAAAACTGTGGTAGAATGTTTATTATTCGTTCGATTTTGAAAATTCTTTTTTTTTTAACTCCTCATTAAATTCTGTCAACTAAATGTGTCAATGGTTTTGATATATACTGCACCGTTACATTGCTACGGGGAGCCAAAAACAGGCCACGCCCAAAAAATCAACTTTTTTATTTTTGGTTCGATTTTCAAAATCTTTTTTTTATTGGAATCCTTGTGAAAATTCCTGCCTGCGTTTTCAATCAGATTTGCAATATCTTTTACCGTTTTTGAGAAATTAGGGGTCGAAAGGGCCAAAAATGCCATTTATAAAAGTTAGTGGAGGCAACTAGTTTTACACAAGGAATTTATTGTAGTGGGTCAGCCAATTGTTATAAAGTTTTAATATGATGATTATATCCACTTAAGAAAGCTTCCTATTGTATTTGGGGTTGTTTGCCCCTACCGTTTTAGAAAAAAGGTCCAAAAGGGGCTAAAACAGGTGTATTGACAAAACTGTTGTAGAATGGTTATTATTCATTCGATTTTGAAAATTCTTTTTTTTATTGTACTCCTCATTAAATTCTGTCAACTAAATGTGTCAATAGTTTTGATAAATATTGCACTGTTACATTGCTACAGGGGGCCAAAGATGGGCCACGCCCCAAAAAGCAACTTTTTTATTTGTGGTCCAATTTTCAAAATCTTTTTTTCATTCCATTGCTTGTGAAAATCCCTGCCTGCAGTTTTCAATCAGATTTGCAATATCTCTTTCTGTTTTAGAAAAATTAGGGGTAGAAGGGGCTAAAAACACCTTTTTTAAAAGTTGGTCAAGACAAATGGTTTTACATAAGAAATTAAGTTGTAGTGGGCCAGCCAATTGTTATGAAGTTTTAATATGATGATTATATCCACTCAACATGCTCAAGGAAGCTTGCATTTGGGGTTTGTGACCCATACCATTTTAGAAAAAAAAGGCCAAAAGATAGCTAAAACGTGCCAAAAATGTCAATTAATATAGAAATAAGATTTTTTTCTATTAAATGTTATTATAGATATATATGTGTTAAATATGCATTTTAAAGTCCACCATGGGATGCATGTGTCAAAAATTTTTGTAAGTCCACCATGGGCTGCATTTGACAAAATCAATAGACTATCCATATTGGGCCTCCAACGTATAGGGTTCAACTTGTTGCGGTCGTATCATGCTGCGCTCGGCGTAGCTTTTTATTATATGTAGGTGGTCTTCCAAATAAGGCTGGATTGTCAGACCCTGGCTGATAACATTTCTGCCTGGTCTATCATTTTAACTGAGCTGAATGTCTGACTATTTTTGTGCTTGTTGTACATTTTTATTGGTATCATATCATTTTTAATGGTTTGTTAATTTATTTTATTGGAAAAAGCTTCTGAAACAGTTGCCGGCATGTTGATTAACTCACTGTGAGTTTGTCCTTAAGCCCCAAAATATACATGTAATATTGAACAAAAAATCAGCCTTAGGCCAATATAAAAAATATCCTAGATTCTCTTCCCCTCTCACCCTATTTTTTCAGTTGCCTCAAAAACTTTTATTTTGATTTTTTGGCAAATTATATGCTCTTTTGGTCAATTTTCTATAAAATGATAGGAAATTTTATCAAAATGGATAAAAAATCAAAAATAAAAATTTGCCTGTCCGTCCCATATTTTCAAGAATTTTTTTTGAGAATCTAGTATTTATCTTATTATGGCCTAAACCATCTACATTATAAAACCTGTTGGTCAAACAGGTTTAACTGTAATTGCATAAATTTTCAAGGTGATTGAAGCAATGGTCGGTGAAAATACAAAGGTACACAGACCTTATTATTATACTTCAGTATATTTTTTCTATATAAAATACAGGTTAACATTTTAACTATTACATCTTGAATTTGGTAAAAGTACTATTTCCCTAGGGATATAGTAAAAACTATTTACTTAGGGCAATAGTACCATAATGATTGGCAGTAGGCGTGGCTAAAGTATACTGTATACAAGGTAAAGAGTGAGCAGTAGGCGTGGCTTTAGTTAAGTTGTTTACCGATTCAGTATAATAAAACAATTGTTTACTGGTCATTCGGAAAACAGTACATTTGTTTCCCTCATGACCAGTAAACAATTGTATATTAATGAACTGCATGCCACCTCAAAAAAGTGTATAACTTAAAAAGAAATTTATATATTGTACTTTTTCAGGGATAATAGATGAACTAGGACATTACTTCTACTCCCTTTATAGAAAAACAGTTAAACATTTGGTAAGTTAAAAAGATCTGTAATTTTTTTTATGTTCAGTATAGACATAAAAATTAAATTTTTGATTCATTAAATTGCTTTCCTATTACTAAGACTTGTGAATTGTTTAAAAATCTCATGTTTTGAACTATATTGGCAGTCTTCCATTGAAGACATATGTTGCTTGCATCTTAGAATATTGGGTAAACAGGTAGAAGATAAGTTACCAAAATAAAGTTGCTTTACATTATATTGTACTATAGGAGGAAGATACATGCCAAATTTCAAGAAGTTATGACATGTAGATGCCCTGAAAATTGCAACAGAAATCTTTCTGACATCACATGTGCAGGAATCAGAGGAAGGATGCAGGATTTCGCAAGATGACAGATAATGTCAAAGTGACTCCTATATCTCACTTTGCAAAAAGTTGCTTGTGACATAGAAGTGAATAACAATTTAAGTTATATAATTACAGTGAATTTTTAATGGATATGTACATTCTTAGTAAAAATGAAGAACATCTAGATTCATTGGGTACCCTATACATACTCATTGTTTTTGAAGATAGAATCACATTGTTTTGATTAGTTATGTTCCCCAAACGAAGTGTGGGAACATATTGTTTTTACTCCGTTTCTTCTTCTTCTTCTTCTTCTTCTTCTTCTTCTTCTTCTTCTTCTTCCGCACTCTGCCAAACGCTTGTCCGGGTATAGCCGAAGAGATGTGAAGACTGAGCTTTATGAAACTTTCCACAGTGATAGGGCACATATCAGAGGTGTGCACAACATTTTTGAAATTTTCAAAATGGCTGCCGTTTCCGAGTAAACAGTTATGTTCCCCAAACGAAGTGTGGGAACATATTGTTTTTACTCCGTTTCTTCTTCTTCTTCTTCTTCTTCTTCTTCCGCACTTTTTTATGTTCAGTATAGACATAAAAATTAAATTTTTGATTCATTAAATTGCTTTCCTATTACTAAGACTTGTGAATTGTTTAAAAATCTCATGTTTTGAACTATATTGGCAGTCTTCCATTGAAGACATATGTTGCTTGCATCTTAGAATATTGGGTAAACAGGTAGAAGATAAGTTACCAAAATAAAGTTGCTTTACATTATATTGTACTATAGGAGGAAGATACATGCCAAATTTCAAGAAGTTATGACATGTAGATGCCCTGAAAATTGCAACAAAAATCTTTCTGACATCACATGTGCAGGAATCAGAGGAAGGATGCAGGATTTCGCAAGATAAAGTTGTACATTCTTAGTAAAAATGAAGAACATCTAGATTCATTGGGTACCCTATACATACTCATTGTTTTTGAAGATAGAATCACATTGTTTTGATTAGTTATGTTCCCCAAACGAAGTGTGGGAACATATTGTTTTTACTCCGTTTCTTCTTCTTCTTCTTCTTCTTCTTCTTCTTCTTCTTCTTCTTCTTCCGCACTCTGCCAAACGCTTGTCCGGGTATAGCCGAAGAGATGTGAAGACTGAGCTTTATGAAACTTTCCACAGTGATAGGGCACATTATCAGAGGTGTGCACAACGTTTTTGAAATTTTCAAAATGGCTGCCGTTTCCGAGTAAACAGTTATGTTCCCCAAACGAAGTGTGGGAACATATTGTTTTTACTCCGTTTCTTCTTCTTCTTCTTCTTCTTCTTCTTCCGCACTCTGCCAAACGCTTGTCCGGGTATAGCTGAAGAGATGTGAAGACTGAGCTTTATGAAACTTTCCACAGTGATAGGGCACATATCAGAGGTGTGCACAACGTTTTTGAAATTTTCAAAATGGCTGCCGTTTCCGAGTAAACAGCGAAAGTTCATTATATAGGACATTGCTATATCTCGGTAACCTAGGTGGTCGGGACCATGAAACTCGGTAGGATTATAGAACTTGATGAGTACTACAAAAATATCCAAAAAAATTTTAAAGCGATGTTTACGGTTTTTCCGCAAAATGCGAAAATGTGAAATTTCAAAATCCAAGATGGCCGCCAAAAGTTAAAAGTGCTTGGATTTTGATAAAAATTAATATTCTGGTAGATTTTGATGTTGCGAGTAATGCTCCACATCAGAGGTGTCCATAAGGACTTCGAAATTTTTTAAATGGCTGCTTTTTTTTAATAAATAGCAAAAGTTCATTATATAGGACATTGTCATATCTCAGTAACCCAAGTCATCAGCACCTTGAAACTTAGTGGTATTATAGAGCTTGATAAGTACTACAAAAGTATTTAAAAAGTTCTAAAGAGATATTTACAGTTTTTCTGTAAAATGCAAAAACGTGAAATTTCTAAATCCAAGATGGGCGCCAAAATTTATCCAAGATGGCATATATAAAAACACATCATTGAAAATGCCATGAACAATTCTATATTTTTACATCATTTGCACATTCTATAAAACTGAAAAAGGCTGTATTTTTGCTGATTTAAGGTACATTGTACCAGCTCTTATTCGTTTTGGGAACATCTGTGACGGCTGCCGTCACAATCAGTACTCGTTATCATTTGTTTCAGATTCCAAGTTCAAAAGAGGGTATTTTATGTTCTGAACACATTCAGTGGTATGTTTATGGATAAGGGTGCCTGCATGTAAAAAAAAAATATGTGAATTTTTAAAATTAATTAAAAAATATGCAAGCACAGCATGTTGAATCCTGCACATTCGATGCTGAATATGGAAAGTAAGTTGATTTGCACACATGCAGCCCATGGTGGTCTCTGAAAGCTGTTTGACACATGCATTTTATGCAAATTTGAAAAAAAAAATCCAAAATCAGAAAACAAATACAGAATAGAAAAGTTGCATTTTTACTCACACAAAAACAGAGTGATTCCAATAATCAATTCCATTCAGGGTTCCCACACCAACCTTGAATTCAAGGTAACCTGGAAAAGTCCTTGAATTTCATTTCAATGTTAAAAAACCTGGAAAAATCCTTGAATTTTATCAAATATCCTCGAAAAACCCTGGAATTTTGTAATGTGCAGATTTGTTTAACCATTTGATGAAAAAAGGCCGAAAAATATTGGATTTTTAAAAATTTTTGCGACTATTTTAATCCTTGAAAATGACCTCAAAACCCTTGAAAAGTCCTTGAAAAACCCTTGAATTTTGTGTCCAAAAAATAGTGGGAACCCTGTCCATTCATCGACCTTTCATGGTAAAGAATATTTCTTTAATTTCATAGAATTTGGTCAACCAGAACTTAAGTAATTGTGGGAACAATAAAACTTGGCATTTTTGCTTTGGGTTTGTGTCTTTTAATGCATGCAAATGTCTTTCTGGATTGTCCGATTATTTTTCAATGATTAATAAGTACATTTAAAAAGTGTCTACCTAGTAAATGATTAAATGCTTTGTTTACATTGTGTATGCCTTCATAAAATAATTGACATTCTAATTTTCATGTACTTTTTGCAGACAATTTTTTATACCCTACCTATGAAAGTAGAAGGGATATAGCATTTGGGTCAGTTCCTTTGTCAATCTGTCATCCTAAATCAGGTTCACTTTCATATAAAAAGCTACCTTTACACGTTGCCAGGTTGGGTACCATGTCTTTTGGACACATTCTTGTTTTAAATATTTAGATATAGGTTTATAAATTGTATAATAAACTTTTGTTGTCATTTCAGGTTATGTTGTCATGCCTACACATTGAAGCTAAATGAACATAGGAGTCAGTACAAGTCCATAGTATCAGCACTGAAGACCAGAAAAATCATTCTGGATCAGAAACTCAAAAAGGTTAGTCATAATTAAGCAAGTGATGAAGGATATATTCCGAGTTCTTTTTGCTTCATTTCTCTAACGTCATATGTACAAATACATCTCTATGTATGTTTAAATGCCCCAGCTACATAAGGGATGGAGCATTATACTGCTCTCTGTCAGTATGTTCTTCCAAAAAACCTTTCTCAAGCTTTTCTTAGAAACCTTACAGGGTATTGATTTTAAATTTGGCAGGTATTTCTAGTATGACAAGCTATGACCTAAGAAATGTTGTACTTTTACTTTTGGTGGGGTATCTGTGTCCCATGGACATATTTCTCTTTTATGTTTGTCTTTTTACCTTCATCATGTTATAAAGGGTGGAATATGGTTTGAGGGCATAAGCAAGATTCATCAGATTTAAAAATAAAAATTGCAGAATTAAACTTTCATAAATTAACATTGCAAAAATAAAAAAGGGGGGTTATGGACCTTTCTACAGATTTATAACCTTGCGAAATTGGTGACTTAAAATTTTGTTTTTCAATAAATTATATAGGGAAAAGAGTTATTTAGCATCATTGTGAGCTGCAAACCCTCCAGATTTTAGTTATATTTAAGAAAGGACAAGCCATATATACTTTCTCTTGAAAACATGAAAAAAATATGGTCATGGAACTCTTTTTTAGCTCACCTGACCCGAAGGGTCATGTGAGCTATTGTCATCACTTGGCGTCCGTCGTCCGTCCGTCGTCCGTCCGTCGTCCGTCGTCCGTCGTCCGTAAACTTTTTAAAACGTTAACTCCTCTGACACCATAAGTCCAATTGCAACCAAACTTGGTATGGTTGTTCATTAGCATTCGGTGCTTAGAACTGATGTGGGGATTTTTGATTCGTCGTAAAACATGGCCGCCATGGCTAAAAATAGAACATAGGGGTAAAATGCAGTTTTTTGCAATTAACTCAAAAACGGCTACAGATATCAAAATTCTGGCATAGGGTAAAAGTGATCAGCACCTCAAGATCTACCTACCCTGAAATTTTGAAGAAAATCCAACGACCCATGTAGGAGTTATTGCCCTTTTTGTGGATTTTTTGCAAATTTTGCACCTGTTTAGCTCAATATCTTAAAAACTATACTAGATATTTGAAAAATTTAAGTTGCATATTGTTAAGCACATCAAGATCTACAAAATATGTAACAGGGTCAACGTTGTAGGACCTTTCCTTTTAGGAGTTATTGCCCTTAGAACGTCAAAATTTAGCATTTTAACAGCATTTTCTCATTACATTGAAAACGTTAACTCCTCTGACACTTTAAGTCCAAATGGTACCAAACTTGGTATAGTTGTTTATTAGCATTAGGTGTATAGAACTGATGTGGGGATTTTTGATTGGTCGTAAAACATGGCCGTTGGGCTAAAAATAGAACATAGAGGTAAATGGCAGTTTTTTGCAAATAACTCTAAAACGGTGACAGATTTCAAAATTTTGATTGGAAACAAAAGTGATCAGCACCTCAAGATCTACAAGCTCTGAAATTTTGAAGAAAATCCAACATACCATGTAGGAGTTATTGCCCTTTTGTGGATTTTTTGCAAATTTTGCACCTGTTTAGCTCAATATCTTGAAAACTATACTAGATATTTGAGAAATTTAAGTTGCATATTGTTAAGCACATTAAGATCTACAAAATATGTAATAGGGTCAACGTTGTAAGACCTTTCCTTTTAGGAGTTATTGCCCTTAGAATGTCAAAATTTAGCATTTTAACAGCATTTCCTCATTACATTGAAAACGTTAACTCCTCTGACACTTTAAGTCCAAATAGAACCAAACTTGGTATAGTTGTTTATTAGCATTAGGTGTATAGAACTGATGTGGGGATTTTTGATTGGTCCTAAAACATGGCGGCTGTGGCTAAAAATAGAACATAGGGGTAAATGGCAGTTTTTTGCAAATAACTCTAAAACGGTGACAGATTTCAAAATTTTGATTGGGAACAAAAGTGATCAGCACCTCAAGATCTACTAGCTCTGAAATTTTGAAGAAAATCCAACAACCCATGTAGGAGTTATTGCCCTTTTTGTGGATTTTTTGCAAATTTTGCACCTGTTTAGCTCAATATCTTGAAAACTATACAAGATATTTGTGAAATTTAAATTGCATATTGTTAAGCACATTAAGATCTACAAAATATGTAACAGGGTCAACGTTGTAGGAACTTTCCTTTGAGGAGTTATTGCCCTTGGAACGTCAAATTTGAGCATTTTAACTGCATTTCCTTATATTGAAAATGTTAACTCCTCTGACACTTAAAGTCCAAATGGAACCAAACTTGGTGTTATTGTTTATTATTATTAGGTGTATAGAACTGCTGTGGGGATTTTTGATTGGTTGTAAAACATGGCCGCTGTGGCTAACAATAGAACATTAGGTTTAACTGCATTTTTTTGCAAATAACTCAAAAAGGATGACAGATTTTTAGATTTTGATTGAGAACAAAAGTGATCAGCACCTTTAGATCCACCATATTGTCAGATGACCCCCTTATTAATCTTATGACCCTTTCAACGTTAAATAGATTTTGCCTTATAACCTTTACTTCAGGCACATATGTCAGGTGAGCGATTCAGGCTCCTGGGAGCCTCTTGTTTTCTTTTAATAACAAAAGGCCTTATTTTTCCTACACATTTCTATATAAAATTTTGTGTAATATTTTCCTGCTAATTATCTCCCCTGAAAATAGAAAGTTTAAATATTTTATATATTTATGTTATATTGATTCCATTGATGAAATAAAATAGATATTAAATTTTGCAATTCTTGTGTTATTTTAAGTCATTTTAAGTGATATGACTAAAAATTTGCAAGATGTCCAAAAAAGATGCACCAGATACTCCAGAACCACCTTAACTTAACTGAAGTATCTTTACTTATAAAACATTAATCAGGACCACTGATTATCCCTATTTTTAGCTCACCTGACCCGAAGGGTCATGTGAGCTATTGTCATCACGTGGCGTCCGTCGTCTGTCGTCCGTCGTCCGTAAACTTTTTAAAATGTTAACTCCTCTGACACCATAGGTCCAATTGCAACCAAACTTGGTATGGTTGTTCATTAGCATTCGGTGCTTAGAACTGATGTGGGGATTTTTGATTCGTCGTAAAACATGGCCACCATGGCTAAAAATAGAACATAGGGGTAAAATGCAGTTTTTTGCAAATAACTCAAAAACGGCTACAGATATCAAAATTCTGGCATGGGTAAAAGTGATCAGCACCTTAAGATCTACCTACCCTGAAATTTTGAAGAAAATCCAACGACCCATGTAGGAGTTATTGCCCTTTTTGTGGATTTTTTGCAAATTTTGCACCTGTTAAGCTCAATATCTTGAAAACTATACTAGATATTTGAGAAATTAAGCATTTTAACAGCATTTCCTCATTACATTGAAAACGTTAACTCCTCTGACACTTTAAGTCCAAATGGAACCAAACTTGGTATAGTTGTTTATTAGCATTAGGTGTATAGAACTGATGTGGGGATTTTTGATTGGTTGTTAAACATGGCCGCTGTGGCTAAAAATAGAACATAGTGGTAAATGGCAGTTTTTTGCAAATAAATCTAAAACGGTGACAGATTTCAAAATTTTGATTGGGAAGAAAAGTGATCAGCACCTCAAGATCTACCAGCTCTGAAATTTTGAAGAAAATCCAACAACCCATGTAGGAGTTATTGCCCTTTTTGTGGATTTTTTGCAAATTTTGCACCTGTTTAGCTCAATATCTTGAAAACTATACTAGATATTTGAGAAATTTAAATTGCATATTGTTAAGCACATCAAGATCTACAAAATATGTAGTAGGGTCAACGTTGTAGGACCTTTCCTTTGAGGAGTTATTGCCCTTGGAACGTCAAAATTGAGCATTTTAACTGCATTTCCTTCTATTGAAAATACTTTAAGTCCAAATGAAACCAAACTTGGTATTATTGTTTATTATTATTAGGTGTATAGAACTATTGTGGGGATTTTTGATTGGTTGTAAAACATGGCTGCTGTGGCTAAAAATAGAACATTAGGTTAAACTGCATTTTTTGCAAATAACTCAAAAAGGGTGACAGATTTTTAGATTTTGATTGAGAACAAAAGTGATCAGCACCTTTAGATCCACCATATTGTCAGATGGCCCCCTTATTAATCTTATGACCCTTTCAACGTTAAATAGATTTTGCCTTATAACCTTTACTTCAGGCACATATGTCAGGTGAGCGATTCAGGCTCCTGGGAGCCTCTTGTTTCTTTACTTGCAACTAGTATATTTTCATTTCTCTGCACATTCTGATACACATGCATGCAACCTTCCAATTTTTATTAAGTATTTTAAGAATTTTATCTTATTATTTTTACTTTTAAGGAAAGAATTCAGTCAAATTTCCTAGAATCAGTATGTGGCAATACATTACCAGAGGACTTTTCAAGAATTCAATAGCTCTATGAGGTAGAATGGTGTTTCAGGTAGACTTCACAATGAAGTAAATCTAGTTGTATAGGATGCCAAATTACTCGGCTTTTAAGACGAAGAAAAAACTTTTAAGAAGAAAGGCATCAACTGATTAAAAATTATCTGTGATATGCTTAAATAATAAATTGTTTCATGAAACACTTCTTCCTTGTTTGTATTTTTATCCCTGAGCCCATTGGAGTCAGGGAGGGGATATAACATTTTAGCTCACCAGACCCGAAGGGTAATGTGAGCTATTGTCATCACTTGGCGTCCGTCCGTCGTCCGTCGTCTGTCGTCAGTCGTCCGTCGTCCGTATACTTTTTAAAACATTAACTCCTCTGACACCATAAGTCCAATTGCAACCAAACTTGGTATGGTTGTTCATTAGCATTCAGTGCTTAGAACTGATGTGGGGATTTTCGATTCGTCGTAAAACATGGCCGCCATGGC
This sequence comes from Arcuatula senhousia, assembly GCA_963971305.1. Lineage (NCBI taxonomy): Eukaryota > Metazoa > Mollusca > Bivalvia > Mytilida > Mytilidae > Arcuatula > Arcuatula senhousia. Next base: position 60,904,300 of record OZ020305.1, on the reverse strand, counting down.
TAAAAATAGAACATAGGGGAAAAATGCAGTTTTTTGCAAATAACTCAAAAACGGCTACAGATATCAAAATTCTGGCATAGGGTAAAAGTGATCAGCACCTCAAGATCTACCTACCCTGAAATTTTGAAGAAAATCCAACAACCCATGTAGGAGTTATTGCCCTTTTTAGCTCACCTGACCCGAAGAGTCATGTGAGCTATTGTCATCACTTGGCGTCCGTCGTCCGTCCATCGTCCGTTGTCGGTCGTCCGTAAACTTTTTAAAACTTTAACTCCTCTGACACCATAAGTCCAATTGCAACCAAACTTGGTATGGGTGTTCATTAGCATTCGGTGCCTAGAACTGATGTGGGGATTTTTGATTCGTCGTAAAACATGGCCGCCATGGCTAAAAATAGAACATAGGGGTAAAATGCAGTTTTTTGCAAATAACTCAAAAACGGCTACAGATATCAAAATTCTGGCAAGGGTAAAAGTGATCAGCACCTCAAGATCTACCTACCCTGAAATTTTGAAGAAAATCCAACAACCCATGTAGGAGTTATTGCTCTTTTTGTGGATTTTTTGCAAATTTTGCACTTGTTTAGCTCAATATCTTGAAAACTATACAAGATATTTGAGTAATTTAAATTGCATATTGTTAAGCACATCAAGATCTACAAAATATGTTACAGAGTCAATGTTGTAGGACCTTTCCTTTTAGGAGTTATTGCCCTTAGAACGTCAAAATTGAGCATTTTAACAGCATTTCCTCATTACATTGAAAACGTTAACTCCTCTGACACTTTAAGTCCAATTGGAACCAAACTTGGTATTGTTGTTTATTAGCATTAGGTGTATAGAACTGATGTGGGGATTTTTGATTGGTCGTAAAACACGGCCACTGTGGTTAAAAATAGAACATAGGGGTAAATGGCAGTTTTTTGCAAATAACTCAAAAACGGTGACAGATTTCAAAATTTTGATAGGGAACAAAAGTGATCAGCACCTCAAGATCTACCAGCTCTGAAATTTTGAAGAAAATCCAACAACCCATGTAGGAGTTATTGCCCTTTTGTGGATTTTTTGCAAATTTTGCACCTGTTTAGCTCAATATCTTGAAAAATATACAAGATATTTGAGAAATTTAAATTGCATATTGTTAAGCACAACAAGATCTACAAAATATTTAATTGGGTCAACGGTGTAGGACCTTTCCTTTGAGGAGTTATTGCCCTTAGAACGTCAAAATTGAGCATTTTAACTGCATTTCCTTATATTGAAAATGTTAACTCCTCTGACACTTAAAGTCCAAATGGAACCAAACTTGGTATTATTGTTTATTATTATTAGGTGTATAGAACTGTTGTGGGGATTTTTGATTGGTTGTAAAACATGGCCGCTGTGGCTAAAAATAGAACATTAGGTTAAACTGCATTTTTTTGCAAATAACTCAAAAAGGGTGACAGATTTTTAGATTTTGATTGAGAACAAAAGTGATCAGCACCTTTAGATCCACCATATTGTCAGATGACCCCTTATTAATCTTATGACCCTTTCTACGTTAAATAGATTTTGCCTTATAACCTTTACTTCAGGCACATATGTCAGGTGAGCGATTCAGGCTCCTGGGAGCCTCTTGTTTTTATTGGTATGTGATGGTTCTTGTTTTAGTCAATAACAAGAGCTATAAATCCTTTAGGGATGATATTATACCCCCACTCATAAGAGAGGGGGCTATATTGCAATCACCTTGTCCGTCCGTCTGGTACAATATCTCGGCTTCTATTGAAGGGATCCATTTCGAATTTGGTAGACAGCTTTAGCATGATGCAATGTACATTTCCTCTCTTTTCCAGGTTAGTCCATGATCTACATCCTATTTTTCGAGCTGACTTAGACTATTTTAAGGGCAAAAATGGAAACATTTTCGTAACAGATTTCTCGATTACTACTGAAGGGATTAATTTCTGATTTAGTATAAACCTTTAGCAAGATGCATTGTTCTGTGCCTCCCCTTTCTGGGTCAGTCGGTCATCTACGTCCTGTTTTCTGAGTAGTCGAGCGGGGGTATGCTTAGCACGACTTAGTGCAACCCCTTGTTTTGTCACTGAGTACAGCGGTTACCAGCACCCATACCAAAATAAGGTCACCTTGACCTACATTTCCCTGATAAATAAATCAAGTTAAAAGTTTTGGTTAAAAGATCATATCTCAGCATCTGCAAGTGACAGAGGGATAATATTTGGTCAGTGGGTACATCTTGGATGGTAACCAGCACCCATACCAAATTTAGGTCACCCTGGCCTACATTTTTCTGATAAATGAAAAGTTAAAAAGTTTTGGTTAAGATTTCTCAGCAACTGCAAGTGGTCAAGGGGTGATATTGGGTCTTTGCATACATCTTGGATAGCTACCAGCATCCAGATCAAAATGAGGTCATTTTCACCTACAGTTTCAGCTTGAATAACCCAGGTTACAGCTTTGGTTAAGGTCCATATCCCAGCAACTGCTAGTGGTAGAGTAATGATATTTGGTCAGTGTGTATATCTTGGATAGTAAACTTCTTGTTTGCCCACTTAGTCAAACAATAACATTATTGGTCAATTGTTGAAAATTTTTGTAACAGTTTTATCAGCAACTACAAATCACAGTGACTTGAAATTTGGAATAGGACTTCAGTATGAGATCCTTTATTTCAAGTACCGAAATTTGGACTGTCCATACTACTTCCTGTTTACTGACTTGGTCAAACAATATCATTATTGGTCAATTGTTGAAATTTTTTGTAACAGTTTTATCAGCAACTACAAATCACAGTGACTTGAAATTTGGCATATGACTTCAGTATGAGACTATGAGGTCCTTTATTTCAAGTACCGAAATTTGGACTGTCCATACTACTTCCTGTTACTGACTTGGTCAAACAATAACATTATTGGTCAATTGTTGAAAATTTTTGTAACAGTTTTCTCAGCAACTACAGATTACAGTGACTTGAAATTTGGTGTGTGACTTAAGTATGAGATCCTTTATTGGGTGTATCGAAATAAGATCTGTCGGGTATCTACTTCCTGTTTACAGACTTAGTCAATTTTCAACATCATTAGTATATTTCATTAGCTAGCTTAAATACATATACATATGAAAAAAGAGATAATAAAAAAATATAGGAATGAGAAATAAAAAAAAAGTTAGAGAGAATCCAGTCTATCAAAAATAATCGGAATGAATTTAAATACTAGTAGTTAATGGAGTTTTGATTGTTGTTTTTGGTTCATTACTGCATTGAATTTTAAAACATTTGAGATTGTTAAATAAAGACTATCAATGTAGAGATAACATGATTCAGCCCTTAATGTGGTACACTCCATGATATAGTGGTATTCGTCCCCTATAGCATTATTGCAAAATGGACTAAGTCTCTCTTCTCTTGGTATGTTTTGCCACCTGCCTCTTTCCATTGGTAACTTGTGGTTCATTGTTCGGAACCTTGTCATGGTAATAATGTCTTTATCATTCAGAACTTTCATGTAGTTTTCAAATTCATGATTTTGAATTTGTCAATTAGTCAATTATTGATTTTTTTCTAACAGTTTTCTCAGCAACTACAAATCACAGTGACTTGAAATTTGGTATATGATTTCAGTATAAGGTCCTCAATCGTGAGTACTGAAATTTTGCCTGTCGGATATCTACTTCCTGTTTACCGACTTGGTAAAATTTCAACATTATTGGTCAATTGTTGAAAATTTTGGTAACAGTTTTCTCAGCAATATTTATTACAAATCACAGTGACATGAAATTTGTATTTTACTTCAGTACGAGGTCCTTTATCAGATAACTACTTGTACCTCCTATATTTACCAACTTAGCGGGGGTATACTGAGTGAGCAGTGGTTCACAGTTTCCTTGTTGTTATTGTTTGAAAATCTGTATTGGAAACTTTTTTGAATACATAAATGAAAGAGTGCTAGGAAAATTCCTTTTGGGCATTTCAGCTAAAGCAAGCCGTAAAAAGTCATGAAAAGCTTATAATTTAGACCCATGTTTAAAATTTGGAGGGAGTTAAAACTTGTTCCTTGTACTGTAGACCAAAGCTCCCTACAAATTATTTGTTTCAAGATACAATGCTCAATAAAGTAGAAACCTTTGCTTAAAGAACTCATTGTTTGCACTTCGTTGCCTTGGCAATTTTTTTAGAAGCTTTAAGCTTATATTAATCCCTCATCAGTTTTCAGTATAAACATTTGCTAATCTGGTAAACAATTCCGACTCCTGGCTGCCCCTTCATCATTGTTTGATTTCTCTATAGAGTTACAGTATTTGATTATTTATTTATTGACTGTAATTCATGATGTCAAATGTCTATTATCTAGTTTTGCCTCATTAAAGATTCTGTATATTGGACCTAGTTTCTCTTTGTTTAATTAAAATGGTATGACTGTTTAGAGCTTTTAGAATTCATCATGATGTCAAATGTCTATTATCTAGTTTTGCCTCATTAAAGATTCTGTATATTGGACCTAGTTTCTCTTTGTTTAATTAAAATGGTATGACTGTTTAGAGCTTTTAGAATTCATGATATGTATTCGTGGCTTTTGTCCTGGTTTATCTTTTCAGATATAAAACAAAAGCCTATTGTGAAGGGATCAGTATCAGGTTTTCAGCGTGCTCAACAGACCAATTAACTGACATTTTAAACATTGAAACAATCCAATTCTGAGCACTTGAAAAGTAAAAAATAACATCATTTAGATACACGAACCATAAACAGAAACAAAACGAATTCAAATAGGACATCTCTTGTTCAATAGAATAGCTATCATAATGATTGAGCCTATAGTTTGGAACATAATTAGAAAATCATTCAACGAAGATCATCAATACTAAAAAATTACCTGATGCTAGGCTTCAGCTGAAAACAGATAAAAAGATTGACGCATCATTTCCTTAACAGCAAGTTAACTATATTAATTATAGATCCCAACCATTATATAACAATATCCTATTGATTTTAAATAGAAGTTTCTACTTTATTGTACATCATTCAGGTAAGAACGTCCGTATTTTCTTGTTAAGATGCTACAAACAACAAAAATCAACAAAGCCAAAATGCATGCTTTCAAAGTTCCTCTTATATGAAAACGAGATTGATTATAAAAAAAAATACATATGTTATTTCAAATATGTATGGTGTTGAAGTACAAAAGATTTAGGAAATGCTTATTTTTATTCTACTGTTTATTAACAAATGATGTTGCTCTGTTTGCTGAATTGACGTCCTATGCACAAAGAACTCCATAGATACCAATTTTTTGTAGCTGTGCACATTTACATTGCATCTTTGGACTTCATTTCATATATAACTAAAATTGTTTTGTCTATACATTTTTTATAACACGCTTTAAACGCAGAATTTTTGGATCATGATATAATTTTACATTCTGGAAAAACATTTTTTTTATTTTAAAATTAAGCAATTAATAATCATACTTATGTTTTTCTTTATGCTAAATAATGCATGGCATTTCATGTTTCTCTTTATTTTTGAATGGTACAAATAAACTTTAGTAGTATTTTGCGATTCTATATTATTTTGGTGCATTTGAATCATATTCCTTAATTAAGAATTAGAATTTATTAAACAAACAAAACGATTTTACTTCAGGTAGCCGCACATTCATATGGGAGTCTAAAAAATGATATATAATAATTTGGTATAAGAACCGAGTTTTGAAAACTAAATCAATGCTTGTCAACGAAGCTATCTTGGGATTGAGACATAGGCTGGTACCCCGCTGTTATCTGAACAGTAGGGAGCCGGTTTGCCAGCTTAATTGAGACATGTCTTTGGACCGTCTTTAGATATGGATTATTCTAAGGACGGAAACGTTATTTATCAATAATAAAACTTTATATACACTTAAATACATGATGCACTTTTTTGTTGAATTCTGTTTCAGCTGCAAGTACTTTATTTCTGTAATTTGTCAAATAAAACGTGTTTTAATTATAAATTTATGACTTTTGGTTATCAAAAATAGCTTATGACATTAATAAGCAAGAAGAATTTGAATAAACTAAACCGTTCCTTTCTTATATTGAAATCAACAAGGATGAAAGATATGTAACTATTCAAGAATTAAATAAAAAGGCAGAAAAAAAAACAGACTTCATTTTGCGCACAGCAATAAACTACATCGGGGCACAGAAATCAACCGTTTTCCCTTTTGCTCTTTCCATACAGTGGATGTCTTAAGACATGTGTTTAGATAGTTTTATTGACACGGGCCCAGACTTTGTACATTATATTGCAAATGTCTAAAAATAATTAAAATCCAAAACACAGAATTATATTTCATGTTAAAACAAATCTGATATTGTTATTTTTTCTTCCGTTCTGCAGTTCCATCCCTCGTGTAGAATCATAGGCTCCTATGAGGCCATATCTCCATGCATGCGCCCAAGGCTTATGTTTTGGTTCTGCGATATTTGTCACTTCTATGCTTGGACATTCCTTTTTGGGAAATTTGTGTAGATATGATTTTTTATGCACCATCTACGAAAGTATGGGGAGGTGGCATATATATAGTGTTTGAGTCTGTTCGTCCGTCCGTCCCAAATCAGGTTGAAGTTACTTTACCTTGAAAGAAGTATGGTATTATGAAACTTTATGAATCATTTAGTCATCATAAAATAATTTTATTATTTGAATCAACTTTATGGTTTTGGTAATTGCGGGGAAAATAAATGTTGCGATATGGGGCATTATGTCTTTTTGACATATTCTTGTTTATCTCTAAAATTCTAAAATTCTGACCCCAAACGCCTGTAAAGGACTCCTCAAATTAATCTATTGCAAATCATTTTTGTGAAATTGTTTAATTTGACACTCTTGAAAATAAAAACATGCAAATAAACATATAACTATTCTTTGTTCAAAACAACAAGGTCCAAGATTAATCAAAATGTGCATGATATTTGTACGAACAGGAGCAATCTTTCCACAGAAGAATTTCGCAAATACATAAAAAGAATTATAAGGCATGCATGGTCGAAACCAACTAGAATATTCCTTACAAAGCAAACGCGGATCCAATGAAATTTTGCACCTCGCGGTGCATGGCGAAAACAATCTTCACGCCCCCTAAACTATAATCTTGGACCCACCCCTGACATATAATTGAAAAAGGCTGCAATAAGAAAAATAATTTAAAAAAAAACACAGGAAAAGCAAACCCAGGCTTTAACTGCTAGAACTGTACATATCTATTATTCTCAGGCATCAACCTTTTTATAACCGAGGAGGGATTGTTAATTTTGGCTGGAAGATTTTCAAACGTTCCAGACCTTGTCAGAAAAAAATCATTAATTCTAAAATTCGTATGCATGTTTAATGTAAAAAAAAAATAACCAAAAGATAATTTACCGAAAAGTCATAAAAAATTTCTAAAATTTGTGTACATGTTTGTCTCAAAGATTAATATTTAAGTTACACAAAAGTAGTTTGTAGTTCGGGGCTGCTCCGTGTGGTTATTTAGAGAAGTTGCGATTAAATTTGCTTTGCTTTTCGCTTAGACTAATTTTGATAATTGTTTGATAAAGATAACTAAGCAATGAAATGGAATAAAGGTACCGGCGATCTAAAATCTAATTTAAAAAGATATATATAGAAACAATGATTATAACAATCATTCAGTTCAAGCTGGTCAATATTCAGTTTTTTTTTTTCATCAAAGGCCAAAATTAACCACACCTGGTCAATCTTCCACATAACTATATTATTTTTTCAACAATTAAATTTTGAACAACAACAAAAATCACAAAAAAAAACCATATCCAACTTATTTATTTATATTCTTGAATGTAAGTCTTGAATGTGAACCAGTTGTTCAAAATGGTTTTTTTGGTTAAACTACATGTTCTTTTTATTACTTGTTATTTTTATGTGCTTCTTACATAGTGTCATGTTTACGGGGCGGGGGGGGGGGGGGTATGCATAAATATTCTTCATTTACACAAACAACCCATTGTTAAAGGTTAAACTTAATTTTTCAATCAACAGTATTACTTGGATATTTTGGAAGAAATTTTGTACAAAATGAAAGACACAGTACATAGAGTTTAACAAACTCAGTAAAAACGCAGAAACCGTTTCTGAACAAGGGAAATCCCATAGGGACACATCGGAACAAAACATTGATTTGCTGACTTTATTGTCACAAAAACAGCCGTCTACATTGCTTTTGATAAGCAAATGAGGAACAAGTAGGATATGCATGAATTTTGTATCTTAAAAAAAAATAATAGTTTGCGGCTGAAATAGCTCGATCTTTTTCCCATAGTAATTGTAAAGAAAAGTGACTGCTCCAAGTGTGTTTGTGTAGACTTTATCGAATTTAACACTGTTGATATGGACAATGACAAATGGAAGGCAACCAGTTATCGTGAAAGACTTATTTATATGACCCACCTTGTTTTGCAGCGATAACAATAGAAAATGAAATAAATCTATTAAATTTTCCTGTAAAAAACCTCAATAAGGTTGTCTTAACACTCGAAAGAATATATATCGAAGCATTTGATAAAAAAAAAACAAGATGAGAACTAATCAAAGATTAAACTCGAGAAATGTACGTTTGACTAAACAAAAACGAAATATTCTATATTAAAATCATATAATGGCAAGTACTTAAAACATCGCAGATATTTTGACAAGATTTTCTATACTTGTATGATCTCGACTTAATGAAATTTTCCTTATCAGGGAATGCTCACTTCATTGCACATATATTCAAATTTGTTGCTTATGGTTGTGTCAAATTACAATGGCATGGTTTGATGTTTTAGAATATTTCTGGTTATCGATAAGCTAGAAAGGATATCGGTATTTACAAGCAGGATCAAATATTGGAAAGCAAAGTAATGAAACATTAGGAGCACAGTAAATCAAACGCCATTCTGAATAAACACGCTAATAGAAAAATAATTAAATATGGTCAATAAATGTCCTTTGAATTTATTAGACTTTTTCTCAACTTTAAAAAATGAAATCATTCCCATTTACTCTCAGAACAACATGGACTTCGCAAACGATGTCTACGAGTGGGTAAGTTCTAGTATTAACATAAGGTTTTTGGTATTTTTTTATTCTTTATTAATGAGTCGACCCTTACGCTTGCATCCCTCTTAAATCTACACGTATAAGCACACGTGCTGTTTTTCAAATAATAAAACAACAAGGTGAGTATATTGGGTAAAACGATGTGAAGCTAAACAACTTAAACTTAACAATCAAAGAGTCGAATAACACTAAAAACTTATGAAATCCTCTCTATATTTAAGCGATTGAACATTTCAGGCGAGTAAGGGTCAATAAGGAGCATTTTTAATGTAAAAGTACAAATATTTACTAAAACAATTCCACCATTTTTAATTTCCAATGAATTCAAAAGATTTCAGGTCCGAACATAGACGTTGCATTCTATTTGGAATTACTAATCCGTTTTCATTCGTAACGTTTTCATGTATTGTCTAAGAAACAGAGGTACCAATGGGGTATCCGAATGTCAAAAGTCCGAAAGGGCAGAGACAAAACCAGTAAACACCAACAAGAACGGGACAAAAACGGAATTCAAGTCGAAACGAGAGTGAACTCAGGTGCTCCGGAAAAGTAAGCAGTTCCTGCTTGCTATAGCACACCCGTCGCGTTGCCAACAGCTAGTCAAATCAGTGTGTCAAATCCGGTAAAGGAAGACAAAACAAAACCCTATGACAAACCAAAACCTGCACTCTAAACCCGAGAAAGTTATTCTCATATTTAATGGAGTTCCAAAAATTTAAGTCTTAGGAATCAAACTGTCTGATTTTACAAAGCGTATTCTGATTGAAAAGGTTTAAACTTTTAGCTAGCTTAGTTAAGATTATGAATTAGAAAATGACTTTACCAAGATATAAGTTTGTGAACATAAATATATATAGTTTTTAATGCTAACATGTCCCAACTAAGTATAACAACTTACACTACATTACGAACATAACTAACACAGCTGATTGAATGTATTTACCTCAGTTGCCCTGATACAATTCATAAGATAAATTATTCATAATATGGATAACAGTGTTGTACATCATCTCTCTCCTTAAATGTTTCATTTCAACACTGTAGTATTCAGATTAATTCTATCAGTTCTATATATCTTTAACAATATCACTTTTATTTGCAGATAAATAGCTTCAGGTATGGTAAAAACGCAATTATTACCATCACACTGAAAATCAATAGCCTTCTAGAAATATACGATTGAATTAACCTGAAAATATTGCTTTATAATGTTTATCGATATTCGCTTTGAAAAGAATTTCGTTGAGCAATTAAATTAAATAAAGAACACTATTGACTTAAATAAGCCAAATAAATGACTGATTTTTGTTAAACAATAATGAACAACAATCTGTAGAATGCACAAAGACAATAAAACATTGTTCTTTACTTTGTATATTTCGATTCTGTTTATCTTAATTGGTTGTTGGTGTAAGAAAAATGGTTTAGCAAGCATGGATCAAACAAAGTGAGGAAGGTTGCAATAAACAAAATGAAGGGTTAGCCATAGAACCTTCTACTGTTAGAGCTTTTGATATAAGAACTTTTCTTGCAAGAAAGTAAGAAAGATTTTCCAAATACGACATTTAGAACATCGGTAATTATTTCTGTGTTATGCTCTGATGATTGACCAACGACGATTTCTCGGAAAGGGTTATGTAAATCACATCTTTGGGATGCCCGGGTAGATCTGTTGATTGTTGACCATTGAAATCTTTACATTTTTAATGGTTTTGCAGATTGCATGTCATTTATATTATCTATGTATTTCTATGTAACTAGAATGACCAACAAAAAGAAGCCGCCATTAAATTAGTTTCTTCGTACCCACTTTGTATATCAAAATGTGATCCCAAACTTATGTACTTTGCTACAAACTTATTTTTCACTGGAGCTATATCAAAACTTATTTAATTACATTCTCTGTAAAAGATTTCTTGTTGCTGAGCCATGTGTCATCTATGTAGAATTCTACTTTCACCAAATCATAAAATTCAACCAAAGGTGTTTTACGTTAAGCTTTTCTTTTGTGAAAAGTAGCCAAAAACACCCCAAAACCGCAAGATGTTATTGTAAATCCAGTTTTTCCTAGAGTATATCTCAGTACCCCTCCCATCATTACAGAAAGGGGCATTTTGCCCCAAAAATGCAGGTTTAACCTTTTCATTCAGATTTATTTTGTAAATCTCATACCTTTTGTAGGGTACTATCTGGTCTATGGTACTATAGTATTCTCATATTTGTTTAATTCTAAGATTTAAATTTCATCGTTGTATTCCATTTGATCAATTTATCCTAGAATTTGCATCGGGCGTCAAAAGTAAACATTAGGAGTTAAGTTGTAATTGAAATCAACATTCCACGTCATGACTCCATAATAGCTACGATGCCATTTCCACAGATCAAAATAAATTGAATGGTTACAATAATTAATTTCACCATGTACTCGGCATTTACAGAGATTAATTTGATCTTTCCGTCAATAGAAAGAGAATGATTGTACCAGTACATTTGGGTTTAATTCTGTTTTTATTGGCTGTGATGTTTGTTGAATATTCCCAAAATGTCATTCCTGATTGGAATAATAGTTTTCGCTCGTTTTAAAGCTAGAAAAAGCAACGTCTCTTAAAGTGTGTATAGCAACAGCATTTGGAACTTAAAACTATGAGTTGTTCACTTTTAAAGGAAAAGTTCGTACATATATCTCCTGATGGACGATATCGATATGGGATACAACGGGATGATCAAAACACTAAAAGGCGTCAAACGGTAGGTAATGTTTCAACGCCAAATATGGTACTCTTGTTTCATCCTGTGGCTGTATGTTTTTTATTTCTGAATCTTTTCATATATCAGTCAAACGTTATGCTTTCCATGACTAAATCTATACATTCTATTTGGAATTTCAGGATACTAGAGAGGATGAATATACTTTGTCAGAAGACTTATTTATAAGTTCTGCGATCGACACCATGCCAGTAGGCCAGTCTCCAGCGCAGACCAGCAGTAGGAGTACAGATAAAAAGTTCCAAAGGAATCAAAATCAGAAGAAAAATGGCGCCATTGACAATAAACAAATTGTAAGTACTTATCATTTTTTTTCACTCATTTAAAAAGTCAAAAGTAAAATAGTTTGGTCCTGTTTAAAGAGTTTGTATTAGATATTGATCTTTGTATGTTATAGTAAAGTTTTCAGAATTGAAACCAAGAATTAAAAAAAAATGCAGCATTTATCTTTTTCCAGGAACGTAAACGCGGTCGGAGTCCTTTCAATCCACTGTTACGGAAACCAAAACAAAATACTCCAAAAGCAACAGAGATAACGAATGGTAACGAACAATCTTTAGGTATTAACCGTTCTAATGTAGTAATTTTCTTTCAGTAACTAATGTTTAACGTAATTAAAACTGCAAATTAATTGCTTTGTATAACTTTTTTTTGCAATAAGGGGCGAGATATTTCATGCAATTTGATTTTTGTTTCATTTGATACACTTTTGTTTGAAACAAAAGAGGGATAGAATATCTTATAAACCCTTATTTGTTTTATTCAAAGAAGCAACGGAGTATCAAAGGGTTATTCAAATATTGCTACATGTAAGTTCGATAAGGCTATGACAAAACCAGGAGGCATAAAAAAACAAAGGTGGATTTCAACCTTTCAGTTAATCTGTTTTGTCTCATTGTTACAATTTGATTTTATGTAATGCATATTATCTCTATACCCCTTTCTTTTGAATCTGGATAAACCAATTCTAGTTGAAATGCTATTTTATTAACTTCTTTACAATTTTACTAACTTTCTTAATTTCTTGGTAGGTTCAAAGCGAGAAAAAGAAACACTAAATGCAGAAGACAAGACATTAAAGTTGATCAGTGATAATCTGTCTGAGTATAGCCGACAAAGAATGAGGGCACTCCAGATGAGTTTCAGACATTACAGCAATGTAGAAGGAAGAATATCAATGAAAGAGCTGAACTTAGCATGTCAGGTAAGGCAATCATTGAATGTGCCAATAATCAAGGCACTCCTGATGAGTTTAGACATTACAGCAATGTTGAAGTACATATAGCAATGAAAAGAGCTGAACTTGGCATGTCAGTTAAAAAAATATGTGAAACAAAAACTATTATTTAAGCTTTTTTATATTTCAGTTCCTATCAAAAACTATTGAACGATTGTTGTTCAGCTTACATACATCACGTAATAAACTGGTGACTCTATTTAATAGTCTCAAATTTTCATTTCTGTATAGTGTTTTTATTTATCGATGTAGTTGTTTTGACCGGGCTTGAATGAAACATGGAATCACAAAATAAAACTTTTATGTTTTGTCAGGAAAACAGCATCCAGCTCAGTAATCGTGTGACCCAAATTTTACAACAAAAGTTTGAAGATCACCAAGGGATCGACATCGAGAAACTCTTTAAATATTTAGCAGAAGCGCATTCTCGATCGGGTTTGTAATAAATCTTTACATATACATTTGTAACTAGAATAAACAAAAAAATACATTTTCATGTAAATTTTGTTCAGCTATTCCATTTTAACTACAAATGGAAATATTTGTTTCATATTCTTTTGATATTTTGAGTAATAATTTGCTTTACAATCAATTGCTTTTATCGAAGCTGGAAGCATGTTTTATAACTGCATGAACGGATTTACATTTAAACATCAAAAGCATGTTCTTCCTGGTTCTACTATAAGAGTTTTAAGTGTTTTAAGAAGTGTAAATAACTCATTTAGTTGTTGTATTATACAATATCACGTTGTTTTGTTTCCTCTTGGTCTCTAGTCGACATTAACAGAAATTATTAAAGCTGAGTTTAAGCATAATTAACATTTGATTCATGGATTTATTTTATGTTATAACCAGGTCGTGATAGCGTCATGGCTATGCATTTAAGAAATGATCTGGAGCCAAAGTTAGAAACAAACCAAGAAGAAAAGGATGCAGATTTACTACGAAGACTAGAGGACCTGCTAGTAAAAGACAACACGTTCTTTGATATAGACGCTCTTCGTATTTCATTTTCAGCAAAAGACAAACAAAAATCTGGCAAAGTTGCCAGCGATGAAGTGAGTTAATTCTCACTGACTTTGATCATTTTGAAGTTATTTTAATGTATTTAGTTTCTTTTAATCAATTTTTGTTCTTCAATAAAGCACACTTAGATTGGATGAATAGTACAATATGATAAAAGGGATAATTCTCAGATAGGTTGAATTCAAATAAAAATACTGACCCTTTCTTTTATTGATTGAGCATACATCATGTATAATTTGCTTATGTTTGTTTGTAGATATTTGATATCATTGCATTAAAACAACAACCTATATATGGGTCCCTACTTAAAGCACTGGTCAAGAGATGTGACATGGACAAGGACGGTGTGGTCAGGTATCTACTTTTAAACCATTAATAGTATTTACAGGAAAATTCATTGAGTCGAGTGAATAAATCTATTTATTTCTTTTCCCTGAATACAAAGTATCAAAACGGGGAGCAATAGAGCAGTTTATTTGGTGTCTGGGTTCAGGAAGCCGTAAGCAGAATTGCCAGCTTGTTTGAATGTGTCATGTGTGTCGAATATCTTTCAGCATAACTTTAATGTACTTTTGGTGTTCTTTCCTTTAACCAATTAATTTGTTTTTCTATTCAGTTGGCCAGAATTTTTAAGTTTTCTTGAAAAATCCCAGAAGAATGCATGGACTAAATATCCTGAAATGGCATCACTACCAGAACAAATGAAGAGTAAAACACCTGTCGCTCCCGAAGCCTCGGATATTTTATCAGAGCAGACAAAGTCTAAATTAGTCAGTAAATTACTCTTGAAGAAGGTAAGTGTTTTAACAACTATATTGTTTCCTTCTAAAGACGGTTTGACATATTAGTTGGTAAACAGTAATAGCTGGGATTTCTTAATATTTAAGTGATTCTGACTGCCATGCTATTATTTGAGACTGTTTCATGATATACTGTGTAATGTGTTGTTATAAGTTTGATACTTGGATATTTTGTGACTTCAATGCAAACATTTGTTTCTTTATCTAGAATTTGTGTTGAGCTCTAGCATGAACCATGTTTGATTTAGTAGATTTAACGTTTTATTTCAATCTTTTGAACTTTCATTTCTTATTTTCAAGGCATCAATAAAGAAAAAAGAGCCTCCTGTATCTGATGAAAAGAAAAATAAAGAAGTTGATCTCCCACAAACTATACATGAAAAGAAGCAAGATAATCAGGATAATGACCAAAATGAAAATAATTCATGTGAAAAGGACAATAATAATACAATAGAAGAAGAACCAAAGCAAAAAGAGAAAGAAAAGACAGACAAACAGGATCAAATGAGTAAGCAATATATCATAAAACATGTATGTCACTTAATTAATGTGTATTTTAAAATCGCACATGTTCATTCTTCTTTCACCATACTGCAAAAGCAGCTGTCTTTTCAAAATTTTTTGCACCTCTAATGGTATATGTAACACATTTTCTTTCTATTTTGACTTATTCATACTTCTATGATCTTTCGTACGATACATTTGATGTATAGTATCTACTTTTCTCTTTTTGTTGTATATACTTTGCACATTTCTTTTACTCAGAGCACAAGAAACCTCCACTAGAAAAGACCAAATCTGGGTTCTTATGTTCTGTCAAATCTCTCTTATCAGGTGAAGTATGATTCTTGAACTTATTCTAATACAATACATTTTATGTACTGTTTCAGAAGATACCTATTTGTTGTTTTTCTATTTTCATTCTTTTGTAGTGTGTTGTTTTGAGCATACTGTTAAAATTTCATTGAATTGCCCTTTATTAATAGCTTGTCAAAGACTTTAAATAACAACAACAAACTCGTAGATTTCAAAGATATTTTGTTAGTAAGGTCATTGAAGGTTTTGACATGTATCCAGTGATATAACTGTTGGCTAACAATTAGGTATTTTATTTTGTTTTCTTATTCTGATTTTTAATATTTTTTTAACGTTTCTACATAGATAGTCTTATATTTTGCTTCCATAATTTTGTAAAATATAGGCAAGAAAAAGGATGATGTCGAAAATAAAGACAGCCAAAGTCTCAAGGCAACAGATAGCTCTGCAGATATTTCTAAAACCCAATCTCAAGAAGTAAGTCCAAGAGAGATCAACTTAGACGACTCAAAAGAGACAGAAGATATGACTAAAGATGAACCAACCACTGCACAAAACCCTCCCGTATTTACAATTGCTTCTACCAACGACGATATTGAAGAAAAAAATCAAACATCTGCAGATACTATAAAAGAGGAAGAAAAAGATACTGGTAGCAAAACTGGCGAGGATGACACTAACAAAACAATTGTTCAGGAAGACACTGCTACTAGGGTACCAATAAAAGACACTGTTGGCAAACTTGGAACAAAAGAAACTGGGAGCAATGACAATATAAAAGATGATGTTACCAATGGAGGAGAGCAGAAAGATGCAAAGATTAGTAAAACAGAAGAGAAAGTTACAGAAGATGTAGTAAAAGAACAGAAAGTAGAGAAAGGTTAATTTTGTCTTTCATAACCTTATTTTAATGATTTTTACTCACTTCTCTATGATCTGTTGCAAACCATTTACTAGTATGTGTGGCATAATGGTTAAAGTGAAAATGCTACATAAATATTTTATTTTGATATATTTTGTCATGTTCAAGTAAATTTCTATTGATATGGTTTGACGTCTTTAAATCTTCTATTTTTCGTATTATTTTTTTTAAAGTGAAATTAATTTTATTTGCACGTCCCATATCTACTTTATGTTTCAAGTTATCCCTAAAGATTCTGGTGGACCAAAGGGCAATCTCCTTACATTAACGCGAAATGGAAAGACTACAACTTTCCCTAAACCACCAGATTATGACAGTCAGCAGGTCAAGTTAGAACCACCGGAGGCTAGATTAAAACTTGACTGGGTGTAAGTCTTATTAAAGATAAAATATCGTTGTGATAAATCTTCTTTTAAAATCTAGACATTTCATGCCCAAAAATCAAGTTAAACAAACATCAATCAATCTTTGTGTCCTTTCATGACATTAAGATATTTTTATTTATTGTTTTCATTATTGACGCAATCTCAATAAACATCTGAATAATTTCAAATGACATTATAAGATCTTTTATTTTCTTTGCTGAATTTGTTCCAATGACACATTTAACTTGCACGTATTGTAGCTACGGATATCGTGGAATAGACTGTAGGAACAATATCCATGTTCTTCCTAGTGACGAGATTGTATACTTCATTTCTAACATTGTTGTCATATACGACAGAGAAGCTCATAAACAAAGACATTACAGGGAACACACAGAGTACATCAAATGGTAAACAATATCATAG
Organism: Arcuatula senhousia; assembly: GCA_963971305.1. Taxonomy (NCBI): domain Eukaryota; kingdom Metazoa; phylum Mollusca; class Bivalvia; order Mytilida; family Mytilidae; genus Arcuatula; species Arcuatula senhousia. The sequence continues at coordinate 60,886,837 of OZ020305.1, read as the reverse complement.
TTTTGCTCAATACATTTTGAATTATTTTGCATCTGAAAAAAAAATATATTCCCATGAACGAGACATAACATTATACAACTGGTAGAGAATTCTGAAATAATCTTCTAAAAATACAAGTATATCTTCTATTAAATGTAACGACCAAAGATGTCTTATTTTGTCCATTACTGCATATAGCCGTGGAAACAACTACTGCATGCTCTCTATATCAAACGTTCTCAACATTTTTTATTTTATTTTTTATGTTTCTGTGTTCTTTTAAAGAACTCATGTAGATTACATACTTACATCAAATAAACTTCTAAAATGTTCTGAAATCAGCTGTTTTATTACAGCATTGCATTACATTCGAATGGTGTGACAGTGGCCACTGGACAAGTTTACTCAAAGCATAGACCTAAACACAAGGTACACAGACTAAGAAAGTTATAATATAAACTTGCGACTTGCTTCAGTTTATTTGTTGATTGAGTTCGTATTGTTTTTATTGAATAAATAATATAAAAGGAACTTTAAATGAAGTTGACATTCCTATTCAATAATAGATAATATACCATAACAATTTATGCCACAACATATCAACTCTTATAATACTGAAACAAGAATTTCTGTTTTCTCTTAAAACAATGAGAAATTATTACTGTCATGCTTTATCTTGTTTCAAACTACTTTGTAGCCTCACATTCGAATATGGAGAGCTGATACATTACAAACCGTGCATATTCTAGACCAGTTTGAAAAGTCCGTTATGTGTCTCTCTTTCTCTAGAAATCAGGTAGGACATATACAATTTTTAGCATCGGTTTTTAAAACAAATCCCACCTAACGCAAGTAAGAAGTATGTTCGCACAGGGCCAAAATCGGCCCTAAATTTAGGAATTTAGACAGCTAAAAGAATGGTGCTGGAAATTTTCTTAGATTCAAAACTTTAAAATGGATACAACGTGCATGCATTGTCATTTTTGGTAACAGTACAGACCCTTATAATTGGTAAAAATCTATTGAGTTTTTATATAAATTATATGTAAGTTTTGCCTTACTGTTTGCATTTAATTTGAAGAAATTCGTAATGCAGAAATTATTTATTGATAATAACATTACTTTGTTCACAGGACATACTTGCTGCAATAGAAAATACCCTTGACAAGAAATTATCAGTTTGGAACTCAACGTCGGGGGAATTTATAACTCAAACAGAGGTGAAAATATTTTCTTATTGTTATTTTTTGTTCGAATTCTATTTTAATTTTTTCTAATCTGTTAGTTCAACTTTCAGATGTCTATCATTATTGATAGTTTTATAACAAATGATTATAATTGTGATGATATCTTGTAATAGTTGAAAATATGAATGTACTTCTCGGGATTGAGCTGATTATTCCACTCTTAAGAGATAAAGTGGAAATTGTTCTTTACTTGCTGTCTGGGTTGATTATATGAGCTAGAGGTTGAATTTATTTATGATGTTCCCTTTAATCCTAAATACCCAGAATTGGTGAAAACATGTTCTTATTGGTTGAGTTACTTATTACTCTTATAGGTGGAGACTGAGCTTATTTGTGACGTCTCCTTTAATCCTAAATACCCAGACTTGTTGGTAACATCTGGCAAGGAACATCTACAATGGTGGAAAATATATGAAGAAAGCAAGACGTTACAAGCAGTTGCTAAACCATTATATGAGGTTAAAATTGTTATTTTATATCAACAATAAGTTTACTAAAATGTTGTTAACTGTATTCAACTAGGGTAATGTACCATATACTTTTCAATACCATCTTTGTGGGTTAATTTTCATACTAAACTTTCTAATGCGTTGTGATTAAAACTATCGCTGTGGATTTCAACCTGTTCAAACTAAACATATCTTAAAAATTAATTTAAAAATAAACGTTGTTCAGAAGTCATGGTAAATATACATTTACTTTAGCAGTTTTTGAATGATTTTTTTTAATTTCAGAATAATTTACGAGCTAAATATATAATCTTCCTGGCCCACAACGACAAAGGTGACCTAGTGACTGGCGATTCAAATGGAACTATTTACATCTGGGCAGATGGTGGCAATAAAATTACAAATTTTGTGAAACATGCTCATGATGTTAGTAATTAATCTTTAGAATATCTAAAAGTTTTAACTGTATACTACGTATCATGCAACTGCTATAGAAGCAACCTTCCTTCTTCAGCGTCATAAGCTCTACAAAACTTTCCCTTGACTCAAAATTGTGGGACGACTCTTTATAGGAGTTATTTTAAAGTAAGCATTGGAGAATTGTGAAGTTCATTGAAATCTACAAAAATGATTTCAGGGTCAAAATTGTCAGACAACCCCTGATAGGGGTTATGGCCCTTTAAAGGTGAAAAATTGAGGGTTTTTTTTCGTGTATTAGACCTACAGAATGAAAGTTGTTATAGACAGAGAGAAAATGTTGCTTGCTTAAATCTTTAGTTCAATTAACCCTTCAAAAATATCCGTTAGACTGAAGCTGTCAGATGACTATTGAGAAAAAAAGAAAAAAAGATTTTACCTTTAATCTTTATTAACAGATCACAATTAACTTAAGTAATTTTGGTAGTCATACAAAACTCTTTAACAATCTATTATTATAGTCCTAAAATGTTTAGAGAAGCAATTCTAAATCATGTAAAAAGTTTTTAATAAGTTTTTAAGTACCTTTAAAATGTAAGTTTTAAAATGTATTTAATTCTTGCAAGACAAGTTCGACTACCAGGCTTGTGATGACACTCGGGACTGTTGGTCCACTAGCAACGGTTACCGATGTTTCAGTGATTTTAAAATGTAAAATACAAAAAACGGGTCAATTTGGTAATGCTGTGTATGCATATTTCAAGTAGTAACCTCTCATCATTACCATTTGATTCAAACAATAGAAGGTCGAAAACCAAAGGTATTGAAGTAAAAGCACTTTAACTCAAATAGTTCGAACAGGAGAGCCAAAATCAGCCCTGTAGATATGGACCATGTGCATTGAATGACGGAATCTTAGTATTTTAAAAAAAATTGAATAAGACAGTTGGAAATTTTAATAATTAAAAAAATGATGTTACATTCGTTTCAGACAAGTCTGATTACCAGGCTTGTGAACATAAGAATTGTTCTTGTGTATATGTAGATAATGATTTTTTTTATACAATACATTTTTATAATTTTCTTTATACAAAGGGGCCTGTATTCGTTGTGATGTGTTACAAAAACTTTGTGATATCTGGAGGGAGGGATGGCGTTGTTCATTGTTGGATTTGTAACAAGAACATGGACAACGTTGGTGAATTACAGGTAGTTAAACCTTTCTTGTAGCTTTTATGTATACTCAGAGTATGTATACCAGTAGGTAAAAAACTGGATAGTAAAAAACAGCAATATTTCGATATAAAATGTTAAGAAATGACAAGAAAAGACTAATTAAATCATTTTTGTCGAAATTTTATTTTGTTAAGAATATTAGAGAGAAAAGGGGCCATATATAAAATTCATGCTCCAAGTGTCTGTGGTAAATAGTACTAAAATATTTTATTTGAGCAAAAAGCAACTAAAAAGCTGATTGTGAAATCCTCAATAAATGATGGTTCAAATGATTTTTAAATGTCTGTGATAAAAAATTCCAGTGGAGATGACTACAACTTAACTATTTTGAACTTGTTTAGTTTCATAAAATGGATTAATTAAACTTCTCATTTTTAACATAATAAATTCACTTTTCTTCTATTTTCTTCTTCCACTTGAAAACTAGATACCAAGATCTGAAGGTGGTATACGTATGTTACAACTACATGGAGAGAGTTTGATAATAGGAACGACTATGAACTCCATGTTATCTACTCAACTTTCCTCGAAGGGTCCTTCGCCAATGCATGGTTGCCAGCTGGACCCTGTGCCATTCACACAGGTTAGAGATAGTGATAGCGCTTGATAATTCAACCAATCAATTACTGGGTACTTAAGATAAAATATATATTTGTTGATATTTTTGTGAACAGTCATGCTCTATGAATAACAAACAAATTTATGTGCATTATCATATGACATCTTCCACATCATGTTTGCTCTTTTTTAAGTAACATATTTTTTATTAGATCTTAATAAAACATGTAAAATGTTTTAATACATATGTCCTTATAATCTTTCATTTTCTCGCAATGGTAACATTTATTTTAGGGTCATTATGATGATTTAAGAGGTTTGTCGGTAATGCACGAATCTCAACTAGGTGGAGATTTCCTAACTGCAGGAAATGATGGAGTTGTTTGTTGGTTCAACACTGTTAGGCGTGATCCTGTTTGTAAACTTATGCTGAAGGTATATTTTAGATTCTATTGATAAGAGACAGTAGAAATATCATTCTATTTTAAAAGGTTGTTTATTTAATCTTTTTCGCTTTCTTTTCACTTTGAATGAATCTAGATCTTATCAATCTGCCATTATGTCTTGCTTAGATATCAAAATTTTATTCGAAATAATGTAGCAGTTCCAACAACAGATTTAAATTTTGTCGAATTGTTTTTTTTTTAACATGTATCAATGCTCTAGTAGCGTTAAAAGTGCTACCAATGTTGCATAACAATTATTTTTCTACATTCTCACATTCAGATGCATAATATTTTCAGGGTATGCAGTTTACTTGTGCAGATTCATCTTATGATGGTTCAAATGTTGTTCTAGGAACCAAGAATGGACAGTAAGTAGTTAATTCATATTATTGTAAGCTAAGTTGTCAGCTTGAAATTGCAAAAAAAAAAAATCAATTTTAAGTCAAAAATCCACTAACAGCATACAAAAGACCTAAGTTATATAAATATGTCAAAATATTATTGATTTGTTTAAAACTTCCATGGAATTCAGATTTATTCATTAATTTTTAAATTATATGTTCTTTTTGTTAATAATAGCTTAGTCATATTGAATATTGAGGGCGAGGCAAGTTCAGAAGTTTTCAACAACAAAATTACAAAAGAAAGGATCGAGTGTGTTCGTTTTTCTCCAGGTAAATATTGAGTAATTGTTGTATTTAAATGTTTGAAACATCTAAACAAATGTATCAACTACTTAATACATTCTTATGTACATTCTGATTTATTTGATTATAAAAACATGCTTGTTATCTTTAACTACTTTTCTATTTAGATTATACAATGATTGCAGTAGCTTGTCATGATTGTGCCATTCATCTGTACAAATTGGTTCCCAAAAATGATGGGACTTTTCAATGGGAACTCAAAGGAAAATGTATGGTAGGTATAAACTTAACTTTTTAAATAAAATTATGATTACTTGCAAGACAAAAAAAAACAAGGTTTGCACGAAGTCGTGCTAAGAATTCACCCACTCGAACATTTAGCACAGAGGAAGTAGAAGCTCCACTGACCTGGTAAGAGGAGGCACGGTACGACTCATCGTGCTGAAATTGTGTACCGAAATTGAAATCAATCCCTTCAGTAGAAGCCATGAAATCTGTTACCAAAGTTCGTAACGGACGGACGGGGAAGATGATTGCAATATAGCCTCCAAAAGAGAGTGGGGTATAATAAAAAAACAAATGTTTAGAAGCAAATATTATAATATACAATAGACTTTTTAATATTAATTTTAAATACATGGACGTTTATTTTATTTAAAATAATTTTCTGGGTATATAAAAGCTTACATCCCAGCTCCTTTGTTCTAACAGGGGTGATCTGAGCCGGATCATCCCTCGGAATCTTTTAGGTGATCTTTTACTGACACACCTCGTCCTCATGTAATAACTATTACATAACAATATACAGGTGATTTAATTTGTTTATTCAATCTTTTAGGGGCATAATGAACCTGTGGTTGATGTTGATTTCTCGGCAGATTTGTACAGTGACCACTTCTTACTTCGAGGCTGCTCCAATATTCCTGAGACCTTATACTGTAAGTCTAGATCATATTAAAGTAGGACTAGGTGAAGCTTTATTATAGTACATTGATATACGTTTCGTTTCAAATTCTCACAACTCTAAAATTGCTGAAAAGAGAACTTTAGCCTGGCATGTTAAAATAGTTATATTTAACATTATAATATCGATAAACTCTTTACATCAAAAACATTTTGAAGTTCGACAGTTTTATAAAATAACCAGAAAATGTTGGAACATATAAGCTTTAAGTGTTTTCTTTCCTTGCAGGGAATTCACAAACAATGGATTTAATTGACTTTAAAGACTGTCAGAATGTGCCATGGATGACAGAAAAATGTAAAATGACACCATTAAACATTGGCCTATGGTGGTCTAAATTACAACAGGATGGTGAAATTAACTGTGTGGATGTATATTCCGAGACTGGATTGATAGTGTCTGGGGATTCATGTGGAAATGTCTGTCTTTATAGATATCCATGTAATAGGAAAGGGGTAGGTAACATTGACAATAAATTCAATAATTGAAAATTAAAATCACAACGAAAGTTCAAAGAATAAGATCTTGAAGAGGCTCAGAATGTTTTCCTTTAAAAAGTGAAGCATGGTTATTGAAAAATGAAACTTTCTACGACTTGTTTTTACTTTTTTCAACTTCTATTGATTGCACTATATTTTAACAGGAGGTTAACACATGAATTGATGTTTAAAAGATATTAAAAGTTAATGTAAAATGTATGCTGTGTCGATGATTTATTCTTTTACTACATGAAGTTGAGATAAATGCTGAGTGTGGCACCAATGGGGCATTCAAATGTCAAAAGTCTGAAACCGGTAAAAAAGAACAAAAACAGCACGAAGAAACAAAAAAATCAAAATCAACCGAACGGAAATGTGTCAATTTTGTTTTCAACTTTTAAATTTTTCAGATGTTTTGTCATATGTACCATGGCCATACAGCAGTTCATAACGTTAGTTTTTCCAGAGATGGGCATTATGTTGTGAGCGTTGGAGGGAGAGATTCATGTATTATACAATGGAAAATTGTTTGAGATATAAGTTCGGCCTAAATCTTATCAAAAGGAAAACTAAAGTCTTACAAATGTGCACCAGGCCAGTAAAAGAGATGAAATTAAAATAATTAGTAACTTTATATATAAAGAAAACATTCTTGCATTTTCTTTTATATATATTTTGGGACTGAGGTTTAAATGAAATATGTGTTTTCTGTTATCACAATTAACATGAAATCGTATAGTTTGATATGGTGAATGCTTAAAGAACATGTTACCAAACGTATATATTGTGTAAGCTCAAAGGCTAAAAAAGATACATGTAATACAATAGGTCATTTTTATACATGCTACATAAAAACCGTAAACGGTCTATTTTCTCGAGTCTTTCTTTTGTTGTTGTATGTTTTGTTTCTATATGGCCTTCAATAAAAGATGCAATTTTATGAAAATAGAGAATCTTTAATAATTATATGTGTACTTTGCGTATATATATCAATAAAGTTAAACTCTGACAATATCCATTCTTAGAATAGTTCTTTCAATATATTCTGTTACAATAGTCCTGTTTTATCACAATATAAATGCTGTAGTTTGATGTTAAGAGACACTCATGCCATTTTTCTCAGTTCAGCAACTCCGGGGAAATACCAGTAGGTTCCTTTGACATTCTTGGTCAATCTCATGATATCATCACTGATTCCGTCTCCACCTGATCCTGCCCCCACCATACGGTCCAACATGAAGTTCAGGTTATCAGGTGACGCGGTATAACCAATGAAAAAGAGCCCAGCATCCCCTGTTACTGTTCCGTATGGCATGGATTGTCTAACCATTTCAAACGCTTTCTTCTGTTCAAAGTTATTGCCTGTTAAAATGTTTTGAAATTTGTCTATGAAAACCAGATCCATGTACAAGTTGTTGTGGCACAAAATTACAAAAATGAAAAATCAGAAAAAAAACTTATCAAGACACGTCAAAAATGAGGACACTTAAGTATGCTTAGGCTTTGTTCGGTAAGTTGTTAATGGACATTGATAGCAAAATTTCCAACTAAGGATATCAGGTATCAAAGATGGATAGAAATCAATAATGGCACTTTTTCTACAAGATACTATAGCTATCTCAGAAAATGGACTCACCTCCAGTCATACGAGCGACATGGGAAGAAGCAGTTTTCTTCTTCAACTCAATGCTGTCCGGTCGAGATCTTCCCACCCACTGTTCCATAGTTTTCTCTACAATAAAAAAAATATTCTTCATCATTTCAGCGGCAATTCATTTATATAGAATTGACTATTGTACATCCCTTTACTGAAGAATTATTTTTTTGTGTAGCAAGTGTCTTAAGCAACTGGTTGAAAAGGTGAATGTACATGAACAAGAATTGTAGGAAAATCGTAAAATGGTAAAAATCTGTTTTTAATGAATTCCTTTCCCCGTTTGGTCTATTTTATAATTAGTTTGACGATGATGATAAATGATACACTTGACTATTAAAATTACCTTTCTCGGTGTTGATCAATTTTAAGTCATGAATCCATTTCTGTGTAATCTAAAAATATATTTAAGTGGTGGTTTTATTTTTCAACTCTAAGAAAGAAAACAAACTTTACTTATGAAAGAAGCAAAGAGGCACCAATGGGGCATTCAAGTGTCACAAGTGGCAACGACGAAACCATTAAACACGATCAAAAACAGCACGAAGAAACACAAAACACAAAATAAACCGACAACGGAAATCAACAACGCGAACTCAAGTCGTGACAAGAATGAACTGAGGTGCTTCGGAAGAGTAAGCGGTCCCTGCCTGCTATAGCACATATGTCGTGTTGCTAATTTCCAATTCAGTCTGTCAAATACGGTAAAGGAAGACAAAACAAATTTCTACCACAAACCAACATCTGCACTCATTTGAGAGGTATAAATCCCATATTTGTCTACGAATACACGGTGTCTACCGTAAATTTTTTTGAGTGAAGACATCAACCGTGGAGCAACATAACCCTGTGTCAGCAATTTCTGTGTTAAACGTTACGCTCTGCCAAGGAAATCGATTTAATTCCCGCGAGCTTTGGAGTAACGAATCAACTGTAATACGAAGACTCCATAAGCAGGAGCGGACGGAATGTTGCTACACAAAAAGGGGAAGTTGACGATTGGAAAGTTGATGTCATCACGTTTGTCATAGAGCTTTGTTGAAAGTCTTCCTTGAGAGTTAATTTCGAGATGTAGATCTAAATATGAAGCATAATTCCTTGAATCCGTTGTGTCCTTTATCTCAAGTTCCTGGGGATATATGAGATGGAGAGTCACCAAATCGAGAATTGTTTAGTGAATGGACATCATCAATATAACGAAACGTGAGGTAGAAAGAGAGAGCTACTCCATAATCTTTTTTGTTTAGAAGAGATTGTAAGAAGTCTGCTTCATATGAATGTAGAAACAAATCAGCAAGCAAAGATGCACAATTAGTGCCCATTGGAATCCCCATTGTTTGCTGAAAAACACGTCCACAAAACTAAACAAAAATGTTGTCGATAATAAAATTTATCATGTCGACTATTTGGTCTTTTGTATATTTGTTCTTTTTCTAAGACTCGTTGATGACATAGTAAGTCTTACTGTAATCGACTACCAAATATTTGTACCTGCGTTTTCCATTCTTTTTGAAAAAGCTTCGTTTAATCAGCTGTGCCAAGCGTGATTTGAGTTGTTCATATGGAATAGAAGTAGAGTGGAAATCAAAAGGCAAGAGGAAACTGATTTGGAGTTAAGAATCTCAAACAGTTCTTTCGAATTCTTCAGGATCCATATTTGATCGACAACATTTCGAGAATAACGAGAATCGTCATATTTCTGGAGACCGGATTTAATTGCCGTAAGTATTGAAGTCTACAGAACTGAAAGAGGTTTAGTGGTGCATTTTGATGACCCTATAATGAAGCGCAGTTTGTGTGGATATTTATGTAATTTAGGATTCCAATACAGGGATGGAATGTCATCATTGTCAGCACCAACAGAGAGCCCGAAGGAGGAAATGACAGATTTGTGACTGTCAAAACATTCCTCCTTGGACAGTGTTGTAGCTGTAATTATGTGGTGCTATTGCTGGTACAGCCAACACTAATTCAGCTGTCAAGCAGTCAATATAGTGTATCTTGCCCACAAAAATAATGTTTTTTTGCGCTTTGTCTGCAGGTACAACAACATATTTGTCATGTAAGGTGGACACTGTTTCTGCAACATCAGCGTTGTTAAATATTGTCGATTTAGTGCTCATTGAACCCTTTAAAAAATCAATTCTTTTCAAAATCAATGACCTCATAGCTTTAACCCACTCTGAAAAAAAACGTCATTTTCTTTCTCCTGTTCTTTCTTTGCCCATTTTCTGGCATAGTCTTCAAATGAATCCATAATTGTTCCATATGATTCGTCTAGGGTCACGATATCATGGCATGAATAATCTTTGGTATATATGTATATTGCTATTGTTTCAGTCAGGTAACTATGAACGTAAAACCAGACCAAATTTATAATTGTTAATCAGAATATGTATTGACATAATGTTTTATGACGTTGATAAATTACTATTAATATTCACCTGTCATTAAATTTGATTGTTTGAAGTTTTCCGTGTACCTCATGTTAAGCATGGAAATCTATTTAACAACATAATTACAAATATCAAATTACATTTTTTATACATGAACAGGTACAAGTGTAATATAAATTTGAGTTGTTGAATTATCAAATATTGAACAAGATCCGGTTTATGACTTTATAAGAAAGAGTTGCAATATTAATGTTATGGAACTTATTTTACCACATAGCTGCCACCAGTCTCTTTCTCCACGGCCACATTTTGTCTGTGTTCTTCATCAGCTGGATTCTCTGTGCCTGTTGTTGACAAAACATTAAAGTATTATTGCAAACTATCAACTTCTACACTTAAAAAAAATCTTAAGTTTAATGGGTGCAATGTCTTTGTGTTCTAAAGCAGACATATACAATAAACCGGTACTAAATTGCTTTATTACAACATAAACGGGAATGTGCTAAATTCTATAAACAAACTTATCTTTCATTTATACTACAATAGATTGAAATTTTTTTTTTTCAAATCATACACACAACATTTAATTTTACCGTCAATAAATCCGGAGAGATCCCGACCGTTTTGGAAAACAAAACTGTAAATGTCTTCTGCATTTTCTACACTTTTAGCGGGAAGACTGTTAAGGAACATCTGACATAACTCGAATAGCTTACTAGGGTTGTTAGATTTGGCATGAACGAAAACGTCACCACCTAAAACACAAATAACAGTGTGTTCTCTCTTCTTTAGGTCAAATATCTTCATAAAAGTTGTGTTGGACATTCAAAAAGCATTATCATGTGTTATGTTCAGTATGAAAAGAATATAACTACAACAGGCAAATAATTTTGGTCTATGGTTTATTGTAAGAGAAAAAATGTTGTGTACTCCAAAGAATATTAAATATTAATTATGCATGAGTAGTCATGAGGTCCAGACTGTGGAGAGAACAGAATGCTCAAAGAATAATATTCACACCCATTAAGAAGTCTAACAACATGAAATTGAGAAAATCTTTACCAGAGCTTGGCATGTCACCAAGTGAGCCTTTTCTGTAAGCATATGTGTAATTCTGTTTTGGAATTCCACCAAGCTGAAACAAACATGATCTATTATGACAAGTTTCTTTAACACCGTGACAATCTGAATAGAAAATCGAGGATTCATATAATTTTATATAGTAGAAGAAAATTAATTCAAACCGTTCAGAACTTCACCATTTAAACCTTACGGAAACCCAAACACTGTTGAAATAAAGCAAGCATAAGGATTAAATGGAAATTATTCCAAAAATGATTACAAGTAAACAAACACTTGCCTGGGTCATGTAACTCTCACTAAGACTTCTGTCAAAAGCAGTCGCATTCTGTTACGTGCATTAAAACATTATAGATTAAAGTAAAAAAAAAATATAAATTAAAACCAGTCACTGACGTTGCCTATGTCTCCTACTTTATGAAACCAGGATGTTAGTAACTCTTGTCAATAAAGTTATCACTTATATTCCAGCATGTTTAACAACTAACCTGTCTGTAAGTGTTAGGTCCAAAACCTACACCAGCCAAAATTTCATCAGATTCATCTCTCATTTTAGGATCTGAGACTTGGTCCACCATGTTCTGTAACTTGGCACATGTTCTTCCTACTTCCTTCATGTTGGCCTCAGGTTTAAGATTTATCCAGAGATACAGAGCATGGTCTTTGCCTTCTGAGAATACCTGAAGCATACATAATCGGTTTGTATATTCATTAAAAAGGGTCGGTAAGGTTTTGATTTACTAAGTATTTTGTAATAGATTAGTTGCTGGTGTCACGTTCTGTTATCGCGAACGATTGAAAAGTCCTCAAATTGGTTATGAAGCCCCAACATAATTGACGATGATTATATACTGTAAGGCGTATTACGGTAGCGAAGCCTAATTTAATTTTTCAATATGAAAATCAGAGAAACCAAAAAGGTTCTGGGTGTCCCTCGACTAATTGTAAACAAACTATACATACAAAACAATCATTTACATATAATTGATACTATATTGATCATATCATTGTCAAATACCTTGAAAGTACCTAAAATGGTAGTCTAAAATTTCTTTCTTTCAGTATTGGTCACTATAGTAAGAATTTTCTTATATCTTTATATTTTTATTAGATTTTAAAATTACGATTATTGCTTTTAATAAGCGGTTTTGTATTCTCTTCAAAGTTGCATAGACGAAAGTAGATCACCACCATATGAAGAGTAAACAATCATAACTTACTGAGGGTTGACTAGCTGGTACACTAGCAGCAATAACGGGCTTTGGTGTAACAGCTTCCGCAGCCTCGGACAGAGTTGATTTCAAGCTATCTTTGTAAAGCCATCCGAGACCTACACTGGCTGCAACACCTCCAACAAGTAATGGTTTGCCATACTTGTGGACTGTGGAGCGACCAGTTGAAATACCTCGGTTACCACCTGAAATGTTATTATCATTATGGTCATTTGATGATGCGCCCTTTTAAATAAAGATTAATAGCTATAAAGACTGTTTTACACCATTGATGATTCAGCAGAATATCTTGTAATGAGCAGGAAACAGTAATAAGGACTTATGTAAATGTTTTATTCAAGGCCGGTTTTTTTTTATAAATTACATAAAGTAATTCTATCACTTGTTACTGAATAGGACATGAACCTGAACTTGAACCTAGGAGATAGTCATAAATGTCTTCATTTATATCTTGATCAAATAAATATATCTTACGTGTATAACAATTAAGTAATCTGCGAAATATGTAACTTCCGAAAGACTTTTAGTAAAGACACCAATTATGTTATAAAAATATATCATAATTTTACATGAAAATTTAAATTACAACTGTATGAGTGCATATACACCGGTGTTATAAATTTGTAAATGTATGCGAATACAGGTAGTATATAACCTGTTGTGAATTGCCTTGAATAGATCTGTATATTTACCAACTTCAAAATGACAGCACGCTTAAATATTTAGAAAAAGTTAAAACATATACTCACTTGTGAAAGCAGGCTTTGCTTTACTGGCTAATTGTCGAAAACCGCTTCTCAGGGCTGCCATTGTTTGGGTATATCGCTTCTCGTATAATAAAGTATTCAAGTCATGTGATACGTAAACAACTACGACCTTAACATTATATATTTCTAAAGTTATATAAGCGCGCTAAAAATAAAAAAGGGGAAATAGATATATATTGTTAAGGGTCTCAAAATAGATTATGCCAACAGCTTCTAAATCTTAAATTAATGCAAGTAGCAAATTCGCCGTTTCAAGATCTTTCAATACATAAATTTTGAAGAGACGTGTGATAACAAAATATATGAAGACAAAATCTTTGATATATTGTACTTTTAAATTAAACACATTCACATATGAATAGAAGAAAATGAGATGTGGAATAAGTGTACGCGACACAACCTACATTATAAATGTATATTTTAAATATCCACAATGGAAAACAGCCAGCAGCCTTCAATGTGACCAGCGGTCGCTGCTCGCTGTTTTTCAATTGGCCCCTGGATTGGAAATAAAATACATATGATTCAAGCCCAATCCCAAAGTGCATTGAAAGACCCTCTTCTTGACAAAAAACAATTAACAAAAATTCGACTAAATACAAACATAAGCTTTGATAAAGATTCCTGGCTTAGGACAGGCACATTAAAATGTGGCGGGGTTAAACTAGTTTTTTGGCGCCAACCTTCCCCCTAATGTTAATCAATAACAAAGCACAAACTAACACACAGTAAAAATCAAATCGATAGAAGTTCAATTCAACAAGAGAGTATCAGAGACAAAAGGACAACAGTTAATGAACGGGACGTAAAGATACTCTCTTGAGAACACTCGAAGTTACTGACAGCTAGCTAAGAAGCATCCATCGACTGATGTAAAAAAATCAAGTATGTCGATTTTAAATCCGACACAACACGTCAAACACTTGATTTGATGATGCATCATCACACAAAACCGACACACTTGACCGCTGTAATGCTCAAAAATGACATAAGTATAAAAAGGCAATTAACATTTTAAAGTAAGTATCAAATTATCAATATTTTTACCAAAGAAGACTAAATTCAAAGATTTTACTAAAATATCCATTTCATAACCTTTATTTAATAAAGTTTTAAGCCAATTTTGCATTCCCAACGGATTGTTTTTGAATTTATTTGCTCTATAAACAACATTACCGTAGAAATCTGGATGGGATATTCCCTTTACAATCAAAAGTCGTCGTGTACAGTTAAATTTTCCAATAAGGTATAGATATTTATGATAAAACTTAGTAAACGACTTCACTAATTTGTGTTATCGATATCCTTGTTTTAGTAATTTTTTTGTAATACACTGGTTTTTATCATTAAAATCAGACACACCACTGCAGATCCGAGCATATCTTACCAACTGTGAAATATATACTCCGTAAGACGGAGCAAGTGGTACATCTCCCTCTAGAAAAGGAAAATTCACAATGGGAAATGAAAAGTCATCCCGTTTATCATATATTTTAGTGTGTAATTTTCCATTGATTATACTTAAATCTAGATCTAAAAATGGGCATCTATCACCAGTAAGGTTAGATTTATTCAAAGTTAATTCCTTGGGATAAATTTCCGTAATAAAATTAGAAAATGTCGGATTGTTTAGTGAAAGAATGTCGTCTAAATATCTGTATGTATAATTAAAAGTTTCAATGAGATGTTGTCTGTTGGGGTCTTTTTGAAGTTTTGCCATAAATTGGGATTCATAACAATACAAAAAAAGGTCAGCAATAAGTGGGGCACAATTAGTTCCCATAGGGATACCAATGACTTGGCGATAAATTGTTCTCCCAAAACGAATATAAATGTTGTCCAAAAGATGATTTAGAGCAGTTATCATTTCTGCATCAGTCCAATTGACGTAACCTTTATGAGTCTCGTTGCTAAAAAACGATTTATTAAATAATTTAGAAACTTTAGAGCAGATATAGTCACTTTTAGATTTATCGAAACACCATTTAACCAGATATTCAAATTGTTTTTTAATAAGACAGTGAGGAAGGTTAGTGTACAAAGTAGAAAAATCGTAGCTATCAACTGTATGGTAAGTACCTTCAAAAGCGCGAAGTTTGTCTAAAACATCGAGCGAATTTTTCACACTCCAAAAATGATTTATGCCACTGTTTTCAAATACCTTTTCGCAGTATCGAATAATAAATTCTTTCATAGTAGTCAAAGCAAGTGATAAGACTTTAGAAATATTAGTGAGAGAACACTTACTTGAAGCAGATATGAAACGAGATTTATAAGGATTTTTGTGTAGTTTAGGGATCCAGTACATTGTAGGTAGTTTATTGTATGTAGGAGCGGCTCGTAGTGATGTGGTATTTAAAATATGGTCCTCAATAATACTACATTCTGTAGATTGTACGCGAATAAAAGTGTTGGAGCTTTTAATTTCTTGCATCAACACTTCAAGGTAATATTTTCGTCATACAATAACGACATTATTGGCAGATTTGTCTGCAGGAACGAAAACGTATTGTGAACCAAGTGAACGCATTTTTGTCTTAATTCTTTTTAGATATGTATTTGGCCGAAATTCTACAAAGGAGTTTTGAAAATGATTTATTCTGAGTTTAACAATTGACATGAAGTTATTTATAAAATTGTCAAGAGATTTAGTATCTGCTTCTTCTCTCTTGATCCAAGATTTACAGAAAGAGAGAAGTGCAGTTTTGATACAATCGAAGCAAGAATTCCAATTGATCTTTGAGGGGGGTCTAAATTTTGGGCCCTTTTTCAGAAAATGTATTACCTCTGGGTCCTTGACGATGGTAAGGTCACCGGTAACAACATGGTCACAAGGAACATATTTAAAATCAGAATTACAACAGTCGCATGACAAAGTAATATTCGTATCCAGTTCTTCATCAGTGGTGGTTGACGTATAATTAAAAATAATGTTTCGGGTAGGTTTTTTATATTTATAAGATACAATAGGAGCTTCAGTATTAGAAAAATAAGGTGGAATGAGATCTTTGATTTTTGGATCCGCAAATATGCTAGATATGTTTATAAAATCAAGTCCTCTATTAATATATGTTAATTTGATAAAATGTCGAATGTGGTCTAGAGGACTATCAATTTTTGGAAACAATTTAAAATAACAGAATGCATTTATGATAAGTGCACCTTCATATAAGGGACTGGCGTGAGATATAGTTTCACAGTCCAGTTTAATATTGTTTAGTTTAGAAATAGGTATAGAACACAGTTTACAAAGTAATTGATGTCTTCCGTTGTTTTTAAATATTTTAACAAGATCTGTAATGGTAATGTTTGAACGATGTTGTATTCTAGTATTACGATTTATTCGCCTACCATGCGACCGCTTGTTCCTTTTACGAGGAACCGTTAAATTCATGAAATTAAAGTTTGAAGATCTGGATATGTTACCTTGACCCATGATGTTATCGTTAAGACCCAGAGGGTAAGCCGTTTGGAGTTTTTTAATCCACTCCAGTTCTGCAAGTCGTCTTGCCTTGCAAAACTGGCGTTTACTTAAATTGGAATCTCTTTTAATGATTTCAATGGGTTGAACCTTTATGTACTGAATGTCATGATTATGCTTATTTAAATGTTGATATAAAAGGCATTTATATTTTTTGAACCGACGAAAGCGATACAGATGTTCAGCTGTTCGTTTTGATAAATATCTGCCGGTCTCCCCAACATATTGAATGTTGCAACCAGGTTTTGATCATGTAATTAAATATATCAAATTGTTAGTACGTCAGCTGACATCTTCAGTGAGCTGAATAGAAAATTTTCGTCCATTTACAGAAGATTTGACAGTGGTATCCCTGATTAATCTGTTGCATGTTTGTCATTTTGGAGCATTACATGGAGAAATTTTAGGATATCCACGGTAAGAGCTGTTAAAGTTACCTGTTTTAGTTTTGTTTATTTTATTATGGTTTCGATTTTGAACTTGAGACGATTGAACAGAAGTTTTAAAATTATTTCTGGTATTGTAAGGGTGGCCATTATTTACATTAGAGTGACGGGTTACGTTGGATGTGGATATCCTAGGTTTGGGTATACAATTAAATGTTCTTTTTCTATTTCGTAATATCATGATGGTAGTCGTAAGGAGAGAAGATGGTGCTCAAAAACACAATAGGATCGGTATGAAAGCATATGTATTAGGCTGAATATAATATATAAGGTATAACGGACTAATCTATCCTGCTATAACTACTATGAATTCCCGACAAGATAACATAAGAACGCAACAACATAAAAACAACAACAGGGACAAGTAGTAAAAGCAGGACAGATTAGAAAACCAAAGAGGTGGGCGATAAAATATAAAGTAAATGAAGGTGGAAGTGGGTGGGAAACTATGTAAGCTATCACGTGTACAGGTATACCATCATTAAAATATATAAGAGCATACACCTCAAGCACGGGGATACGTTCTACTGCATCCACACAGCACAAGAGACAAACTCTGCAAAAAATAGAAGAAAATGAGATGTGGAATAAGTGTACGCGACACAACCTACATTATAAATGTATATTTTAAATATCCACAATGGAAAACAGCCAGCAGCCTTCAATGTGACCAGCGGTCGCTGCTCGCTGTTTTTCAATTGGCCCCTGGATTGGAAATAAAATACATATGATTCAAGCCCAATCCCAAAGTGCATTGAAAGACCCTCTTCTTGACAAAAAACAATTAACAAAAATTCGACTAAATACAAACATAAGCTTTGATAAAGATTCCTGGCTTAGGACAGGCACATTAAAATGTGGCGGGGTTAAACTAGTTTTTTGGCGCCAACCTTCCCCCTAATGATAATCAATAACAAAGCACAAACTAACACACAGTAAAAATCAAATCGATAGAAGTTCAATTCAACAAGAGAGTATCAGAGACAAAAGGACAACAGTTAATGAACGGGACGTAAAGATACTCTCTTGAGAACACTCGAAGTTACTGACAGCTAGCTAAGAAGCATCCATCGACTGATGTAAAAAAATCAAGTATGTCGATTTTAAATCCGACACAACACGTCAAACACTTGATTTGATGATGCATCATCACACAAAACCGACAGACTTGACCGCTGTAATGCTCAAAAATGACATAAGTATAAAAAGGCAATTAACATTTTAAAGCAAGTATCAAATTATCAATATTTTTACCAAAGAAGACTAAATTCAAAGATTTTACTAAAATATCCATTTCATAACCTTTATTTAATAAAGTTTTAAGCCAATTTTGCATTCCCAACGGATTGTTTTTGAATTTATTTGCTCTATAAACAACATGTAGACAGTGTCGATTTATAAACAAGTATACATAAAGAGTTACCATATTTGTACTGGATACCTAAACTTCACAAAAATCCGTATAAAGAAAGGTATATATAGCTGGATCTTCATCATGTTCAACTACAGAGCTGTCCGTTTATATAACTAAAATCTTGTCTGCTGTCAAAGAAGGTCAACAAGCATACTGCGACACTATATTTATAATCGTAGTGGAATCAACCATATGTGGATTTTGAAGAACTCAAAAGATTTTTTAGATCATTTTAAATCTAGATCATTTTCTGAGGTTCATTCTTTGAAAACGTTCGATTTTTCAACTTTATACACTACCTTGCCACACGAAAAACTAAAATGTCACCTGAAAAAACTTCTCGAAAAAGCCTTTTCAAACTCTAGGAATTTTGTTGTTTTGGGATATAACTCTACATTCTTTTCCAAAACATCTTTCAAAGATAAAATTTGTTACACACTGGAACAAGTTTGCAATATGCTTGATTTCCTCATTGACAACATATTTGTCACCTTCGGAGTAGAGATTTTTCAACAACAAATCGGCATTCCAATTGGCACAAACTGTGCTCCTCTCCTCGCCGATTTGTTTTTATACTCTTACGAGACTGAATTTCTTCAGGGACTCGTAAAGAACAAGAAGATGAAAGAGGCAAGGTCATTTAATCTTATATTCAGATATGTTGATGATGTCCTTTCTGTCAATAACACTTCATTTGGTAGATGGATTCCTTCAATATATCCTCCAGAATTGGAGATTAAAGAGACCACAGAATCAAATTGCTTCACGTCTTTCTTGGATTTTCACCTCGAATTTGACCTAGGTGGTCATCTCAGTACAAAAATTTTCGATAAAAGAGACGATTATAATTTTCAAAATATTAATTTTCCTGATCTACAGAGCAATATACCTAGTTCCCCTGCATACGGTGTTTATATTTCACAACTTATTCGATATGCCAGAGCTGCACACATTTCACAGATTTTTTAATCAGACACCGATTTCTTCTTGGCCGACTTTTGGAGCAAGGCTATAAGAAAAAACGTCTCATACGATCCCTAAAAAAAATTCTTTCTTCGTTATCAGCCACTAGTAGAAAAGTTCAAAATTGAGTTAAAAGATATTGTGGTTAAGTGTTATAATTAGTGTTTGACTGGTCGGCTGTACTGAGATGATCGCCTCAATATCCCTATTGTGTCTCACAACTATGTTGTGTTCTATGGCCATTACCGGATCCTAAGATCGCAATGGAAGAGGGAGGTTTGGCGCCTATGAGATTGATCATTCAAGTTCGGTAGTTTTGTTATTACCTTTATTGAATATTGAAAGAGGACATAAAAGAGCTATGGTTGGCTATGATTTCATCTTTGTTAAATGTAGTCCGTTTGTATGTAGCACTAGCGGAAGAATTACCATCAATGCCTAGTTCTTTTATTAGACAATTGTAATAATGTGCTGTACATACAAAAACTATATTATTGGAAGCCTTGTCTGCTGGCGTGGCAACATACCTGTCATGTAAGAAAGAGAGACAATTGAGAGCTTCACGATCTCTAAATACGGAAGAAGGCCGGGGGTTCACACATTTGCGAAGTTTGTCTATTCGGCTTCGTACAAGAGATCGGATAGTCCTTACCCAGTCCGACAGTGATTCAAGCTCTGGTTCTTGGTCCTTTTCCCTCTTTATCCAGGCTCTTGCATAGTCCTCCACAGCGTCCCTGGTGATCTTAAAGCTGTGATTCCAATTATACGTTGTGGTTCCCTGAATTTAGGTCCATGGGAAACCACATTACGTAATAAATCATTTTCAAATATCTTAAGATCACCCGTGATGACATGTCCGGATGGACCATAGATAAAGGGAGAAGCATAGCAATCACATGTCAGTGGGAACTTTAGATATTCTTCAATGTTTAGGTCCTGCAATGCCTTTTTGAGGTTGAAAATTTTACTACTTATGGTTTTAGTGTAGCGGTAGGAAACAATTTGTGTTGACTGATTTTTGAAATATGGAGGAATTTGAGATGAAACTTCCTTACGATTTAAAATATTGCTGATGTTAATAGCATCTATCCCTTTGTTCTTAAACGGAATATGGAGAAATTTTCTATCCTCAGTAGTAAGAGGTTCACTTCTTGCAGGTTTAAAAAGACGGAAAAGGGCAACGTCACAGATTCTGTTAGTAAGTCTGTAAGAAGGAGAAAATGGATCAGTACCTCCTTTTTCTAACCAAAGCTCACGTAGGTCTTTAAGTTTCGTGACTCGTAGTGAATAGAGAATGGTATGAACATAATGGACTCCCAATGGTTGTTGTAGACTTGTTACCAGATCATCAAACGAGTCTGAAAGAGATCTGTTGTCAGTTTGACTGGAATTAGATCCCGGTTTGTATCGTTTGTGACCATGAATACGTTTTTGTCTACAATTAGGGTCAAACAGTTTCATAACATTGTGGACTAGAAAGATTTCCTACTCCTTTGATGTTATTTTTACATCCATAAGGCATTGCAGTACCTAAAGTTTTTATCCAGTGAAGCTCTCGTTTTTTACGGTGAGGTGTTCTAAGATTAGGACTGTTGGTGTCGTGGTAAATCTTTTCGATAAACCGGACTTTCATGTTCAAACATTGGTCATGGTTAGGTTGATTAAAGTGGTTATCCAAAACCCGATAATCAGAATTTTTTGGTGTCATACCTATGCGAGAACGCATGAATGGTCATAGGAATGAAAGATACAGTCATGCCATTTTCCTCAGTTTAGCAACCCCGAGGAAGAACCAGTAGGTTCCTTTGACATTCCTGGTCAATCTCATGATATCCTCACTGATACCATCCACGCCTGATCGTGCCCCCACCATACGGTCCAACATGAAATACAAATGACAACAAAGTAATTAAGGTTGTCAGGTGACGCGGCATAAGCAATAAAAAATAACTCAGCCTCCCTGGTCACACTTCTGAATGGCAAGGATTGCCTTTAAAATACAATTTCAAACTCCTTCTTCTGTTCAAAGCTGTTACCTATTACATTTTTGGGTTATCTAAAATTAAGGATTAAAGTTAAAAATCATACAGTATTCACTACCATATGAAAGAGAAAAAATCTACACACTAGAGGTCGCTGAGCCAACAAAAATAACAGAACTCACACGTGTCCTTCTCAGTAAAGTACTACTTCGTTGTTTTTACCAACAATGACACTAGCACATAAAAACACTGATATACGATAAGTTATTATATATACATTCCTCTGTCATTTGATTTTTTTTAGTTTTGGGGAGTTATTTTGTAACTGATGTGGAGATATAAAAATTTACATCATAAATATTAAAGATCAAATTTCTTTTTATATATGACCAGGTTAAAATAAAATGTCACTTTAAGGATCCAGTTTTTGTCCAATGAAATACATGTATATGACTTCAAAGAAAAATGCCAGTATAAGTGTTATGTAAGTTATTTTACCACATAGCTGCCACCAGTCTCTCTCTCTCCATGACCGCATTTTGTCTGTACTCATCAGCTTGGTTCTCCTTGTTCTGATGATAAAACCCTCTAATGCTCGCTTCCATGCAAGGGGTTTTCCCCCACACAAGGAGGACATTGACTATTTTCCAAAATGTATTCTATCAAAATGCTTGACAATTAACTTCAACTTATGTCTCAAGTAGGATCATTCAGTAAGTATCTTAAAACAATGACAAATATGTTGGTTAAAAGAAGCCTTCCAGGAAGGATGCTCAGTTGTAACACCATTTAATAGTTATGAGACAACAGAGACATCATAAATGATTTAGCATCGTTTTCTGGCAGATTGCATGTAAAATTATTATAAATTCAAATGGTGCTACATCTTTTGTGGTCCAATGTCAGACATTTATAAAAGGTCAATTTTTATTACGTTTGTAAAACATTAACATGTTCAAAAACTTTTTATAAAACAAAGAATTTGAATGGCTCGACCAAAATAATGTTTCCAAATTCATGCTAATAGCCTCAACTATCGGATTTGGCATGAACGAAAACGTCTCAACCTTAAACACAAAAACCATGTGTTGAACTGTTCTCTAGGTCAAATAAATTCGTGAAAGTTATTTGGGTCAACCAAAATGCATTGCATGTGCATCAATGTAAAAGTGTAATGCTCAGTTTATCAGGCCGTCAAACCAACAGTTTCAAAGTGCTTTTGTCTTGCATAAACAAAACATTAGAAAATAAATGAGTCGGTTCCAAACAGAAAGTGCAAAATCGTGTTGAATAAGGAAGATAACTCTTAGACAGTTGATCTGACAATTTCGATCCCGATATCATTTTTGTAGATCTCAATGAACTTATCAATTGGCCAATGCTATCTTTTCCTCTAGCACTTAGGGTTATAATAAAAAGTCCAAAAAACTGCAAACATGGTCAATTTTGACAATTAAGGGGAAATTACTCCTTTATAAAAAGGGTCATCCCACAACTTCTACTCAATAGAATAGACTTTTGGAGCAGGGCTATAAGAAAATACGTCTCATACGATCCCTAAAAAAATTCTTTCTTCGTTATCAGCCACTAGTAGAAAAGTTCAAAATTGAGTTTAAAGATATGGTGGTTAATTGTTTTAATTAGTGTTTGACTGGTCTGCTGTACTGAGATGATCACCTCAATATCCCTATTGTGTCTCACAACTATGTTGTGTTCTATGGTCATTACCGGATCCTAAGATCGCAATGGAAGAGGGAGGTTTGGTGCAATAAAACCTTGTTTAACCCACCATTTCGTTTGAAATGCCTGTACCAAGTCAGGACCATTGCGATCCACGAATTCTCCGGTATGACTTATTCGTTTTTGTCCTTTTCTCTTGACTATGAGATTGATCATTCAAGTTCGGTAGTTTTGTTATTACCTTTATTCAATAAAGAGTTTAATAGAGTTTTTGATACTTCATATTTCTCTATCTCTGATACTTTTCGAGTTATTAGCTAAAACAATGGTCTGACACCCTTGTTCTATTTTTAGCAACGGCGGCCAAATTGGTTGGTAGGCTTGCATACAAACTTTGTATCTAGGGCTTCTTAAAGACCAAGTATACATAGTTTAATGGTGGCATTCGAAAGACCAAGTATACATAGTTTAATGGTGGCATTCATATTTAAAAGGTAAGTGGACTAAAATTGTAGCGGTTAATGAGCTGAAGGTTTAAGCAAGCGATATACACCTTTTCTATATCTCCAACATTTTTCAGTCTATAAAGCAAATACATGAAAATACAATATTTGTACTTTTAAAAGATCATAACTTCTGCAAGGGGTCATCTGACGAAATCCACACAATAAAAACTTCTGTACAGCTTAAAGGGTAGAAGGTTTAAGCAATCAGAAACTTTTCTCTATCCGCAACAGTTTCATTCTATAGGCCAAAAACATGAAAAAAACGCTATGTTTGACCCCTACAAGGGGCATCTGAAATCTTTGACCAAATGAAGACTTTTGACATTCAATTGGCCAAAACCGCTATAAGGGGTAATAACGGCTTTATCAACACTAAAAAATAATATCCACCTCGCCGTTGGCTCGGTGAATATACTTTTCTTAGGGTTGATAAAACCTGGTATTCACCTCTATCAAATTCAATAAATGTATAATCTACAACGGATAATTCAAAGAGATATCTCATCTGAGACAATTATATTTGTTATGATATTCTCAGATTTCATAAAATATATAAAATATCTTATATCTAAATTATATGAGATATCTTACATATAATGTGAGATATCTTATATATTATATGAGATATCTTATATATCATATGTGATATCTCATATATTATATGAGATATCTTATAAAGCGGATAAATATGAAAACAGCGTGCCATATATTCTAGATACAAATCTAAAGATGACTTGAAGCAAGTAGATACTTGTGAAATTTAAAAACAAGTTGGCAAAGAGAGGGACGCATGCAATCAATATTGTCATTGAAATATCAACCTGTTTAAAGTTTTCTCCTCCAAAGGTGAAAAATATAGTCGATAGAGTTGATATAAATTTTATAAAAATTTGGTTGGTCACATTCCATTTTCTGACTAACGTAAACGAAAAATAATATTCAACAAAACATATGATTGGCAATTTGGATACAGCTGGAATAATCAAAATAATGTTAACACAGAGACATGTCTCGCCTGTCGCAACTGGACTTAGTATAAAATGAAGTGAAAATCCTCCTTAAACTGATCTTTACTGATGCTTAAGCAGCTGCAAACCAAATATAAATTGTAAACCATAACTGCTTTAATTAAAACACTCTTGACATAAGTAAAAAGTTAAAAAGTGTAAAATCTCAAAGTCAGTAGATCGTGACTGCAGGAGCATACAGATAAAATACTTTTGAAATTGATCTGTACTGATGCTAATGCAAGTGCATACCAAATATCAATGATGTACCATAACTGCTTCATATTAAACAGTCATAATAAAAAAGGTTAACCTCGGCCAAATCGGTGTAAAATTTCAAAGTCAGCAGACGGTGACTGCAGGAGCATATAGATGAAATACTTTTGTAATTGATTTGTACTAATGCTAATGCAAGTGCATACCCAATATCAATGATGTACCATAACTGCTTCATAATAAACAGTCGTAAGAAAAAAGGTTAACCTCGGCCAAATCGATGTAAAATTTCAAAGTCAGTAGACCGTGACTGCAGGAGCATATAAAAGAAATGCTTTTGAAATTCATCTGTACTAATGCTAATGCAAGTACATACCCAATATCAATGGTGAACCATAACTGCTTCATGTTAAACAGACATAAGAAAAAAAGTTAACCTCGGCCAAATCAGTGTAAAATTTCAGTCAGTAGACCGTGACTGCAGGAGCATACAGGTGAAATCCTTTTAAAACTGATCTGTACTGATGCTGATGCAACTGCATACCAAATATCAATGGTGTAACATAACTAGTTCACACAAAACAGACTTAAGCAAAAACTTAAACCAATTGTGGACGCCGCCGCCGCCGCCGTCACCGTCGCCTCCGCCGCAGCCGGAATCACCATACCTAAGTCTCGCCTTTTGCGACATTCGTCGCAGGCGACACAAAAATGTATTATCAAGCCTAGAATTTATTTCTACAAAAATGTTTATCTGTCGTAGTTACTTTCATGGATATACAGGTTTCACAACCGAATTTATCACATCGAGTTAGATATTTGTCTTAAAAGAAACGAGCATTTGTGATTAAAATCGATATCATCATCTCTCGTTTAATATAACGCATGAAGTCAACATCTGCACGCAAAAGATATGTCGAAAACTCCTCTTATACTAAGATTCCTTTTATATGATCGATTCTATTACTATGGACTCTCATTCATGCCAACCATTATCAGAAAAGATATCATTGTTCAAATTTAGAGGTTACTTAAAGGGAAATGCTTAATTTGCACACACACACACACACACACACATAATCTGTTACTGTTGAAAAAGTTTTCGTTTGTGTAAGTTTTTCATGGGTAAAGGTAATCATCGAGTTCGAGTTCGAATTCGAGTCAGAGTTAGAGTTCGAGTTAAAGTTCGAGTTACGATTCGAGTTCGAGTTAAAGTTCGAGTTAGAGTTCGAGTTATAATTCGAGTTCGAGTTGAAATTTGAGCTAACTCGAAACAGTGATTTTCATGGCAATAATCGAGTTACTACTCGAGTTGGAGTTAGAGTTCGAGTTACAGATCGAGTTAGAGTTCGAGTTGGATATTTACTTTAGCGCAATTAAATGAATGTTGTCAAACATAACACTTGTTGGTGTTTACTGGTTTTGTCTCTGCCCTTTCGGACTTTTGACATTCGGATACCTCATTGGTAACTCTGCTTCTTTTAAACTGCTTAAGGCTGTCGCCTTGCAATATACTCATTTATAAATATATGTGTAGATAGGATTAAAAACCAATAAAAGTACATATTTACGTAATGTCACAAAGACTGGACAAGAAGCAAATATGTACCAATGTGGCAATCTCCTGCCCAATTTACAAGCGGGGGTATAATAAAAACTTGGTATACATATTTTCCGGTACTGGACCAACACGGCGGAATCCCCGTCTTTTGTCTTTGAATGTCTAAAAATATTATACCCCCACTCGTTAGAGAGGGGGCTATATTGCAATCACCTTGTCCATAACTTGTCCAGACATCTGTCTGCCCGTCTGTCCGTCCGTGAGTTGAACCGTGCCCCTAACTTTTCAGGACAGTCGCGCATCTGCTCTCTGTTTTCTTAGCGAACTTAGACATTTTAAGGGTCAAAATGGGAAAATTTGTCGTAACAGATTTCACGGTATCTGCTGAAGGAATTGATTTCAAATTTGGCACACAGCTTTATTATGGTTGTAACGTGCATCCCCTTTCCATGTCAGTCAGGCATCGCTTCGAAGAAACTGAGGGGTTTTCCTGTTTAACCATTGTCGACCCGTCCTATATTTCATTCGTCCTCCCGTAATGTTCTAAGAAACTGTATGACGTAAATGTGTTTTTTTGTATAACTTCATCCTATGTATACCTCCTGTTATACTGTACCGAATAATTTTTACCGCAAGGCTGAAGGCCTTTTTTAAATTTTTTTAAAAATTTTTCATTATTTTTGGAGCGGGCGTATCACTTGTGAGCAATAGCTCACAGATTTACTTGTTTTCTATCAAGCTTCTTGAATGACGATGACAACAATCGAACATTAAGGGAACGACCATTATATTATATTTTTGGGGGGGGGGGGGTGTATGGATATTTTCTTCGTCCCGCCTTTTTATTTTTGTAAAATCGAAGCCTGGAATTTTTGTTTTGCGCGCATATTTTATTTTTATTTTTCAATTTAACATATGTTTTTTCCTTTTACTTCGAATCCATCATTGTAGTCGGGTTTTTATCTGTAAATGCATTATTAATAATTATATGAAACAATACCTTACTGAGTAGATTGCTTTTCACATGCAGCAGAGTCGAAATATAAATGATAAATTAAAGAAAGTGTGCAAAAAAAAAATATTAAACTCGTTTTGTGCATGTAACTCGAACTCTAACTCGATCTGTAACTCGAACTCTAACTCGATCTGTAACTCGAACTCTAACTCCAACTCGAGTCGTAACTCGATTATTGCCATGAAAATCACTGTTTCGAGTTAGCTGAAAATCTTAATCTTTTAATTTGTTATACATATCTTAAGCTCCACTATTCATTTTGATCAAACAAAACAAGGTAGGGAATCTTTGTTGTAAGTTTTCGGCAAGTACATTACTTGAACTATATTTTATTTTTAAAGTACTTTATGAATTTTAACAGTGTAACAGTAATTATTAACAAATAGATGATGTAACAAATAGACAATATATGGATTGATATTGGAAAACAAGTGACAAGCTCTTTTACAAGCTCCTCTCCCAAAGAAAACATAAACAGAGATGGTACAAAATGATAAATGGTTACATATAAAAAATAATGACCATACATTGATAAATCCGAATGACATGAATAAATGTAATTAATATAAATATAAAGAAGCAAGTTGTTCCTATATAATTAACAATTGTACATATTACATAGATTAATTTATATCTGTAATTAAAACAATTAAATGACCATATCTGTACACTTTGTAAATATTTCAATTAATTTCAACTCTGACAATATCTAACCAAAGAAAATTTTGTAATTATTAGTCGGATAATAAGCTGTAGATGAGTGTTAGAAACACTCAGGAGGCCATTTCGCTCAGTTCAGCAACCCCAGGGAAGAACCAAAAGGTTCCTTTCACATTCCTGGTAAACAACATGATATCATCACTGCTTCTGTCCTCAAATGATTCTGCTCCAACCATACGGTCCAACATGAAATTAAGATTGTCTGGTGATGCAGAATAGGCAATGAAAAACAACCCAGCATCCCCGGTCACACTTCCAAATGGCAAGGATTGTCTAACAATTTCATACGTCTTTTTCTGTCTAAATGCATTACCTATTAAAATGTTCAGTAACAAGTTGGTTAAAAAAATAACTCTCGACCTTACGTAAGTATAAGGTTTGGAATCGGAAAATTGACTGATATAAACATAGAGGATTCAATTACATTTTTTGCAAGACTTTGTTTGTCAAAATCCAAATTATCTGGCAACATTATTTATTTCCGACTCCATTTAATACAACTAGAAGTAAATCAAAACATGACCACGAGAAACAAGTTTCTTGTTTGAGTCGCCAAATAAAGTTTTTCATCATATGACAACTAAATGTCACTCCCTTCCGGAGCACCTGAGTTCAGTCTCGTAACGACTAGATTCGCTTTGATTTTCAGTAGTTATTGTGTTTCCGTGATTTATGTGTTGTATGTTTTTTCGTCCTGTTCTCGAGGTTGTTTACTGGTTTTGTCTCTGCCCTTTCGGACTTTTGACATTCGGATACCCCATTGGTACCTCTGCTTCTTTCTTTAAAATGACATACTTTTATTAGAAATAATTTGAGGACTAAGCTCGCTAGATCATGTCATTATAAAATCCACACAAGATGACTCACCTCCAGTTATACGAGCGATATGGGCAGAATGAGGTTTCTTCTTCAACTCCTCGCTTTTATCCTTAGTTCTTCCCACCCACTCTTCCATTTCTTTCACTAAAATAACATAATTCTTTCCTTAACGTATCGTTTTATCAGTTACAGATCTTGTTTGGATTTAATCTTTGTTTTTAGATTTTTTGTATAATTAAAAAACAAATAGGTGATAGGGTGATAGAGAAGATTGATACCTTGCCAAAAACATTGTCATTTAAACGTCTACTCTAGCAACTTCTTAGCTATATATTATTTAATTTTTCATACAGAACCGTTATCAAAGGGTTTTACACACAGATTTTCAAGAATAATTGCGTGTGGTTTACTTGGATATTGGCCCCTCAAACTGAAAGGAAATGTTGTCCTAAGTAACTTTAGAAAGCTTTTTTAATTGCTTAGGTTTGTCTGCATGTATGAATAATTGTTAATTGATATTAACGCCTTTTCTGTAAAAAAATCTAAATAAATACCAAATATGCAAATGATTAGAAATGTCGAAATGAGATTGTGATTATATAATAAAAGCTACATAGATTTTATATCTCTTCTCAAGTCATGTCAAAAATATATGTGGAATCCCATATTTAGAAATCAAAAGCACAAAGCGGGTGAGTGTTTTAAAACAACACGAATTAAAACTTAAGATTCTTTATTAGTTTTGAAATTACATATTGTTCTTTTAAAGTTAGTTATTAGTGGTTCTACTGGCTATATTTAACAATCTCGTTAAGCAACAGCAATGAACTTTACCATCTGTTTTTTTGATCATTTTTAAGTTGTGAATCCATTTTTGGGTTACCTAAAATAAAGACTAAAAGATTACCTAATTCATTCACAATCATGACAATACCATTCTTTGTGGAATTTTTCAATAAAGGTCACAGATCTAACAGGAATAACAGAAACTCTGTACAAGACCGAATTTTTAGCATCAATGACACTTTTAAACCATACGACCATAGAACCGTTTTCATCAAATCAAATTTTTAAGACAATATAGCTGTACAAAAACCAGACAACTTCAACATAAAGTACATTCTCAATAGATTGAGACACTACATCAGGTACCCATACATCCAAACCAGAAGATAGATGGGTTAAATTCAAAGACCATTTATTTATACAGAATTAAAAAGAAATATATATACTTCAAAAGACAATAACGAGCAACAAGATGGTTAACACTTAAATAACTGAAAATAGGCAGCAGAATAAACACTTCGTACATTATCTAG
Organism: Arcuatula senhousia; assembly: GCA_963971305.1. Lineage (NCBI taxonomy): Eukaryota > Metazoa > Mollusca > Bivalvia > Mytilida > Mytilidae > Arcuatula > Arcuatula senhousia. The sequence goes on along the minus strand of OZ020305.1, from coordinate 60,856,157 downwards.
GTGCAGCAACATTAAACATTACAAAGTTATCATTTAAAAGAGCTTATAATTTGTTATAAGATTCAGTCAAGATTAAATCACAATGAAAAAGGGAGGTTTGGTGCTATAAAACTAGCTGGTTTAACCCAACATTTCTGTACCTATTCAGAATCATTGTGGTCTTTATATTTTATATTTCCTGTATTTCTGGATTGTTTTGTCTTTCGTTTGGAAAGTGACTGAGGTTGTTAAATATATTAGGACTGAAAATTCTATTGTTTGGAAAATGACTTTATACCTCGCGACTATAAGCTGCAATAATATAGAAATATGTAGGACAAAGGTGCATAATTCAAATAAGAATAAAATAAACATACACTTTATGAGGTCGACAAAATATCACATATAGTCTTGTCAATCTAGTCAACCTCATTGGTACAAATTGGTACACAGGCAAATTGTGGACTGCGTTTAAGGTGCGTCTGCCGTATGTTAAATGCATGTCATCTGACGCATATTAAATTGGCGTTTCTAACCGCGTACGTTTGACGCACGTTAAAAATTTATCTTGGAAATATTCTTATTTTATTATAAAACACATTAAATAAATAACTCACCAATTTTATACATTTTAGGAAACTATACGTCTGACGTATGGTAAACGTATGTTTGACGCACGTTAAAAGTTAAAAAAATATGTACGTCTAATATATGTTTTGACAATTATTTGACATACGTTTACAGTACAGCGGTTAGAAACATACTTGTATATATGTTTAACGTACGTTTATACACTACGTCAGACGCACGTTTTAACAAACGTACGTCAGAGGTATGTCTAAATTTTGCCTGTGTACAAAGCAAATTACCACTGAAATGAAAGCTATTTGTATGTACCAATAACATATTGAAACTATACAAAAATATATTGAGCGGAACATGCCTCAATAAGCTTTTGGGGTAAATTATATTTTGATATATTTTTAATGTGATAAAAAGAAAGCATAACTAAACATTTTAAATAAAAAAAATAGCTTTATACCAATTTGTTTGAGGTTTTTCTTTTGATTGACTAGGCTAATATCTGATTCAATTCACCTGAATTGAATTTCTATATTATATTTTTTTTTGTCAAGCGAGGAAAACTTGACGTACTTAAATTGTAGATTACATTAGACTTTTTACATGACTAGATAAAAGTAAAATATAATTTTAGATATCCAGTTTTGCCAATATGAAATATAGCGAAAAAGGAAAATGCAATATTAAAAGTTATGTTAGTTATTTTACCACATAACTACCACCAGTCTCCTTCTCCACAGCTACTTTTTGTCTGAGCTCCTCATCCTTTGGGTTCTCTGTGCCTGTAGTAAATAAAATGATCATAAATTAAAAAAATCTTAACAAAAATGGCCAACGTTAAGGTATTTTTTTTATTTCTGACTCATGACGAAAATGACAAGTAAACTTTTAAACGTCGGAATGGATTTTATAGAATAGATATTCATTAAATTTGATAACACGTTTATATTTTTCAGCTTTAAACTTCAAGCTTTTCAACTTGGCAGTTTACTGGTTTTAAATTCAATCTTCCCCTCCTTATATAACCTGTAATATTCGTAGGGCGTACACAACATCTCAATTATAGCAAAATCCATGAAGGTTAGCACACCTGGTGGAGTTTCAATTTCCCGAGGTTAACGCGCTCCGGCATCGACACTTTTGTTTTGAAGATCACTTCTCCGTGTAAATTTCAACATTGCCAAAACCCTAAGGTTCTGTCTACCCCAAATATAGGTCGATCCACATCTATGGTTGATCGTAGTCATAATTTGGTTTTCCTGTTCGATATTTTTTGGTTGAATTGTTCAATGCTCTTCATAATCGGGATATAGTGTTTGTCTTTTCAATATTTTAGGAAGAGCGTCTCTGATGAGTCTTGAATAGACGAAACGCATGTACTTAGTTGATTTTTATTTCAATCACTCATTTACGAATTTTAGATTTTATTTAACGCTCAGATATGCACAGTTATTTTATAGTAACAATCCATCAAGCAATATTTTGTTAAAAATACATTTTCTTTAAAAATAACCACGCATATTTTTACTAAAGTTGTCAAAGCTAACTGGGTCAAGCTGAGATTTTTGATAAGTTTGCTTTTGAAACTGTTAATATTTTATAAACTAGACATAAATACTTAAAACTTTGCTTTGATTTAAGTTAAAAGTCAAGCTTTTTATGGTTTTCAACAAACTAATAAATTACCAAATTAATGTACCCTAAAGGTGCTGGTATATGAAAAATAAATGAGGTTTACTGTTTACTGTAGTCTTTTTGATCTGTCATGTCTTCTTAGAAATTTAAACTGATCATCCTAGTTCGTAATTTTGTTATTACTTCTATGATTTAATTATATTAAAGGATATGCTTTAGGTCATGTAGGTATTTTAAAGTTCTTCTCAGAACTAAATGAAAGTATACACGTGACACGTGGTTTATATTACATCGTAGATAATCGGTCGAGGTTTTTGAATCATTCAAAGTTAATATTAAAGTTGGTTCTAAGAATTTTGATTATAACATCTGTTCATATTTGAAAAGTGTAGTAAATAGAATCTTTTCAAAATGTTTTCATAATATACCAGATGACCAATTTAGGAGCCTATATTCTTACCGTCAATAAACCCAGAGAGATCCCGTTGGTCCTTGTAGACAAATCCGTAAATGTCTTCTGCACTTTCTACGCTGTCGGCGGGAAGACGGTTGAGGAATAGTTCACATAACTCGAATAGCTTACTATAATTGTCGGATTTGGCATGAACGAAAACGTCTCCACCTTAAACACAAATACCCCGGTAACCTAGATCAAATATCTGCATCAAAGTTGTTTGGATCAATCAAAATGCATTCCAGTTGTATTCAAAATAGTAACGACTTTATCTGGTTGTTCCTGCAAGCCATTACATGAAAAATACCAGAGGCGCGAACAACTTTAAGTGCTCTCTGTCTTGTTGTAAGAAAAACAAGAGGCTCCCAGGAGCCTGAATCGCTCACCTGATCTTGATACTAACCTTCTGAAGAACTTTGTAGAGCTAAATAAGCTGAACATTTAAGGAAGCAACAGCTTTTCAACAACAATTTTTATTCTGTAAGCCAAAAACAAGCAAAATGTAATTTTAAGGGCCGTCTGACAACTTTGACTCTTTAGAGACTTTATAGTTAAGAGCATTAAAGCAAGCAACCACTTTCTTTTCTTTCTCTGCTATAGTTTTCATTATATAAGCAAAAAAACATGAAAACATGTTAATTAAGGGGTTGTAATCCCTAGAAGGGGTCAAGTGACAACTTCAACCCTATGAATGCTTTTGTAGAGCTAAATAAGCTGTACATTTAAGCAAGCAATCTGCAATAGTTTTCATTCTATAGGTAAAAACACTATTTTCCTCTTTAAGGGGCTGTAACCCCTATAAGGGGTCATCTGACTACTTCGACCCTAAGGAGACTTTTGTAGAGCTAAATAAGCTGAACGGCTGTCACTATTTGTGCAATCTTGGTAGAAACATCCCATAGATGAAGTGTGCAAAGTTTCAAAGCAATCTCTTTAGTTGTTTCGGAAGAGAAGATTTTCAAAGAAAAGTTATCGACGGACGACCACGGACGACGACGACGGACGCCAAGTGATGGCAATAGCTCACATGAACCTTCAGTCCAGGTGAGCTAAAAAAAACACAAAAAAAATAATACTGTAACTGTAATACTCAGATATTCTGGCTTTACCTGCTTGCAAGTCTTATCATAAAAATACCAACAGCGAATAATTTTAAACGCGCTCTGTCATATCTGTGCTTAAGCTTATTGTAAGAAAAAAAAGCAACTGTTACATTTATAACTCCCAGGAGAAAACCAATTATGTATGAATAGGTTCGAAACGTTCAACAAAGGACAGAATTCACTCGTTAATAAGTCTATCTACATAACATTTGGTGTTTTACACAATCTTGACCATACTTACCAGAGCTAGGCATTTCACCCTTTGAGCCTCTTCTATAATTATAATTGTAATTCTCTTTTGGACTTCCACCAAGCTGAAACAAAAACAACTTTGACATGTTCAAAATGCAAATAATCGTGTTTCAACCAAATGAAACTTTAAAAAGGCAAATGTAGTTAAAAGTTTTAAAATAAGAAAATAAATCCAAAAAGTGATAAAAGGCATCAAACACTTGAAACAGAGGAAGGGAAAATTGACAAAATGATTACAAGTTAACAAACGCTTACCTATGTCATAGGAGCTAATTAATGTGAAGCTTAAACATGGAATGTTGAAGACAACAACCAATATATAAAAGCCACTGATGACTTATGTCATGTCTCTTATAAGATGGAATTTAGTCAAGGGAAATCCTAATGAATTTGAAACTTACCCTAGAAAGCCTAACACTTTACCTGTCTGTAAGCGGTTGGCCCAAAACCTACACCAGCCAAAATTGCATTGGATTCATTTCTACTATTAGGAGGTGATACTTGGTCCACCATGTTCTGTAACTCGGCGCATTGTTTTCCTACTTCCTTCATGTTAGCCTCGGTTTTCAGATTAATCCAGAGAAACAGTGCATGTTTTTTTCCCTTGGAAAATACCTATAGAATTTGAAATGGTAAGCAGTGTTAGTGTACTTATTGAGAAAAGTCGCTAGAGATAAAGTAAATTTTGTAAATGTTTGTCATATTCTATCTTCTAACTAACAAAAATGAAAATTAAAACTCTACAAAATATAATTGGCAACTTTGGCGTCGAAGCCGTCGATGCTAATATTGTCAATAAAAATATGTTCAAGACTAAAAGTAATTGACTTAAAATTAAAAAATGTTTATCTGTCGTATAACGTTGAAATGAATACATAATAGCGAATAAGACCTAATAGCGAAGCCCAGTTTCAATGTCTGTAAGTGATATCTAAAATTAATTGCTTAATATGAACAGTTTGGTGGTGCTTGTGTTTACAGGAAAATGAATACTAAGCAAGTACCGAGTCTGGAACCTAAAAAAAAAACTTACTGAGGGTTGACTTTTTGGTCCGGGTGAACTATCTGGTATACCTGCTTCCCTAGCAGTACCGCGCTTTGCTTCAACAGCACCCACCATGTCCTCAATGGTATCCTTAATTTTTCGTTTTACACCTTTTAAGCTAGTCATTTTTAAAGGATCTGACTTCTAGTCTTATGATTACGTTTAAAATCAACAACTGTATGTAAAATGATTTGTCGAATCTTCTTTAAAGATTCCTTTTATAGGATCAATGTTATCATTATGGGCTCTCATTCATGAAAATTAACCATCTTCCAATGCTTACATTACGATTGGACGAACATGAAATCATTGGCAAACCTTCAAAGTCCTTTGAAGAACAGGTTTATTCTGTGCCTCATTAACAGGAATGCATTATATTCATTCAGTTCTAAGAAGTAATTTAAATATTTATAGTGTGTACATAACATTTTAAAAGGACTTCAATTGAAATATACTTCATTCATTTTAGGGTCTGATACTTTATCCATCATGTTCTGTAATTTAAATATGTTCTTCCTACTTCATTTATGTTGGCTTTAGGTATAAGATTTATCCAAAGATACAGTCCGTGGTCTTTGCCTTTGTAGATTATCTGAGGAATTTGAAATTGCATCCTTTTACAGTGTATTAATTGAAAAGATTCAATAGAGTCAAAGAAGATTTTGTTAAGGCTTGTCGTATGTGTAAAATCTCTCTCTACGAGGAGATGTCACTTCGATCAAAAGCTTAAATAGACTCTCAAGGAAAACTTAGAGCAAAACTCTATGATAAACGTGATGACTTCAACTCTTCTCTGCTTATTTTAATAGACTAGCTGTTCATGTAGTCTAGCGTCCTTTACCTTTTACGTTTATTCAATATGAAGGTAACATTGTTATGTTGACGACCTTGGGTAGATTAGAATCCCACTATGAACTACGCATATGTTACTTTTCTATCCTCAAAAACAACTTTGTTGTTGAGTTTCCTATGTCTAACTAAGTGAACATGCTTTAACTAGAGGCTCCTAGGAGCCTTTATCGCTCTGAACTAGGTTTTAAGGCAAATACTACTTGACATTGACATTTTCTTAGTGGAATAACTCCTAAAATGAACAGCACTACAATGTTGACCTTTTTTATATATTTTGTAGATCATGATGTATTCGGTATTGTGTTTTGGTTTTCTTGTTCAATGCTCTTCATTGTCTGGATATAGTGTTCGGCTTTTTCAATATTTTTGGTAGAGCATCTCTGTTGAGTCTTGAATAGCGGACGAAACGCGTGTCAGGCGTAGCAAACATTATTGTCTGGTACTTAGTTGTAATTTTTATTTCAATCACTCATTTACGAATTTTAACACTTAGATATGCAGAGTTATTTTATTGTAACAAACCATCAAGCAATATTTTGTTAAAAATACATTTTCTTTAAAATCAAACACGCATGTTTTTACAAAAGTTGTCAAAGCTTAATCTACTAAACTGACTGTCAAGCTGAGATTTTTTATGAGTTTCCTTTTGAAACTGTTTATATTTTATATACTAGACATAAAAATTTAAAACTTTGCTTTGATTGAATTTTTAGCTCACCTGGACCAAAGGTCCATGTGAGCTATTGCCATCACTTGGCGTCCGTCGTCGTCCGTCGTCGTCCGTCGTCGTCCGTCGTCCGTCGTCGTTAACATTTTTCAAACGTTAACTCCTCTAACACCATAAGTCCAATGGCTTTTAAATTTGGCACAGTTGTTAATTAGCATAGGTAGTATAAAACTAGCGTGGGGATTTTTGATTCGTTGAAAAACATGGCCGCAATGGCTAAAAATAGAACATAGGGGTAAATTGCAGTTTTTTGCAAATAACTCGAAAACGGTAACAGATATCAAAATTCTGGCATAGGGTTAAAGTGATCAGCACCTAAAGACCTACCTGCCCTGAAATTTTCAAGAAGATCCAACAACCGATGTAGGAGTTATTGCCCTTTTTCTGGATTTTTTCAAAATTTTGCACTTATTTAGCCCTATATCTTGAAAACTATACAAGATATTTAAAAAATTCAAATTGCATATGATTAAGGACATCAAGATCTACATTTCATGTAATTAGGTCAAAACTGTAGGACCATTTCTTTTAGGAGTTATGGCCCTTAAAGCGTCAAAATTTACCATTTTTCATTTCTTTTACCCTGAATTTCAAAGATTAACTTGTCTGACACCATACAGCCAACTTCAACCAAACTTAGCACAGTTGTTTAATAGCATTAATGCTACAATTCTATCGTTCGGATTTTTGATTCGTCAAAAAATATGGCCTCCATGGCTTAAAATAGAACATAGGGGTCAAATTGCAGTTTTTTGCAAATAACTCAAAAACAGTAACATATATCAAAATTCTGATGGGAGACAAAAGTGATAAGCATCTCAAGATTTACCTTCTCTGAAATTTTCAAGAAGATCCAACAAACGACATAGGAGTTATTGCCCTTTTTCTGGATTTTTTCAATTTTTTTTACTTATTTAGCCCTATATCTTGAAAACTATACAAGATATTTCAAAAATTCAAATTGCATATGATTAAGCACATCAAGATCTAAAATTCATGTAATTAGGTCAAAGCTGTAGAGCCATTTTTATTAGGAGTAATGGCCCTTAAAGCGTCATTATTTAGCATTGTTAATTACTTTTCCCCTGACTTGTCTGAAACGGTAAGACCAACTGCATCTTAACATGGCACACTGTTTGATAGCTTATATGCTACAACTCTATCGTTCAGATTTTTGATTCGTAAAAAAACATGGCTAAAAATAGAACACATTTCATTTTTTTGCTAATAACTCAAAACATGTTTCAGATATCAAAATAGTGCAAGAATTAAAAGTGATCAGCATATTAAGATCTCCCTGTCCAGAAATTTCGGAAAAGATCTGACTGCTGATGTGGGAGTTATTGTTCTTTTTCCTAATTTTTGCCAAATTTGCACTTATTAAGCCCAATATCTTGAAAACTAACCAAGATATTTCATAAATTTAAATCGCATATGGTTAAGCACAATAATATCTACAAACATTAGTATCTGTGTAGTTCAGGTGAGCGATTCAGGCTCTTGGGAGCCTCTTGTTTATGGTTTTCAACAAACTGGTAAATTACCAAATTGAATGTACCCTAAAGGTGCTGGTATATGAAAAATAAATGAGGTTAACTGTAGTACTTGTAAGGTTCCTAAATTGGTCATCTTCAATATTATGAAAACATTTTCAAGAGATCCTATTTACTACACTTTTCAAATATAAACAGACGTATAATCAAAATTCTTAGAACCTCCTTAAATTTGAATAACCTACCGCACACGATCCAAAAACCTCGACCGAAATTACAATTCTAATTATCTACCACGTGTCACGTGTATACTATCATTTAGTTCTGAGAAGTACTTTAAAATATCTAAATTAAGCAAGTTAAATCATAGAAGTTATAACAAACTTACGAACTAGGATGATCAGTTTAAATTTCCAAGAAGACATGACAAATGAGCCTTTACTCTTACCGTCAATAAACCCAGAGAGATCCCGTTCGTCCTTGTAAACAAATACGTAAATGTCTTCTGCACTTTCTACACTGTTGGCGGGAAGACGGTTGAGGAACAGTTCACATAACTCGAATAGCTTACTATAATTGTCGGATTTGGCATGAACGAAAACGTCTCCCCCTTAAACACAAATAACATAGATCAAATATCTGCATCAAAGTTGTTTGGATCAATCAAAATGCACTGCAGCTGGATTAAAAAAATACCAGAGGCGCGAATAACTTAAAGTGCTCTCTGTCTTGTTGTCTTGGCTGTCCCCCCATATAAAAATACCAACAGCGAATAATTTTAAAAGCGCTCTATGCTTTAGCTTATTACAACCTATTATAAATAAAAATGCAGTGATACTTCAATTAGGTCGTTTGTTTCCGTCGTTTCTATATTTACAAAAGCTCTTTGCAATTGTGACGAAATGGGATTTTTATTTGTTAAACTTTTCTATTTTTGGATAGCTATTTCGTAGTTTTCAATATATTTTCATAACCTTTTACGTTGTCAATGTAAACTTTAAAAGTATCATTGTTTTTCATTGGTTGTAGTTCGAACTACTCGGTATTTTATATAGTTTATATGTAAAGGTATTCTCTGCATTGATCGTTTCTTTAGTTATTTACAATAGTAGTCGAGTTTTCCACAGTAAACATCTTGTATTGATTTATTTCATTGGTTAATTTATACCTGAGTAGTATAAAAGCAGCGGTTTGCTTAGATTCGGTCGCTTTCATTATAGAGCCAAAGTCTGAGTAAGACGTTTATTTTCTTGTTTTGAATAAAAACACATGTAAATATGATCGAATAGGGCTTGTACGGGTGACATAACCCGATGTCTGAATAAGACGCTTGCATCACGGTTTGGTTTATGAAACCGACGTTGCATTTTCATTATATATGTTAGGCCTATGAATCAACTTTAAAATGTAGGGTTTAAGTCCACAGCGTGTTCGTGTTCGTATTCATCCTATTAAACTTCCGTAAAGATCCTATTTTTCATTTTCATTTTTGTACATCGTGTGCTTTTGACATATTCAATGTGATCCCAATCTTAGTCCGTTGAATTGAATTTATATTTTATTAACTTTTTACATTTTTCTTCAAGTAATTAGTGCAGAGGATATATATCTACTTGTTATTTGTTAAATTTGCCACTGCCTTTGACATTTTATTACTTTTGGAATTGATTTACAATTGTTAAACTATTTTGTATTATGTTGATTTGAGAGACCATAATAAAAGTTAACAACATACATAGTAATTTCTCAAGCCATGAAGACTCAGGGCCCAGTGCTTCGAACTTAGTCTTATAGACGGTACTTACCCCATTCCTTCTTTAACAGTTTAGGCCGAAGTCAGACTAAACAAGTTAACTGGTGTATCGGAGATATTTATAATATCTTTGATTATCGAGTTTAATCCACTTGTTTAAACTATAAAGCGTGTCTGACTCGTGTGGATTTAAAAGTACAAATAAGGGTCATTTAAGGTCATCAATTAGAAGTGATTTGTAGTCACCTTAGATTCTGCATATACGACAAGTGTGTATTGGTTTTTACAATAAAACAAGAAGTTCATCTAAACACAATTTAAATTATAGAAAAGCAGTACAGAGGAGAAACGAAACTGGGAGTTTATTAAATAATAAAACTTAGTATGTATTGATGTGAAACACTTGGTATTAACTTGGTATGCATTGAGGTAAAAGTCTTGGTATTACGGAGTTTCGGTAAAGAGGGTAAACCGTCTCCTGTTACATTTTGGCGTCCCTGGGTGGGCCCTGTTGTAAAACATTCATGGCTTGAATATTTTTGTTATTAGAAGTTTTTTTTTTATTACAATTAAATATCTTTGATCATTATAAATTATTTAAGATGGCAGAAGGTGGCAAAGATTTAAATTATTATGAAATGGCAAATCAGACAGTGATGAATTTTATTGAAGAGATTGAAAAAGATTTAGTTCAGATCCGTAGTAAGGTATCTAGTAATTTAGATGACGGTCAGGGTCAGGTAGAGTCTGATAATAGTAGGTCTCTTTTTGCTGATGAGGATCGAAATGGTGTTGATGGTAGTTCTAGGTCTTGGCAATTGGATGATCTTTCTTCTTTGAAATTGAACCCTAGGGAGGGGGTTGCACATAGTACTCCTTACGCTGATTCGCGTTCCGAAAACAGGGAAGGCAGTCGCGACCGTTATGTTAGGTTCGATACCGACGACTCACGCGATGGGTTGCATGCTTACAACCCGCTCAATTCTTACGAGGTGTCCAGAGAAACGGTTGGTATGAACAACCGACAACACGATCCTCACAAAACTGTCCTTCCTCGGTCGAGTGTAGTAGATTCAGGGATTCAGAGTGAAGAAACATCACGTTCAGCTAAATCAGTACCTCAAGCGGTTAATGCGCTACCGGGAGTGGCTAGTAAACAGACGCAAGTTACGCAAACGATAAATCAGCGGCCCGTAAATTATTCCTTCGAGAATTCAACAGCTTTACCGAGACGTAGTCAAAATAAAGTTTTAAATCGCCGTGAAAAGGAGCCTGAAAAATTTGACGGGAAATCCACTGATTACAAAGATTACATGGTTCATTTCGAACAAACCGCGGAATGGAATGGATGGTCAGACGAGGAAAAGGCTCAGCAGTTGATAATGAGCTTACGCGGTTCGGCGCAAAAGATTTTAGGCGACCTTAATCCTGAGAAACTTAGAAATTATTGTGAATTGAAGAAATTATTAGGTCAACGCTTCAGTCCAAAAGAACGAGTATCTGCTTATAGATGCGAGTTCCGTACGCGTATGCGAAAATTTAATGAAAGTCTACAGGACTACGGTTATGCCTTGCGGAGGTTAGTTTGTCTCGCGTATCCAGATAGCAATTTTAATTCTGTGTTAGAAGAGTTAGCAATTAACCAGTTTATTAACGGATTAGGGAATTATGAAATGCAGAAGCAAGTTCAATTTTCGCACCCGAAGACAATCGAGTCGGCTATATCCTACGCCGTCGAGTTTGAAGCATTTATCGGGACGCAACAAAATGACATGCGAAAACCAAAGGATCGAGAAATAGAGAACGGTGATAGGCTTCCGGTTCAAGCGGTGAAAAAACAAGAGTCTGAAAAGGCAAAGCCCGACGATCAAAAAGCTCAGCCTAACGTGACCGAAGAAACTTTGTCGAAAATGCTTCAATGTTTTAAGGAGATAAGTGACAAATTGTCTCAAATAGACAAGTTTAAGCAGCAAAATACTAGTAATCGCTTTAAAAACGTGCAATGTTATAATTGCGGGCGTTATGGTCATGTGATTAAGCAATGTAGAGAGCCTTTAAAGGATCAGAAAACCCCTAAAAAGGATGATAAGTCAGATTTAAAATAGAAAGGGTTGTCCCTGGTCCCGATGGTTCAACCCCAAAATCTGTTGATGGGACAATTAAGTTGAGAATTAATCCAGTGACTTTAAATTGTTTGTTTTTACCAACTAAGATTAAGGGTGTCCAGGTCAAATTTTTATTAGATACTGGCTCAGCTGTTAGTATTTTGAACAAGTCTATGTTTGAGAGTTTAGATATTGATAAGGCTAAAATTAAAGATTTTGGTATAGAGCTTATTGCAGCAGATGGAAAGCCCCTTACTGTAGTTGGAAAATGTACATTACCAATCACTTTGGGTCTATGTGAGTTGGCTCATGAAATGGTTATAGCTGATGTCGGTGAATTGTGTGGCATTGTTGGAATGGACTTTCTTGAAAAATATAAAGCTTTAATTGATGTTTCCAATGCAAATCTCAAGATTTTTGATTTTACATTTAAGTTGGAAAGAGAAAGCAGTAAAGCTTGTGCTTTTGTAAAGACAGTAGGAAAGGAAAAGATTCCACCTTTTGCAGAAAAGATATTTGAAGGGTCCGTAAAAGGTTTTTCGGGAATTGACTATGACATGTTGTTTGAACCCAAGCGGTTTCCCGACAAAGATGTTCTAATTGCTAGGGCTGTAGTTAACCCAAAGCAAGGCAAAGTTCAAGTTTCTGTAATAAACAATTCTGCTAGGGAAGTTGTGTTGTCAAAAAATAGCGTAGTAGGTAGCGTTCAACATGCCGAAATTATTGATAAGTTTAATGAAGAACAAGATGTTCTAAAAGTTAAAACGTTGCCAGAACATTTAAGGCCATTAATGGATAAGTTATCCCCTAAACTTTCGGATGTTCAGAAACAGTCCGTAAAAGAGTTACTTATTGAATATCAAGATGTATTTGTTGGGCCCGATGGTAAATTAGGTCGTAGTAATTTAGTTAAGCATGTGATTGACACCGGGAATGCAAATCCCATCAAAATACCCCCTAGAAGAGCTCATATTGCAGAACGAAAAGTTATCGAAGAGGAGATTGAGAAAATGATAGAAAAAGACATCATTGAACCAAGTGAAAGTCCCTGGGCCACACCCATCCTTCTTGTTAAAAAGAAAGATAACTCTATTAGATTCGTTTTAGATTTTCGACGTTTAAACGCCGTGACAAAGAAAGACGCGTATCCACTTCCACGAATTGACAGTTGCTTAGATTCTTTAGGCGGTTCAAAGTGGTTTAGCACTCTTGACTTAGCAAGTGGTTACTGGCAGGTAGAAATGGATGAGAATAGCAAAGAAAAGACAGCTTTTGCTTCGCATATGGGTCTATTTCAATTTAAAGTCCTCCCATTTGGTTTAACGAATGCCGGAGCCTGTTTTGAGCGTTTAATGGAATTAGTCCTTAAAGGTTATCAATGGAAGAGGTGTTTATGTTATATTGATGATGTCATCATATATGGAAAGACCTTTGAAAGTGCGCTCATAAATTTAAGACTTGTCTTTGAACGATTTCGTGCAGCCAATCTAAAATTGAAGCCTAGTAAATGTTTTCTTTTTCAAGATCATGTAGTATTTTTAGGTCATATGGTGTCCGAAAATGGTATAAGTTGTGATCCAGAAAAAATAGAGGCGGTTAAGAATTGGCCCATACCCTGTAATGTTCATGAAATTCGCAGCTTTCTCGGTCTGGCTGGCTATTATAGGCGGTTTATTAAAAAGTTCTCGGAAATCGCATCACCCTTGACAGAACTAACGAAAAAGGGAAATAGATTTAAATGGACAAAAGCTTGTCAAGATGCTTTTGAACTTTTGAAAAATAAACTTACCTCTGCCCCTATTTTAAGTTACCCCTCAGAGGAGGGAATGTTTATTCTGGACACAGATGCAAGTAATAACGCAATAGGGGGAGTCCTATCTCAAAAACAGGGCGATGAAGAAAAGGTTATAGCTTATTCTAGTAAAGTGTTATCTGATACGCAGAGAAAATACTGCACGACTTATCGAGAGTTGCTTGCTGTAGTTACTTTTGTAAAGCATTTCCGCCATTTTTTGTGGGGCCAGAAATTCATGATACGTACTGATCATGCTTCCCTAGTGTGGCTCAAAAACTTTAAGGAGCCCGAAGGTATAGTCGCTAGGTGGATATCAGTTCTTGACACGTACAATTTTGTTATTCAACATAGGAGAGGTTCTCTCCATGGCAATGCTGATAGCCTCTCTAGATACCCTTATAGTAGGTGTAAACGTGTAGAATGTCCCGGATGTAAGGGCTTAAATGATGACCAAACCCAAGATGGTACATGTTTCCATGAATATGAAAAGTCAGAAGTTTGTGATACATCTCCAAGAATCCCTGTTAATCCTGTTCAGGTTGAAAATTCCCCTGATGAGTCAGAAACAGAGGTTCAAACGGAAGTTTTGACCAATTGGTTGACTAGTTGGTCTGAGAATGATATCAGACAATTGCAAATTGAAGACAGTGATCTTTTAAAAATTTTAAACCTTAAAGCGGAATTCATTGAAAAGCCCTCAAAAGTACAAATATCAAACTGCAGTTACGAAGTAAGATCTTTATGGTCTAATTGGGAACTTTTAGAAGTACTTAATGATATTCTTTATTATAAGTATAACGATGGAAATGACTCCAATTTAGTACTTGTTGCTCCGAAACAGATTAGGTCAGATATTATGTATCAATTGCATAACCAGAGAATCGCTGGTCATTTAGGTAGAGATAAAACTTTGAAGGCTGTTAAGTCGAGGTTTTATTGGCCAGGTTTAACAACTGATGTGATTAACTGGTGTAGGGAATGTTGGGATTGTGCTAAAACAAAACCCGGTCCTGGTTTAGGGAAAGCTCCCCTTCAACAGTCCAAAGTAGGAGCCCCCTTTGATCGTATCGGAATAGACATTGTAGGAAGTTGTCCTATCACCGAAAATAATAATGAATATATCATTGTAGTACAAGATTATTACACAAAGTGGGTGGAAGCATACGCAGTTCCCAATCATACTGCTCAAACCGTTGCAGATAAACTTGTTACTGAATTTATATGTAGGTTTGGAGTTCCCCGTCAAATCCACTCAGACCAGGGTAGGGAATTTTGTTCTGAATTAGTATCAGAGATGTGTAAATTGTTAGAAATTGACAAAACTAGAACAACCCCATATAGGCCCCAAAGCGATGGGTTGGTTGAGCGACAAAATAGGTCTCTTAAAAAGATGTTATCTGTTTTTGTGAATGAAAACAGAAATGATTGGGATGACCATTTACCCTATTTGCTAATGGCATACAGAAATTCAGTCCATGACAGTACTGGTTTTTCACCTCATAAAATGTTGATGGGACGGGAAATGACATATCCAATTGATATAATCGCTGGAAATCCTCCCAATACTATAGATACTAATTGTACAGTAGAATATGTTCAATGGTTAAAACATGTGTTGGGGAAAACCCACGAATTTGCAAGAGAAAATCTTGATAGGGCAGCCAAGCGTCAAAAACAGAATTACGATAGAGGAATTAAGGCAAGGTCCTATGAACCAAATGATTTTGTTTGGAGGTGGTATCCTCCTTCAGCTGGTGTTAAATTTGGTAGGGGGTGGACAGGTCCTTACATAATTTTAGAAAAGTTGTCAGACGTTCTTTATAAGATACAAAAACTGCCGGAAACAAGATCCTTTATAGTACATGTTGACCATTTGAAACCATATTATGGTGAAACTCCACCAGCATGGCAAATTGGGGATAATTTTGATGATCTGGACGAGGATCAAGAAATATCTCATGTTGATTTTAGTGATAATGTGTACAGTGACGATGAACAGTTTGAGAATTCAGTTGTAAATACTTTTAATAATGATGTTGAGGAAGAAAATGTAGTAGATCCGCCTCAAACCCCTCGCAGAACACGCTGTGGACGCCCTGTAAAACGGCCAATGAAATATACGCCCTAATTTTGTACATACGTTATATTTTAAACTTTAATGGTCTCTCATGTCAAAATTTTAATAATCATATAATTCATTTATTTGTCTTAACTGACCAATATTCAAGATATTTTTTTATCATAATTATACATAAAACCAATTTCTGGGATTTCTGTACTAGGTCACGAATCGTATCAAATGTCAGGGTCAAATCTGAAGTCAGATTTCCATGATTTTGCATTTCTAAAAAAAAAAAAAGAACAACGCATTAACTTATACATACACTTTATTAAGGAATAATCAAACACTGAAAATACAATTGTGGCATTACGTATTGGAGCCAGTTTATAGTTATGACAAAGTCTCTGTAAAAACTGCATTTAACGTCTTTACCAGTTTTTATATGTCGTATCTCTAAACACGTGTAGGATGTAATATGCTACTTGCCCTGACACTGGGTCATAGAGAACTCTGCTCGTCAAAGCTTTATGTTTCGATAAGGCCGAGGTGACTAGCAATTGCGTTTTTATACAATTCACACTTTTGGTAAATATGCTTACGAGATTGCCTTAACTAAGGTTTAAAACTCTATTGCTTGAGTGTTTAGGTTTTGGGAACCTCCCAAGTTAATAGCGTCCTTAGGAGTTTATTATAGGAAAGTTTCGTTTGCACACGGCTTCATTCTTGTAGTTTTGTGAGGCAAAGTGTCCTCAAGTTTTAATGAGAAGACAAGAATGTTAGTTTTCGCGTAAGAAGAGACGCGGACCGTCAGATAAAGCATTAACTTTTGCAAATAAATGCATTAAACACACAAAAATTCACATGAAGTTTAAGTATCTTAGATTATAAATTGTACCACTTAAGTTATCTACCAACTTTAATGTTTGTTGTTCAAATATTTTAGCTCATCATGGAACTAGCGGTCTCAAAACGTGACTTGGCTTCCTTAGATCAGGATAAAAATCAGGATCGCCCTGCTTTCTCTGTGGGTGGAATGGCCTGTCCAGTTCCAGTATGTACTACAGGAACCCTTACATTTCGGCAACTGGTTCGCCACTGGAAGAAGCACCATCATAGAGAAATCCGGGGGTTCAAGTGTCCGTTGTGTGGTGTCATAGATGACAGGATGAATGACATCAAGAGGCATCTTAAGGTTATGCATTGGATTACTGCTTCCAACTTGGATTCGATCATGAGATTGGTGCAAACCGTCACGATGAATAATCCTAGATACAAAGATCCAGGGGCAACCGTCCTGCCTAAGTGGGTTCGACCAAGGGATATCGTAGAGGAAAGCGAGTGTTTTATAACTCACGTTACTCCAGCGGATCCGGAGAACGACGAACAGGGAGGAGAAATGGATGAAGAGGAGGATGTATTGGCAGAGGAAACGGAAGAGGAAACTCTATTTGTTACCGTAGATATGAGTCCGAGGAGGAAGGCTGCTAGGAAACAACGTTTGGATTATGCCCTTAATCATAGAATACACTTGAATGAGATGGATACTCCTGCTTCTGTTATACCAAGAGACAAGGTCGCAAATTTTTATGATTTTAATGGTAAAACCCGCATGATAGTGGAAAATAATCCAGATTTCCAATAGTGGAACTTATTATAAGTGTTTATAACCTTGAGGGACTTGAATATGGACTTTATGGACTTTTATATTTGTTTTTGTAATATTATAAAATGTAATTTATCTCAAATGGGGACATTTGATTTTTTTTAAGAAGGGGGGAATGTGACGAAATGGGATTTTTATTTGTTAAACTTTTCTATTTTTGGATAGCTATTTCGTAGTTTTCAATATATTTTCATAACCTTTTACGTTGTCAATGTAAACTTTAAAAGTATCATTGTTTTTCATTGGTTGTAGTTCGAACTACTCGGTATTTTATATAGTTTATATGTAAAGGTATTCTCTGCATTGATCGTTTCTTTAGTTATTTACAATAGTAGTCGAGTTTTCCACAGTAAACATCTTGTATTGATTTATTTCATTGGTTAATTTATACCTGAGTAGTATAAAAGCAGCGGTTTGCTTAGATTCGGTCGCTTTCATTATAGAGCCAAAGTCTGAGTAAGACGTTTATTTTCTTGTTTTGAATAAAAACACATGTAAATATGATCGAATAGGGCTTGTACGGGTGACATAACCCGATGTCTGAATAAGACGCTTGCATCACGGTTTGGTTTATGAAACCGACGTTGCATTTTCATTATATATGTTAGGCCTATGAATCAACTTTAAAATGTAGGGTTTAAGTCCACAGCGTGTTCGTGTTCGTATTCATCCTATTAAACTTCCGTAAAGATCCTATTTTTCATTTTCATTTTTGTACATCGTGTGCTTTTGACATATTCAATGTGATCCCAATCTTAGTCCGTTGAATTGAATTTATATTTTATTAACTTTTTACATTTTTCTTCAAGTAATTAGTGCAGAGGATATATATCTACTTGTTATTTGTTAAATTTGCCACTGCCTTTGACATTTTATTACTTTTGGAATTGATTTACAATTGTTAAACTATTTTGTATTATGTTGATTTGAGAGACCATAATAAAAGTTAACAACATACATAGTAATTTCTCAAGCCATGAAGACTCAGGGCCCAGTGCTTCGAACTTAGTCTTATAGACGGTACTTACCCCATTCCTTCTTTAACAGTTTAGGCCGAAGTCAGACTAAACAAGTTAACTGGTGTATCGGAGATATTTATAATATCTTTGATTATCGAGTTTAATCCACTTGTTTAAACTATAAAGCGTGTCTGACTCGTGTGGATTTAAAAGTACAAATAAGGGTCATTTAAGGTCATCAATTAGAAGTGATTTGTAGTCACCTTAGATTCTGCATATACGACAAGTGTGTATTGGTTTTTACAATAAAACAAGAAGTTCATCTAAACACAATTTAAATTATAGAAAAGCAGTACAGAGGAGAAACGAAACTGGGAGTTTATTAAATAATAAAACTTAGTATGTATTGATGTGAAACACTTGGTATTAACTTGGTATGCATTGAGGTAAAAGTCTTGGTATTACGGAGTTTCGGTAAAGAGGGTAAACCGTCTCCTGTTACACAATGTACATACTTTCACTTTTCACTCGGGGGCTATATTCGGATTCTCAATCATCAGATTTCCATCAAGACAATATGGCCACGACCAGTAGATTATGTGTTCCGCTTCGGATTATATTTTAGTCAGTGTAGCATATCTTGCGTAGCTTTAGCGTAATGGATATTTGATTTTGGATTGCGAAAATTTACTTGATTGAATAAAGTTTAAAGGACAAAAATACTATTCGGACACCAAAAATAAGTTAAATCTTGCAAAAAAATTGTACACAGCATTTTCGTTTTTCATGCTTTTATGTGGCGGTGTTTTAAAGCAACAATGCGATTCAACTAGATCATGTAGCGTACATGGCGTAGTCACTTTATCAGATTGTGCACATGTTTAAGCGTACTTTCTTATAAATTTTTGACTGCAAAATGTTAATTCATTGAATAAAGTTTATTATCACAGACAGAAATAATGCTTATGCAAAAATAGGTCAATCGGATTTCCATCAAGACAATATGGCCGCGACCAGTAGATTATGTGTTCCGCTTCGGATTATATTTTAGTCAGTGTAGCATATCTTGCGTAGCTTTAGCGTAATGGATATTTGATTTTGGATTGCGAAAATTTACTTGATTGAATAAAGTTTAAAGGACAAAAATACTATTCGGACACCAAAAATAAGTTAAATCTTGCAAAAAAATTGTACACAGCATTTTCGTTTTTCATGCTTTTATGTGGCGGTGTTTTAAAGCAACAATGCGATTCAACTAGATCATGTAGCGTACATGGCGTAGTCACTTTATCAGGTTGTGCACATGTTTAAGCGTACTTTCTTATAAATTTTTGACTGCAAAATGTTAATTCATTGAATAAAGTTTATTATCACAGACAGAAATAATGCTTATGCAAAAATAGGTCAATCAGACACACACAATTCAAGCATTTTATTGATTTTTTTAAAGTGACAAAATAGCCACATTGGGTCATTCGTCTGTCTTGATCTAGGTCAGTTTAATAAGGATAAATAATTTTATCTATTTCTCACAAAGCTATTGCGGGATCCGGAAAAATAAACTTATTTGTCAAAAGTTATTGGTTGTTCGAAAATGTTATCATTGCTTGATAATTTTGTCGATTCACCACACAGAGACCAATGTCGCCACAACTACAAACATGTCAGAAAATAACCAAAGGAACCACAGGGGCTAAGCCCCTGTGTGCGGAACATGGATTGCAACGTTCGTGTATAAGTTTGCTTTAGTCTCTATCATAAAGGGAGGGACAATCTTTGAATAGGTGACAATCAAAAATATTTGAGCAGCGGCGGATCCGGGGGGGGGGGGGGTCCGAGGTTGGAATTTTCCTCCTTTCCGACAAAAATTTGAAGTATCGTGTAGGTTTTCTGCAAAATTTGTCTAGAACCACCCACTTTCCGTCCTTCGTCCACAGCGGAATTTATGTGGACCAACCCTTTTCAAAAATTTCTGGATCTGGCCCTGTTTGAGTTATAATATAATTTATTGCTATAAGACGTAAAAATTTTAAAGGCATACATGTACATTGCAAATTTTCATAAAGAGATCTACAATTGGGTTTAAAGTTATTTCATATAATATTATATACTTCAAAATCATAGGCTGATCTGACAAATGATCGATAATTAGATGTGGAATAATTGTACGCCACACAACCAACATAAAGAAACGTGAATTTTAAAAATCACAATGGAAAACAGCCAACAGTCTTCAGCATGACCATAAGTCGCTGGTTGCCGTCTTGCATTGGCCCCAAGACAAAAATACAAAAGAGGATGAGTCCAGTTTCCTTTTTGGTCACACTTAGAAAAAAGTCAAAATAACAATGTACATTTTTTTTACATCTCCGCATGCTTGGAATGCTACTAAATGTTGAAAATAATAATATTATAAAACGAAAATTATAAAAATTTCTAGGCGCAAAATATATGTTTGATTTTCTTCTTCGGTATTCCCAGAATCCCGTTGGTAGCTTTTGTTCTCAGAATAATTTGAAGATTGAAACTTTTTTAAACCTTAACATTAAGCTGATTTATAAGTATATATGAGCAACAGACTGTGTGTGACATCTTTGATCCAATGGAGACTTTTGTACAGCTCGATGAGCTGTAGGTTTAAGCAAACAACAGCTTTTCTCTATCTGCAATAGTTTCCTATTTCCTCCACTAACATAACCAAACTTAGATGCAATTATTTTAAACTAAATAGGAGATAATACAATGCTTATACTGGATCTAAAAACAAATAATGTTTGGGATAAACACTTACATGACTTAGATCCATCGACATGGCTTAATTTTAGATCGATTTTATAGTATGTGTACAGCAAAGGCTACATATAGAATTCAACAATAAACCTTAGCAGGACCTAGAAATAATAAAGTATTTTTTATGTTACTAAAGCAGACCTTTGCTTTTTGTGTCCATAGCGGCTTGCTAGGCAATATGCATTAGAGTCCACACTTGTTTTAAGAAAAAAAACTTGTTACATTTGTAACTCACAGGATTATAAAAATAGAAAAATGAAAAGGTTCAGACAAAAGACAGTATTTTTGCCAGGACGTATTCACTCGTTAAGAAGACTATCTACATAACATTTGGTGTTAAACTCAATACTGACCAGAGCTAGGCATTTTACCATTTGAGCCTCTTCTATAATCATAATTGTAATTCTCTTTTGGACTTCCACCAAGCTGAAACAAAAATAATTTGTATAACTTTAAAATTCTCCAACCATATGTTTGAACCACATGAATTTTTTTTAAAAGGCAAATGTATAGTAGAAAGTTTTAAATAAAGAAAATAAATCCAAAAAGTGATAAAAGGCATCAAACACTTGAAACAGAGGAAGGGGAAAATTGACAAAATGATTACAAGTTAACAAACGCTTACCTATGTCATAGGAGCTAATTAATGTGAAGCTTAAACATGGAATGTTGAAGACAACAACCAATATATAAAAGCCACTGATGACTTATGTCATGTCTCTTATAAGATGGAATTTAGTCAAGGGAAATCCTAATGAATTTGTAACTTACACCCTAGAAAGCCTTATACTTTACCTGTCTGTAAGCGGTTGGCCCAAAACCTACACCAGCCAAAATTGCATTGGATTCATTTCTACCATTACGAGGTGATATTTGGTCCACCATGTTCTGTAACTCGGCACATGTTCTTCCTGCTTCCTTCATGTTAGCCTCGGTTTTAAGATGAATCCAAAGAAAAAGTGCATGTTTTTTTCCTTTGGAAAATACCTATAGAATTTGAAATGGTAAGCAGTTTTATTGTACTTATTGAAAAGAGTCGCTAGAGATCAAGTAAATTTTGTAAATGTTTTTCATATTCTATTTTCTAACAAAAATGAAAACTAAAATTCTACAAAATATAATTGGCAACTTTGACGTCGAAGCCGTCGACGCTAATATTGTCAATAAAAATACTTTGAAGACTAAAAGTAATTGACTTTAAATTAAATGCTTATCTGTCGTTTAACTTTCATGATTACACAATAGCGAATAAGACATAATAGCGAAGCCCAGTTTCAATGTCTATAAGATAAGTGATATCTGAAATTGATTGCTTGAAGCAGAGGTACCAATGGGGTATCCGAATGTCAAAGGTCCGAAAGGGCAGAGACAAAACCAGTAAACACGAACAAGAACGGGACAGAAACAGACAACATGTAAAACATGGAAACACAAAATAACTCAATATTAATCAACAACGCGAACTCCAGTCGAAACAAGAGTGAACTCAGGTGCTCCGGGAGAGTAAGCAGTTCCTGCTTGCTAGAGCACACCCGTCGCGTTGCCAATAGTCCATTCAGCGTGTCAAATCCGGTAAAGGAAGACAAAACAACACCCTATGACAAACCAACATCTGCACTCATCTGAGAGATCGAAATCCCATATCTGTCTATAAGTGCATGATGTCTTCCGTAAAATTTCTTGAGTGAAGACAGCAACCGAGGAGCAAAATAACCCTGTGTGAGCATTTCTTTTTTCGTCAGACGTGTCGCTCTGCTAAGGAAATCGATGTAAGTCCCGCACGCTCTGGAGTAACGAATCAATTGAGATACGTAAACTCCATAAGCTGGAGCGGACGGAATGTTGCTACACAAGAAGGGAAAGTTGACGATTGGAAAGTTGAAGTCATCACGTTTGTCATAGAGCCTTGTTGAAAGTCTTCCTTGAGAGTCAATTTCGAGATGTAGATCTAAATATGAAGCAGACTTCCTAGAATCCGTTGTGTCCTTTATCTCAAGCTCCTGAGGATATATGAGATGAAGAAAGTCACCAAATCGAGAATTGTTTAGTGAAAGGACATCATCAATATAACGGAAAACTTTTATATGAATCAGTGATTTGTTGGTGTTTGTGTGTACATGTACAGGAAAATGAATACTTATCTAAGCAAATACCGAGTCTGAAACATAAAAAAAACTTAGTGAGGGTTGACGTTCTGGTTCGGGTAAACTATCTGGTATACCTGCTTCCCTAGCAGTACCGCGCTTTGCTTTAAAAGCACCCACCATGTCCTCAATGGTATCCTTAGCTTTTCGTTTTACATCTTTAAAACTAGTCATTTTTAACGGATCTGACTTCTAGTCTTATGATTACGTTTGAAATGTATGTAAAATGATTTATCGAAACACCTTTAAAGATTCCTTTTATAAGATCAATTTTATAATTATGGGCTATCATTCATGAAATCTTTTCATTCAGTTCTAAGAAGTAATTACAATTATTTAAAGTGTTTATATAATGTTTTTAGCTCACCTGGCCAAAGGCCATGTGAGCTTATGCCATCACTATGCGTCCGTCGTCGTCCGTTAACAATTTAAAAAATCTTCTCCTCTGAAACCACTGAACCAATTTAACTGAAACTTTGCAGGAATGGTATATGACATGTTGACAACAAACGATCCTCATTTTGAAATGATTTGATAAAAAACATGACTGCCGTTACTAAAAATAGAACATAGGGTAAAACAACTTAAAATGGCTTATAACTCAGCAACTAAAACAGATAGAAAAAATCCGAAGGATCTTAGGCTCTTCAGAATCAAAAGCTCTACAAAAGTCTCCATTGGGTCAAAGTTGTCAGATGAACCCTTATAGGGGTTATGGCCCTTTAAAGGTCAAAAATAGACTTTTTTCATGTTTTGTCCTATAGAATGAAAACTGTTGCAGATAGAGAAAAGCTGTTGCTTGCTTAAATGTTCAGCTCATTAACCTCTACAAAAGTCTTCATAGGGTCAAAATTGTCAGATGACCCCTTATAGGGGTTACAGCCCCTAATAGGCGAAAAATAGTGTTTTTGGCCTAAAGAATGAAAACTATTGCTGAAAGAGAAAAGCTGTTGCTTGCTTAAATGATCAGCTCATTTAGCTCTACCAAAGTCATTATAGGGTTGAAGTTGTCAGATGACCCCTTATAGGGGTTACAGCCCCTTAAAGGCGAAAAATAGTGTTTTTGGCTTACAGAATGAAAACTATTGCAGATAAAGAAAAGCTTTTGCTTGCTTAAATGTTCAGCTCATTTAGCTCTACAAAAGTCTTCATAGGGTCGAAGTTGTCAGATGACCCCTTATAGAGAATACAGCCCCTTAAAGGCGAAAAATAGTGTTTTTTTACTATAAAATGAAAACTATTGCAGATAGAGAAAAGCTGCTGCTTGCTTAAATGTTAAGCCCATTTAGCTCTACAAAAGTCCTCATAGGGACGAAGTTGTCAGATGACCCCTTATAGGAGTTACGGCCCCTTTAAGGTGAAAAATAGCATTTTTTCATGTTTTCGGCCTATAGAATGAAAACTATTACAGATAGAGAAAAGTTGTTGCTTGCTTAAATGTTCAGCTCATTTAGCTCTACAAAAGTCTCCATAGGGTCGAAGTTGTGAGATAGCACCTCATAGGGGTAACACCCCGTAAAGTGACGTTTTTTCATGTTTTTGGCCTATAGAATGAAAACTATAGCAGATAGAGAAAAGCTGTTGCTTGCTAAAATGTTTAGTTCATTTGGCTTTACAAAAGTCTTCATAGGGTCAAAGTTGTCAGATGACCCCTTATAGGGGTTACAGCCCCTAAAATAACGTTTTTTTATGTTTTTGGCTTAGTGGATGAAAACTATAGCAGATAGAGAGAAGCTGTTGCTTGCTTAAATGTTCAGCTCATAAAGCTCTACAAAAGTCTCCATAGGATTGAACTTGTAAGATGACCCCATAGAGGGGTAACGACCCCTAAAATGACGTTTTTTTCATGTTTTTGGCTTAGTGAATGAAGATAGAGAAAACCTGTTGCTTGCTTAAATGTTCAGTTCATTAAGCTCTACAAAAGTTTTCATTGGGTCAAAGTTGTCAGATGACCCCTTATAGGGATTACAGCCCCTAAATAACGTTTTTACATGTTTTTGGCCTATAAAAAGAAACTTTAGTAGATAGAGAAAAGCTGTTGCTTGCTTAAATGTTCAGCTCATTTAGCTCTAGAAAAGTGTTTACATGTTTAGGGTTGACTCAAGACCAGGTGAGCGATTCAGGCCCCTGGGAGCCTCTTGTTCATTTCTTCTTGAGAATGAAACTGACAATCCCAGTTCAAATAATGTTGTTACAAGTTTTATCATTGAAGCATTTTAGATTTGAAATAAAAAGGCAGGATGGCAAAAATCCAGAAATAAAAAAGCAGGATAGTGCTTTGATTAAAAGAAAGGCAGGATGGTATTTTTGGGTGGCTTAAAAAAAAAAATTGCGCGCGCAAGCGCGCCAAAAAAAAAATCCAGGCTCGACTTTTCCCGAAAATAAAAAGGCAGGACAAAAAAATATCCATAGCCCCTCGCATAAAAATCAAATGGTTGCTCCCTTAAGCCGAGTTCTTCCCTCCCATTCTTCCATTATTTTCACGACAGTAAAGTAAATACTTTCCTTAGCGTGTAAGTGTTTATCGTTGCATTTAACGGATTTTTTTTTATTCCATTTGTTATTTTCATTTTTTGGATGAAATAAATAACATAAAGCTGAGAGGATGGTAGAGTTGATTGATACCCTTCCAAAAAAGACATTGTCAACCTCAACCTCTACTCTATCACCATCTGTCACGTTTATAAAAATTATCTATGTGATAATTTTCACTGTTACCCTCATACCACATATAATCGTGCAATCCCTTTTTATACAAATCAAAAGCACAAAGTGTGTGTTTTAACAACCGAACTATTACAGTTTTAAAATCACATTTTGTTTTAGATATTTTTACCTATTATAGTTGATTGGTTCTACTAAAATTGCTATAACTGATTATAATTAACAATCTCATCAAGCAACAGTAATGAACTTTACCATCTGTTTTCCCCCATCATTTTAAGTTGTAAATCCATTTTGGGGGTTATTTATCAAAAATGTAGATTAAAATAAAATTGCATAATTTATTCACGATAAAAAAAATTATATGAGTATTTTTTTATTTTTTTTGTTTTTGTCATAGTGCTATCAAGTAAAATGTCTAAAATATTTACAACACTGGATAGATTACAATGACACAATTAAACAACACAGACCTCTGAGACCATAAATCCGTTTTCATCGAATAAAATTCTTAGATCTACCAGAAATATAACAGCACAAAGTAAAATATGGCAGTACAAAAAGTAGACAACATAACACAAGAAGAACTGAAACGATACAGACACCACTTCTGGGGCTCAAACATTCAAACCAGACAACCGATGGGTTACATTCAAATATCATTCTCTTATCAATTGAAAAATTATAAACTACAAAAGACAATAAAGAACAGATATGACAGTAAACAGTACACTGTACACATAATTCTAAAAAAAAACTATACAAAGTTTGGTTCCAATTAATGTTTTCAATGTAATCAGGGGAAACTCTGAAAATGGTCAATTTCGACATTCCTAGAGGAAAAAACTCCTTCAAGACAAGGTCCTACAGCGTTGACTCTTTACATGTTTTGAAAGTCATAACATGCTTAACAATATGCAATTAATTTCTCAAATATCTTATATAGTTTCTAAGATATTGAGCTTAATTAGTGCAAAATTCCTAAAAAAAAATCAAGGAAAAAGGCAATAACTCCTACATGGGTAGTTGGACCTTCAAACTTGCTAATCACTTTTAGCCTTCGCCAGAACTTTGATATCTATGGCCGTTTTTGGAGTTATTTGCAAAAAACTGCAATTTACCCCTATGTTCTTTTCTAAGCCAAGGCAGCAATATTTTACAACCAAATGAAAATTTCCCACATCAGTTCTATGCACTTAATGCTATGGAAAAGCTATACCAAGATTGGTTGCAATTTGGCCTATGGTGTCAAGAATAGTTAACGTTTGAAAAAGTTTACAGAGGTTGTACGTACGGACGACGGACACCAAGTGATGGCAATAGCTCACATGACCCTTCAGGTTCAAAATGTTTAAAAGAATGCTGCACTTACACTAAGCACTAAGGTGCAATTGATTTATATGGTTCAAGCACAATTCTTTTTAGAATATAATCAAATAGTAAAAATTAGAGCCATAGTCAACAAATTTTCATGCAATAACAGAACAAGGAGGCCCTTCATCAACATGAACATTAATAGATTAACCAGGATATCAGTAAACTGACAAACAAATAAAATACAAAATCAGTGAATATAGTAATTAGAGAAAAAGACAGATAAAATTAATTTTGGATATTTATTGAATTCAAAGGCAATGACATATTCATTAAATATACTTTCCAAACTCTTCTGACAGTCCAAACCAAGAAATCAACATGAATATATTAATATAAAAAATAAAGCATAAAGTGTCTCAAATAGTAGGTAGGAGTCAGGAAAAAAGCTCAAATTGTTTTACAATTATTTATTTCATATAATACAATAAACTTAACAAATATCACAGAAACTATACCTTCTCAACTGTTTCTTATTTTATATTTTAAATAGTGTGTTATACATATAACATTAGCTTTTACCATTTCTTCTTTCTTTTAAAATTAACACTACTTCACATTAAGCTTGTTACTATTTCCTTAGTAAATTGTAAGTTCTTTTACTCCATTTTGTAAAACTAGACTTCAAATTAAGTATTAACTTTACATAGACTAAATAAATAACATGTAGTTAAAATTTTGCATGACATGTTTAATAAATGTATCTTGCTTTATTTTATTTTATTTCAACACAAAAAAGGTATGGAGAATAAAGTTCTATGATGCAGAGGCCTGGAAATTGAAGCCCCCACCAACATAAGATGTATCCATCCGTGAAGGGTAAGCCTGACCAGCCTGTGCAAGGGCTTGTTCTCTCTCCCTGTAAAACATATATATATAGCAATTGTTACGTGAACCCAATGGATAG
Organism: Arcuatula senhousia; assembly: GCA_963971305.1. Classification (NCBI taxonomy): domain Eukaryota; kingdom Metazoa; phylum Mollusca; class Bivalvia; order Mytilida; family Mytilidae; genus Arcuatula; species Arcuatula senhousia. The sequence continues at coordinate 60,827,819 of OZ020305.1, read as the reverse complement.
TTTGGACTAAAAAATCTTTATGTTCAGTTTTCATGATATAAATGGTTTAAATAAAACAGATAATATCACAACAAGATATTATTTAATTGATTATACTAATGATATCCACATCTTAATTTGGTAGACTGGTAACTATATTGTAAATTTATTTTTGCCATGCTTATAAATGTTCTCAAATAGATAAATTCTAACATCTAACTTTTTATATAAAAAGGTTTAATATTAGTCTATTTGGTATCACTTACTTTACTTTCTGTTCTTTTTTCTTTTGTAAAATATATTTCTTTTTGACTTCATTTAATTCTCTATCTATCCTTTCTATTTCATGTTTATATTCACTGACTTGGGATTCATACATCTGAAGTTCTTGTCCCATTGCCTAGAGAAAAAAATGTGAAAAAAAATTACCACATAGTTTTACTATAGAATAATATGATACTGTCACACTGCCTAAAAAATGTGTAAAAAAAAACAAATTAAATTAACCTGAATGTCAAAATGAAAAAAATATGATCACACATTTTTCTCTGTAGAATATCAAAGAAACAGAATAACTTTCATATTCTCATATTCTGTCATAAAAAATGTCCGAACCAGCAAACATTATTTTTTTTTTTTTAAATGTGGATCTATAATAACAGAGTTACAAGCAATTATGCATCTGTATATTATCAAAGCTGTGGGAGAAAATTGCACATTTATGCATTAGTCTTCATTAAGTTCTAAATACTTACTTTTATTTGTTTATTTTTCTCTTTCAGTGTAGAGTTATAGACCTGTAGTTGTTCTGCCACTTCAGGACCAGGCTGTCTCGCCAACACATGATTTAATTCAATGTATAATTTTTCTTTTTCTTGAATCAACAATTCTTTACACTCCACATCTTCATTTTTACCAATCAATCTCTTTTGTAATTCATGGATCTTTTTAATCTGTTCATATGTGCTTGGATCACTGCCCTAAATATTGAAGAGAGAAAATTATGGCATTATAAAGAAATTAGACAATACCCTTACACTTAATTATACACCTGACAGACAGATCCATCCTAAAACAAGACAGTTGCATAATAATGTTCTCTTACTGCTATTAATGCCCCAAATTAAAGAAAAGTATCAAGAATGTTTATTATCTTTAAAAAAAAAAAATGTAGTAAAGTTCAAAATTACCTCTAGTTTTCTCCACCTATGAATATTCATAGGATTAAGAAGTTCTTCCTCTAAAGCAGTGCATCTTGTTCTTTCTCTCAAAAGCTCCCTCTGAATATTATAAGTTTCCATTCTGGAAGAATACATATATTGAAACATTTGATTCATCTATTAATTTTCAATCAATATCTTGAAGATTTATTATTTCATATATGGATTCACATTTTGTTTAACCCAAAACTGCATAAAAAATATTTTTCACAAAAAAATGCTTTATTATGAATAATTTTTTAAAGTTATTCCAATTTCTACAAACACAAACCAGTACCTGAGTTCATCAAGGTTAGCTACTTTCTTCTCCAGTTCCATCTTTTGTCTTCTGAGTTTTCTAATCTCAGACTTCAGCAAGGCTATATCTCCCTGTCTCTGTGTATACTGGGTCTCTCCTTTATTCAACATGGATCTCTGGATCTTTATCTTTTCATACAACTGTCTCAGCTCATCTTTACTCCTAACAAACTGTGTACCAATAATATCTCTCTCACTGATAACCTAATAAGAAAAAATACATGTGATATGAATAAAAGAGTGTTCTTTATCATAACAAGGCAATGCTGTTAATATTTTATGATTGTTTTCTATAAAATTACAAATAGTTCTTCGTTCAAAACTTAAAGTTGTGAAAAGAATATTGATATTGATTAGTCTGTCCATCTGTAACCACTAACTTGTGAACACAATTCATCTTCAATGATTCAATTAATTAATATTCAAAAGGATATTTTGTTGCAACATGTAAATAACCATATACTATATTATAATTTTAATTGGAAAAATAATGTATGAATAATGGGACTTACACACTTTTTAACTTAGGACCAGTCTTAATATAAGGGACACAAGGGATATTGTGATGACTGGCTCATCAAGGTTCCATATTTTCATTCTAAATTGAAAACTTTGCACCACTTATTATACCTGGTCCAGTTCTTTTTTCTGTCTAATCCTCTCAGCATCAGCCTCTGCTATAATCTTCAGTAACTTTCTCTCCTCAGATTCCTGGGCCGATATAAACGCCTTGCACTCCCTGGCCTGCTCTTTACTCTTCTTCAATTTACTACGTAATTCTTCCTTGTCTTTCTCTACCTTCTTATTATCCATATAAGATTTGATCAGTGAGTTCTCTTTAGATTGGATGTCTTCCTTCAGCTGGCTGATCAGATGGTACATGTTCTTCAGTTTCTTGGCCATTTCCTGAATCTCAGCCTGAAATAAAATTCAATTTATGTGCTTTTGAATATAATTGTGCAAAATTTCCTTTGTCTAAATAAATATTGCTTATCTAATATTTCAATATTTTTAAAAACATTTGATTAAAAAAAGAAAGCATAGTCTTAATTTGATAATTAATTATTTTCTAATTCAAAGAAAGTCATTAAATGTGTGATCGCCAGAGTTTGAGTAAGTGTCAAACTGTGAGGGTGTCACAGCCCTTTTGGTACGCGGTATTCCGAGCTTTTTAAAGGGTATTCGGTACGCCAAGGTGTGGTACGCGATGTTCCAAATTTTTAGGCTTTTGGTACGTGTACGCCGTGATCTTTAGAGTATTCGGTATTCCAGTCTTTTTAACGGTATTCTGTCCTTTTTTAAAGGGTATTCGGTATTCGGGGGGCGGGGGCTGTGACACCCCCAACTGTGAAACATATAGTTTAAACTACCAATGTAACACTATGAATTATTACCTGAGATTCAATAAGATTTTTACTGTAAACATTTCTGTCACTTCTCACAGCCTCATACAAGTTCTGTTGTTGCTTTAACTTTGTTTCTGCTTCTGCAATTTTCTTCTTCAACTCAAAAATTTTCATTTCTTTCTTTTTGACTTCCTCCATGTCATTTAGTACCTTTCAACAAAATAAATTCTATAAATAAATCACACTACATGTATGTCAAGTCCTAATGGTATTTAATTTAAAAACACTGTTTCTTCCTTTAGATCCTTAAAACCAATATTCCAAATATATAAAATGAAACTAAATCCATTTTACTATGATTAAATATAAATGGAAAAATAATGTTGTTTGTTCACATTATCACTTATATGAAAAAAAAATTAAAATAATTAAAGTTTTTAATCATATTTTGACAAATGTTATTTTATACATCATTTATTTATCTAATTCATATGGAAATTGAAAAGAATTCTATTATTCACACCAAAAACCTTTGTATGTACATGAATAGCAGAACATTGCTTTTGAAGATATCTGCAAATTTTATGTTGTGACATCACAGATCTGAACTATGAAAATTATTGTGTGGTATCATTTGGTAACTTTCTAAATGTAGTATTATCATAATAATCTTACCTGATGAGTAAAGTCACTAGCTTTCTGTATATACTGATCTCTTTCTTTCTCCAACTGGTAGATGATCTTTCTCTGTTTCTTAGCTTCCTCTCTGAAGTTTTCTATCTCTTGTTGAAGATGTTTCTTAGAATTTTCATGGAATTTGACAAGTTCTTCTTGTTTCCTTGTCGCAGTTTCAGCTTTCATGGCATTCTGTTATAAATCAGTGAAAATCTTATATAAAAATTGTCTTCTTTCCAAAGAGATTTTACAAGAAACTTTTATTTTCTTTTTTGTTCTTTGATAATATTTTATTTTCTTAGGTTGTAATTGATTTTTTTATTTCACACTCAAATTTATAATTGTGCCTTATCGATCGAACTAATGAAGCATCGTAACTTGAAAAGTCAATGTATATATTTCCAAAACCATTAATTATGATAGACTTCTCTAGCAATAATGACACATCAGAAAGTTGGAACAGTAATATATTTGACAATATATTGTATGTTTTATATCGTTAATTTTGGTTTCTTTTTAAACTTACTTCAATGTATAACTTGTTTCTATGTATCAAAGTTTACCTTTTTGAAGATGTCCCTATTTCTAGTCAGTTGTTCAATGTCTTTCTTATCCTGTTCAGCTTTCTTATAGGCTTCATTTAACTCTGAAAAAATGTAAAAATTGTTGGTAGATATTTTATGTTAAATAGAAATTTTATTTCATGCATTCTAGAAATTGACAAAAGAAATTAGAGTATTCAGCTGCACAAAAAAATAGAACTACAATGCATTATATCTTACCAGAGGTTATTTTTATGCAAATAATTTAAGTATTATAAAAATAAAATCAAAATAATAAAAATATCTTCCTTTAAGATGCGACTTACGGTTCTGTAGTTGGTTGTTTTCGTCCTTGAGTTTGTCTCTCTCTCCTTCTATCTCTGACTTTTTAGATTCAATCTCTCTGATCTTCTTCTGTATTCCTTCTCTCACTTTGTTGACATGCTGAGTTTCTTTCTTCAAATGATCAACCTCATTCTCTTTTTGCTGCATAAATATAACAAGTATTAAATCATAATACCATTTATAATATAGTATAATTGAAAAATAAAGAAAATTTTATCCAGGGAAACCATCTACAAGGTTGGTAAACAAGCACATTTCAATTAGTAGGAACACCATTTTCTCTTTTAATTCTACTTAAATAAGAATTCCTTAAATTCATGTGGTGCTGATTTTGTTTAACACTCATTAAATTTGACCCTAATCCTTAAAGGAAAGGAATTTTACCAAAGAAATCCTTTTGATGTGATGACCATATATATATCATGTATATGTTTCAATTTTTGTACATAAATATATACATGGTCCAGTCATAAATATAATTACATGTGATTCTGTTGTCTGTAAAATCATTTTTTTCTGGATTACCTACCTTGAGTTCATTGACTCTAGATGTGTTTTCTCCTGCTAACTGTTCAGTGACTACAGATAACTGCTCAAATTCTGCCTGTAGTTTGTGTGATCTACTGGTCAATACTTCATAGTCCTTCTTTGATCTCTCATTCAGCACCTATAACAGAACTTACTCATAGAAAAGACATAAAGCTCTTAGAAAGAAACCAGTCAAGTTATTGTTTCTTTTTTCAAAAATGAACTCATTAAATACTCAGATACCATTGACAAGTGCAAATAACTTGAAAAGTTTTTGTGGAGGTAATAAAAAGTCAATTCAGTCTTATCTGTTTTATGGTTTTTGGATTTACACTCAATTCTGTCATTTACAAATAAAGTTTTCTTAAACTGAAATTGATTCTATAATTTGTTATTTATTATTTGCAAATCGACATAGAAGATGTGAGAGATATTTTCATGTTATCACAGTCATTGTATTTGTGTCAACAAAGCTTCATGGAATTGTATCTATTTTCAAGTGTAAAAAGACAATAAAGCAGTAAACCTAAATTATTCTAGACAGTGCTACTACTCACCCTAAGATCTTTTGACTTCTGTTCTAGTTTAGTGATGTCCTCTTTATAAGCACCAATCATCTCCTCTATAGATTTACACTCATTAGTCCTGGTCTCCAGGGACAGTTTAGCTTCCCTCAGGGCTCTCTCTACTTTATCTTTCTTCTTTCTCTCCTCTTCAGCATCCTTATTCTTTTCATTTATGTCTTTCTTCAACTAAACAATAAATAGAACATCAAATAAATAAACTCTTTATTTTCTAATAAAATATTTTTTACATTTTTTTTTAAATTTGATATGACATATAATAACATATAACAATTCTATTTAATTAGGTTTGTTTCAATTTCAAATCACCAATTTAATTTTTATTTTTGAAAGCAAAACTCTCAAATTACCATAACAATTCATAAAGATACTGTATTAACCCTGGATGTGCATATTTTAAGAAGTGACTTCCTCATCACCAGTGTTCAAATAAATAAATAAAAGATGCCAAATTAGATAATTAACTTAATGAATTTACATATTAATATTCTGTTTTAAAATTCATTTGTCAAAAACTACCTCAGCAATCTTATCTTCAGTTTTGGCTCTCTCTTGGTCAAGCTTTTGTTGTTCAGCATAAGCCTGGGCTAAATGTTCTCGTAACTTCACAATTTCCTGAAGTTGTATGTCTCTTTCTTTTGTGAGTTCTTCTTTGGTCTTTAATAACTCATTCACACTAAAAAGCAAAATAATTATTAAAACAAAAGTGAACAATAACAGTATAAATCAGATATTTGATAAAATCTTCTATTTTCAATACAGTTGTAGAATTCAAGCCACATTGATCTTAAAGTATTGAAGTTTCAAAAGAACTCAGTTTTTTTCTTAGTTATAGTGAGACAGCCAAACAAATGAAAATTAGACATATAAACACCATGGCCATCAATTAAGTTGGTGACATAAATTATAGTAAAAAATAAATTCTTGTATTTTTATGTTAAAACATGTGGAAACAATAGTTACTTTTGTTTGAGTTAATCATATTTTATGTGAAAAAAAACAAAACTTGGTTAAAAGCCCTTTCCAATTCTAAGATAAACATTATGTAATGTGATTTAAGCACAATACCTTTTTTCTTGTCCAATAGACAACCCAGAACCATGCTCAATGGCTGCAGTTAGTTTGCTGATGTCTTTTTTCAGATTGCCAATCTTTTCTCTGGTCTGACGTTCCTTTTCTCTTGCATTAACTTCATTTTCAGTAGCTTGAGCTTTCTCCTGCAAATAAAAGCATAATAAATTTTTGTCAGTACTATAGTTTTTACATTTGTTCATCCCACATGTAGCTTCTTTTAAGCAATGTCATTAAAACCATATCCCATCTGTACATAATCATTATATCATTCTGAATTAATCTTATAACACATGCAAGTATAAAAAATGATAGAAGTACTTACCAATATACAATGGATATATTTTTAGACTAAAAATGTATATTATAACCATATCTTTTATCATTGTACATTTGTGCATATACACAATGTATATGCAGAACAAAACTATATTTCAAACAGGTCAAAAGGGTCTATTTAACATTAAAAAAAAATAGACATGCTGCATGTCTTCACTGCAAAAAAAAACCAGACTTGCTGCATGTCTTCACTGCTTGTTATTGTCATATCTTTTGTACTGTTTGCATTTTTTGCAATAAAATATCACTGAATATAAACATAATTACATGTGTATGTACAATTTCCACTGGCTGATATTGCTAAAAGGAATAAGAAAAGAAAAATTACCTCTTTTAAGTCAGCAATGGTTTGTTGATCATCAACTGACAGTTTCTGTGAGGTGGTTACTTTAGCACGATTAGCTACAGTCTCTGCATTTAACTCACGACATTTCCCCATTAACCTCTTTTCTCCTTCATGGGATTTCTTCAAGGCCTTGTATAACTTTTCATATTCAGATCTGAACTTTTCCAGGCTTCGATCTCCCTGTAGCTGTGAGAGAACCTGTGATGAAAAAAATGATATGTAAACTGTAATTATGTACATGTAGCATATTAAACAGATTAAATATATAATAGCAAAGGATGACAGCAACACTCCATTGGTCTGCATTATATTTTATTTGTATACCGTGGTCGACATGTTTCGCCCAAAGAAGGGCGTCATCAGGACAAAAAATACAAAATAAATCTTACTGAAGTACTAAAGTTGGTACTTTACAAGTCACATGATTATGATTATGACGTTACTGTAAAATTGAACAATGAAAATTTCAGGACGTTACTGTAAACTTAAACGTTTTTATAAACAAGTAGTCTTTGTAAATCACTCCAATGGGCATACCACCAAAGCTGCTCCCTACCACTTCTATCGGCTTCGCTCCTGGACCAACAGAGTTACTACTTCCGACAGCGTCGGCAATAGATTTAGCAGTAGATTGCCGCAATCAGGAAGTAAATCGGCAATGCTGGTTCGCGTTGGTATCGTGTTGGTATTCATTATAAATCCTTATTTCTGTATCAAATCCGGCTGGTTAAATTAAGTTCTAACATGGTAACATCTTTTAGTTGGTGCAACGATTTTCCATTTTTTTACGGTTATATATCTTATGCATTATTACTCTTGTAGCTCTTCTTGAATATCGCTCTTTTTCACCTTTATGCCGTGGCTGTATTAGGGCAGCGCGTTTTGCGAGACGGATTCCTAATAATGCAGGGGTTCACTATAGTAAATAAATAATAAAGACAGGTGAACCAACGTCGTGAATGTCTCGTTTCGGAAGAGGCCAGTGTAGTGGATACCTTATGGTATGCAGGGCGTCATCATAGAAAATTAAATAATAGCAAAGGATGACAGCAACACTCCATTGGTCTGCATTATATTTTATTTGTATACCGTGGTCGACATGTTTCGCCCAAAGAAGGGCGTCATCAGGACAAAAAATACAAAATAAATCTTACTGATTCGAAGTACTAAAGTTGGTACTTTACAAGTCACATGATTATGATTATGACGTTACTGTAAAATTGAACAATGAAAATTTCAGGACGTTACTGTAAACTTAAACGTTTTATAAACAAGTAGTCTTTGTAAATCACTCCAATGGGCATACCACCAAAGCTGCTCCCTACCACTTCTATCGGCTTCGCTCCTGGACCAACAGAGTTACTACTTCCGACAGCGTCGGCAATAGATTTAGCAGTAGATTGCCGCAATCAGGAAGTAAATCGACAATGCTGGTTCGCGTTGGTATCGTGTTGGTATTCATTATAAATCCTTATTTCTGTATCAAATCCGGCTGGTTAAATTAAGTTCTAACATGGTAACATCTTTTAGTTGGTGCAACGATTTTCCATTTTTTTACGGTTATATATCTTATGCATTATTACTCTTGGTGCTCTTCTTGAATATCGCTCTTTTTCACCTTTATGCCGTGGCTGTATTAGGGCAGCGCATTTTGCGAGACGGATTCCTAAGAATGCAGGGGTTCACTATAGTAAATAAATAATAAAGACAGGTGAACCAACGTCGTGAATGTCTCATTTCGGAAGAGGCCAGTGTAGTGGATACCTTATGGTATAAGATTAAATATATATATAAATACAGAACATTATGATTAACTTTTCTCTTTAGTTATTTTTCTTCTGATGACTAACATATTACATTTTGTAAGTGAAAATAGAATGTTAATTTTATTTACCTCCAGAAAGTCCTCTTCCATATCTTCAAATGCTGCATCATCAATGGTTGATCTATCAATGACTTGCAGCTCCTTTGATTCCTAAAATTTTTAGAAATTCATGTAAAGCACTAAGGAAGGGGAATATCAAATATAAATGGTATCATGTTTTAAAATTTCAAAGGTATCATGTTCTTAAGTGTACTTCCTGTATGCAATTTATTATAAACAGACACTAGCTTGTGCATGTACCAAGTGTAAAAAAACAAGTGTGGCCACTAAAAGTATGTCTCGCCTGCCGGCACCATCGCTAAAATCAACTACCTAAGCTTTCATTTCTTGATATAAACATAAAAAGTGTCAGTATACCTAATAACAGATGCCTAGTTATTATACTATTCAAGAAATCCATTGTCCACACAAGTATTACAAAAAGTTTTCTGTCTGAAAAAAGACCTAAGTTCACAGAGTCACTGGAGCCTAAAAATTGGGTCATGGTCACATGGCATGGTGACAGTTGCATTGTCCATAACCGCAACTGTCTGTTTACCCAATATCAGATGCCTAGCTATTATAACTTTCCAGCAATTCATTGTCCATAAAAGTCTTACAAAAAAGTTTTTCGGCCTGAAAAAGACCTAAGTTCACAGATTCACTGGAGCGTGAAAATGGGGTCAGGGTCACACGGCATGGTGACAGTTGCATAGACCATAACCTGAAATGTCTGTATACTAAATATCAGATGCCTAGCTATTATACTTTTCAAGCAATTCATCGTCCACAAAAGTCTTACAAAAAAGTTTACAGCCTGAAAAAAGACCTAAGTTCACAGAGTCACTGGAGCGTGAAAATGAGGTCAGGGTCACACGGCATGGTGACAGTTGCGTAAACCATAACCTGAACTGTCTGTATACTAAATATCAGATGCCTAGCTATTATACTTTTCAAGCAATTCATCGTCCACAAAAGTCTTACAAAAAAGTTTACAGCCTGAAAAAAGACCTAAGTTCACAGAGTCACTGGAGTGTGAAAATGAGGTCAGGGTCACATGGCATGGTGACAGTTGCGTAGACCATAACCTGAACTGTCTGTATACCAAATATCAGATGCCTAGCTATTATACTTTTCAAGCAATTGATCGTCCACAAAAGTCTTACAAAAAAGTTTACGGCCTGAAAAAAGACCTAAGTTCACAGAGTCACTGGAGCGTGAAAATGGGGTCAGGGTCAAACGGCATGGTGGCAATTGCGTAGACCATAACCTGAATTATTTGTATACCAAATATCAGATGCCTAGCTATTATACTTTTCAAGCAATTCATCGTCCACAAAAGTCTTACAAAAAAGTTTACGCCGCCGCCGTCGCCGGAAAGTAATACCTATGTCTCGCCTTCCGCGACTATTCGTCGCAGGCGAGACAAAAACCAAACAAACAATAGCAAACTAGGAACCAAAATATTAAAACTGTCTCTCAGTGTTGCTCTTTTTATTATGATAAATTCTTTTTTTTATCAACTACCAATGAGTGCTTCTCATTTATTAAACTTGCTGTAATTATAATGGTGATAAAGGGATTGGTCTCCATTTTTTATTTGTTTTTCACAAAAACAATATTGATCACAGACTGAGAGTAGATCCCATCAACAAGTAATTTTGTCCCCCCCCCCCCCCCCATTTATCAAGGTTTATCAGATCGGAAATACAACTAGATCTTGAAGGAAGAAAATATGGTCTTAAAAATGAGTCCTTACATGACTATTTAAACGTTAAAGGTAAAGGTAAGATAAATTTAACCTCAGTGAAAACATATCACTGATGTGTACACAGTCAAACGAAACAATTAAAATAAGAATTGACTAATGGCAAGATTAGTGTCCGTTTGGCTGACATGAGGCCATTGCATGGTCGCCAGGTAAAATGGCAAAAAAATCAGCAACTTTACAAGAACTGCTTTTGAGAAAAAAATTGTGATATCTACTCTGACCAGTTTTGCAATTATCATATCCTGCCATACTAAAAAGTAAGAAAAGAAATACTAACACATCTGTGATAATAAAGCAATTACTTTATCACTATTAGCATAATTAAAAGCAAACGCACTGTTTTCTGTGTATATTTCATATCTGATTAGAACACAATAAGCACAAGAGGATTGATACGCTCCCGAAGGGGGCGATAATGGTAGAAATGTCAATATTCTAGTTGTACTATGGGCTCAATTTTCCTTCCACGTCCGGTAAACCACGCGCAGTTTCCCGGACTTTCTGCGTCTTTTTAACGCTTTTTTCTTTGAAAATTCCCGATGTCATTAAGCGCACACAGGACCCACAAGAAAAGCTACATTGTACTTTGTTTTTATTTTTGAATAAGATTTTGTTTCAATTAATTGCCCAATTGGGTGTAACTGGAGAGCATGAATTACTTCACAAAATCGACATGTCCTGAGCGGGATTCGATCCCGGGACCGCTAGGTTTACAGTCAGGCGCTCTACCTCTTAACCAAAGAAGTACTTCCCTTGTTCAGGGATAAAGGCTGGCTTTTTAAATCTACTAATTAATGTACGAAGGGGAGCAACCCTGTACACTTCCCCCTCCTCAAGAGTCATCATACCTCAATGTATGACTCTTTAACACAACACAACCCTGGCTAGGAATCCTTCTAACCACCGTGGGTTTTTTAGTTGGGCGCCAATGTAACCGGAGAGCATGAATTACTTCACAAAATCGACATGTCCTGAGCGGGATTCGATCCCGGGACCTCTAGGTTTACAGTCAGGCGCTCTACCTCTGAACCAAAGAAGTACTTCCCTTGTTCAGGGATAAAGGCTGGTTATTTAAATCTACTAATTAATGTACGAAGGGGAGCAACCCCGTTATACTCCTTTCTCCTCATTCCGGTGTAAACCTGTTTCCGGTGTATTCGGTTTTTTCCGATTTTACGGAAATCAAGCAGGTGCGCGTGCCTCCCGGTCATTACGTCATCTAGGTCAGGTCACATACTGTTTACATACATATGCAAATTTCGTAGAAAGGATAATTTGTAAGTTTTTTGATACTTAATAGCCTATTGTTGTAATTTTGCGATTAGTCTTACAATGCTTGTATGCCATTAATACAAAAAACAACTTTAATGCATAATTTGATCATCAAATTCTGAAAAAAACTATTGAAATATCGTCTGCAGTATTGAAAGCGTTCCTGACAACAATCACGTGATAGGTCGACGTCAGACTGCCGGTCAGAAACTATGGAAAGCCACAGTAGTAAAAATGAGCAAAAAATAAATTTTTGAAAAAAAACATAAAAAAAGTAATTATATGTTATTTGCATATTGCATCTATTATATATCAAACATTATGATTTAATAAAATTTTAAAAAGCCAAATATTTTACTAAAGGTCACTCGTTGAAATACACAGACTGGTACAAGCAGGGACTCTTGTCTTTGTAAAATGGGCAAAGTGTGACAATCCAACATGTGATCACTGGACACATCTTAAATTTTGTAGCAACGTCAATGTTGTAAGGAGAGGCAATGCATTTTATTGTCCTCATTGTACATAACTAATTTGAACATTCATGTATTTTCTTGTTAAAAGTTCATCTATTACACATCATTCACAAATGACTTTGTTTAATAGCATTTCATGACCTCTCTGGACCTCCATACTTTAATTTGCCTTTGCACCGGAAGCAAGTTAAACAAAAACAACAGTATCGGTCGTTGACCTCCACAGTTCTTTAAAATATTTAATTAGTAAGAATAAGCATATGTATAAATTTTATTGAAGATAATAACACTTAGATATACCCCCTACAAGTATTTAAAACTAAGAAATAGGATCTGGTTCAGCTGTAGGTTTTATTAAGCGCCAAACTTTTTGACCACCGGAATTGGGTTAAACCAGTATACACGGGCAATAAACATTAGAAAACTTATTTTAGCTTGTAAAATATTTAAGGATACGTTCAAACTTCGGAAACGTCACAGGTTTAACCTGAATCATATTAACATATAATAATGCATTTTTGAAATTTCACTTTCAGGAATGAAAATAACAATGGCCATCCGTTTAGACAATTTTAGTAATGTCATAAGTGTCAGGATGTTTTTTTCAAAGGTATCATGTTCTTAAGTGTACTTCGATAAAGCATAAGAATACCTCTAGCATCACCATTTTTATAAATACTCTACAAAATTAAAAATAAACACATTTGTCTGTGTGTCACACAGTTGTCAATAACAACAACACCAGCTAAAAGCTTTAACGGTTACGGACATATTTCCGAAAATATTGAAACGTCTAAAATCGTAATTAAACGAAAGCGAAATTTGCATAATTTATTTTGAAATAGATAAATAAACGAACAATTGTCTAATTCATATTAAAAAACATAGCTGTTGGTCATTTATTTTTTTCCGAATTTATTTATATTTTTACATTTTTTTTGGATCGAGTAAGGGATTGCTATGACTGATTTTTTTTATATTTTAAATAGTTTCGAATACTTTTCATTTTTCTTTTTATTTTTCTTTCAAAATAAAAGCTTTTATCAGTTAATCAATGTTTTAAGCAGTTTTCAATAGGTTATTAGTTGATAAATATCTTAGTTTTGATTAATTAGTTATGTTATTTTTAGATACGAAACTCAATCTGTAATGTTGTCCTTGGTAACAATGAAGCAGCTTGTCAGCTGAAAAAGGAAAAACATTATAAATTTCAACCTTCAAATTTAAATAAGAAAAATATAGAATTTCAACAAGATGGCAGAGGTAAATCTTCTTTAAAGAACATAACTCATGACAGATTTTAAGCAGTTTACTACTTCATTTTACAAGTTAAAACTAAAAGGTTCCAAGTTCTATCATCAGACCTCAGACCAGTGCAACTGAACTAGAATGTAATGTGACAACTCTTTGCAGGTTACACTAATTATGATTAAAACATAACTTTCCAGTAATACGCTCCCGAAGGGAGCGATAATGGTAGAAATGTCAATATTCTAGTTGTACTATGGACTCAATTTTCCTTCAACGTCCGGTAAATCACGCGCGGTTTCCTGGACTTTCTGCGTCATTTTAACGCTTTTTTCTTTGAAAATTCCTGACGTCATTAAGCGCACAAAGGACCCACAAGAAAAGCTACTTTGTTTTTATTTTCGAATAAGAATTTGTTTCAATTAATTGCCCAATAAACATTTGAAAACTTATTTAAGCTTGTAAAATATTTAAGGATACGTTCAATTTTCGGGAGCGTCACAGGTTTAACCTGCATCATATTATGAGATGGCATTGCCCTTAAAGCTCACAAAGATAACAAAATAAAATCCATTGCACATGTTAATGGGGCAAGATTATAAGGAATGATGTGTGTTATGCATAGTATTTCCTGCCATTTTTGCGTATATGCAAACTTTTTTTTAAAATTTCATAATCTTAACTAACCAAAAATTATTTCAAGCATTATCTTTTGGGTCTTGTGGAATTTGGCAGACTCTGTTCATTAATGTGCTTCACTTCGCCCTATAATGAGGGGGGGCGAGAGGGGGTCTCATCCCGATTTCCCGGTCTTAAAGGGAAAGTTCACAAAAAAATGAAAATCTGTCATATGATTTCTAATGCATTATCTAATTATGCTATATCAATTAAACTTTTATATTCAATTTAATAAGCCGACAAAAATGGAATTTTATTTTTTATCTTTTGGTTTCTGTCATTTTAAATTACACAAAACATCTGAATACCACAAAGTCTCCTTTTGACAGTGACCCACCATTTACCTAATTATCGAATTGCCAATATATAATATTTTTATGTGCATCTATGTTATGGCATTTTAAATAAGTGATAGAAAATCCTTATTAAAATTAACAAAATTAGATTATTCTTTAATTAGTAATAATGCTTTTTTGGTATAAAAATCAATTTAAATAAGTCATTTTTAATTATCTAAGTCATGTTGTGTTGTAATAATCTTGCATATTAATCACATTATTGTTTTAAATGCTAGAATGAAAATAAAATGATCTAGTGCATAAAATATTGTTTTTGAATGTTTGTATATTAGGTTTTGACACCTGTAGGTATTGATAATTAGAATTTCCTGTTTATTTCACCCCAAGTCAGCTGTGACTAATTACAATTATGTTTACCTAACCATTACACAGGTACCTGCTGAGAGACAATGGACAATAAATTCACATTAATTAACACTTTTAGCAAACCCAGTGGGGGATTAGAAAAAGAATGACCTGTAATTTACATAATTATATCACAATTATTTTCAATGAAATATGATGGCTTACATTTGAATACACAACTTCTTTCTTAATAGTAAATAAAAATAATATTTTTTTGGATTATAGAATTTTAATTTTAATTAATTGATTTTAAAGTTCTTTTTAAAACAAAAAGATAACAGATTAATAAAACGTTTTTAAAAAGATTTTTATATAGAAAGTAATTTGAAAATACTAAATGATCTTGTTGACTTTTGATTATTTTAATTATATTGTTGGTTATTGGACTTACCACATGATCACTTAAACGTTTGAACTAATATGATTTTTTACTACTCAGTAGAAATTCTGATTAACTGAAGTAGTCCCCTAATGTAGAGTAGGGGACTATTTCAAATAAATAATCTCCAATATCTTTGTTATAAGTTAAGATATGAGAGAAAAAAATTGCACACTGTTATAAAACATTGTTCTGAACAATTTAAGACCATATGTCAAAAATCGTGAACTTACCCTTTAATTTCAGAAAATCCCGAAATCCCGGACATATTTTTGTTAAAAATCCCGATCTCGATAAAAAATTTTCCAACTTTTTTACAGTTTCAATGCTTACGATCTAGTCTTTAGGTTGGACGATACCAAATGACATATATCCAGATTTTAATGAAAATTGGTAGACGCATAGTTCTTAGTGATATACACCCATAAATGAAATAAAAAAACGGGAGTCCCGGACCTTGTTTTTTAATGAACTAATGATATCCAAATTATTACCAAAAACTAAAACAATATTCCTTAGAAAATTTGAGATGCATTGATGTAAAATAAAGAATATGTCACGTAAACATTGCGTGAAAGATGCAATAGAATCTAACTAAAATTGACGTTGCGTATCACGATGTTCAGACGGATTTTTCAGTGTACTGAGGTTTTTATCGGTATTTAACAAAGGCGGATCTAGGATCGGCGTACCCCGGTCGTAAAGTGGCGTTTTGTGCACGGACAAACGCGAAATAAAATTACTATTATGAACGAAAAAATTTTAAAAAAAATTTTGAACGTTGCCGTCTTTATCAATTTCACAGTGAAGCACGAACTTTTTTCACGGAAGGTTGTAAATTAAAAATAGCAACTCGTTGCACGAATAACAACCATAACCACCATGCCAAGAAATCAAAGCCAAAAATTCCAGTAGACCCATACCGCAGCCGCACTCATTTGATTTTATTCAACAATTTTATGTATGACCTTTATTTACGTGTCAGGTTTTATACCAAATGGTCAATATTAATCATCAAAATAATCTAGAGGAATTTCAACGGAAGGAATTCTAGGCATGGGCTTAAGTTTTTTATTTAGTTGGGACAGTTTTTATTTTAATTCAGGTCCCGCACGTGTTACTTTAAAACACGTTCATTGATTATTTTCTTATGATGGTACATTTTTTCAGCAACCGCTAGTAACAGATTTGTAGTTTAATTTAGGAACAGACATTTTAATGTAGAATTTTACTGAGAACTTTACGGTCTTATCAAGCGATTTTTACGGCATTGAAATTTCTTTTCTTTACCAAAATTCTTGGGAGTTAGCTGCACATTGTTGTGATAATAAGATGCAATACTTGTATACCCTGCAGAGTTTTTGGTCGATTGGACATGTATTAATCAGTTTGGCAATGGAGATCTATGGACACAAGAATTTTGTCAATATTTTTTTTTTAACAATAAGGAATAAAAATCATTGTTGATCATTGCTTCTTCCGTATGAAATCAGATCCTTGTCCGGAAACACATTTGAGCAATTAGTATCGGAAGTAACATGATTTTTATTTGGCCTGATAAGAAACTGGGTGCACGATCTTACATGTACTCTGATCTTGATCTACTCTTGTTTCAGGAGATAATTCCACCTACATCTTTTCTGAGCAGTGTCATCCATTTCCAGAAATTGCAATATTTGTTTGGAATTGACCATTCTTTGTAGTAATGGACTTATTTTTCTCCTGTGTTCATATTTATGCCATTGACAATGACATGGAAGTCCGAGGGGCTGTCAGTCGACATCTATATTGGTTCATAATGAATACTATAGAAAGTTTAACAGACCGCTCATTAACACTATGTCTATGGGTTTTGGTGGCCCCCTGACAGTTCGATGGTTTCTTTCGGAGATCTGTTAATACAGATTTTCCGCTTTCTTCCACCATCCTTGAATTCGCCTTCGGGTAAGTGATGTGTCGGGCAGGATGTCAGTGAGGATAGATCAGTTGTCCTAACCATTTCCCGCTCTTTATCATTTTGACATTTTGGTCTAAGTATGCGATTCTGGTGGTTTGTATATAGCCCCTTCAGTTACCAGTGAGCAACGGGAAAAGTTAACGGGAGGGAAGGTGGGTCCTGCTGCCAGTAGTCCTTTTACTCTTCTTAGTTTTGACGCGTCAGGTAAGGGAGCCAGTTTAGACACACAGAAATCTGTACCAATGCGCTTGGGTCAGCGTTACCAATGCTAGAACACATCCTACCCGTCTTACGGTGGCGGGTTGTTTTACGTAACGTCGTGACGTTTGTCCTAATAAAAGTATGTAAAGATTGCATACAGATTCTGATTGATGTATAATGAAAATGGCACTTTTATCTGCCTGATGAACAGTTTTATGCCAATCCCGTTATAATTAAACATAAAAATCCCGATTTCCCGTGGCTAAAAATGTGATATTCCCGTATCCCGCTGTTTTTCCATCCCGAATTCCCGATCTTTAAACAAGGCAATCCCGAATTCCCGTTGCTAAAATCGGCCGATCCCGTCGTCCCGAAAATGGTCTCCCCCCCCCCCCTATAATGTTATGCAGGTTTAACCTGTGACGCTCTCAAAGTTGCTAATGGTAGAAATGTCAATATTTTAGTTGTACTATGGACTAAATTTTCCTTCAACGTCCGGTAAATTACGCTTGTTTTCCCGAACTTTCAGTGTCATTTAAACGCTTTGTGCTTTGAAAATTTCGAACGTCATCAAGCGCATATGTGACCCACGAGAAAAGCTAGTTTGTTTTTATTTCTGAATATATTTTTTTAAGAATAGATAGCGCATTAAAAACATTTTCAGCAATTATTTATATGCTTATAAAATAATTTTAGATACGTTTTAACTTCGGGAGCGTCACATGTTAAAAACCTGCCTCATATTACAAGCTAAAATCAATTTTGAAAATGATTACAATGATATGAATTTGTAACAATTCATGTTCGAAAATAAAACCAAGCTAGCTTTTCTTGTGGTGGGTCACTTGTGCGCTTAATGACGACAAAATTTTCAATGGAACAAGCGTCAAAAAGTCGCCAAAAGTTCGGGAAAAAAGGGTGTGCAAAACCGGATGTTGAAGGAAAATTCAGCTCATAGTACTACTAAAATATTGTCATTTCTGCCATTATCGATCCCTTCCGGAGCGTATAAGGTAGTTTTATTCATTGCAATGATTTATTAAGATTCATCATTGAGGTTGCAACCTATGATGCTATTGATAAGATGCAAGATAAACAGTGCAAGATAAACATTCAGTAGCATACAATCAATATAACAGCTATTGGAGCTTGCACCCCATATCAATCTGCAAAACAATGTTCTGAAAGTTTATTGTCTGAAAGGCATTGTACACGAGATGTTGTGTCGCATACACTTATATCACATTTCTTTATTGTCTTTTGGTATACTTGAAGTGAAAGAATAACTCTGCATGCCAAATAATTGTACTGTCAAATTTTTAAATTTATATAGGCGATTTGTATGGAAGCAGAACTCTGAAGTGATAACCATATAAAAAGCACAAACAATAAATAAGGACACAGTGAATGATGATCTTATTGTGTCTGACAAAATTTAAGAATTTTTTGGCTGTGTCTTGGGACCAGCTGGACAGAAAATGAAAATTATAAATGATGAACAGAAAACAATGAAGCCCAATACAATGCTCGAAAATTGCTCTGAGCACCCGTACTGAAAGTGTAGCAAGTTTTTGTTTTTTAAAGTTGTCTATGATTATAGAGAAAGTCTATTACATGTATTATATTTTCATGTTGAAAATAACATCCAATTACAATCCTTAACCAGAATGTACGAGTAAGCCAAATAAAAATTATAAAACTTTTTTCTTTCAGGATAAAGAAAAGGGAGGAAAGTCATCCATTGATGACAGTGCATTTGAATCACTAGAGAAAGACTTCCAAGATGTGAGTACAATTTTTTGATAGATTATTTTGTAATTTGTTATCATAACTAGTATTATACATATTTTATTTGACACTGAAGTTTAAAATGTTTAAATAGATGTTCTATCAATATTGAATGTTAATCATTCTATTTTTTAAGGGTGTTTTATGTCTTTTGCAATTTTACTTCTAGAGAAAAAAGCTACATTTATACATGTATCATGTACATTACAGGTGCTTAACCAACTTACTGGGAGTGATGGAATGGACAAATTTAGGGAACAGTTTGAGAAACTCCACAAAGCTTTGAAAAAATCTCACGATGGAGAAAAAAGATTAATGCAGAAATGTCGAGAGTTAAATGCTGAAATTGTTGCCAACTCTGCCAAAGTCGCCACCGCTCTCAAACTATCACAAGATGATCAACATACAATTACAGAGCTTAAAAAGGTTTGTGATTCTTAAGAAAAGGACAATTGTGTATTTACATGTTTAATTATTTATACTGGCAAATGAATTTACATATTGCATAAGTAAATTACTTATTTACATTTACCTTGTAGTATATAAATAAATTCAATGTTCACTGTAATTATGCTTGAAAATATTCTTCAAGTAATATTAATATCATGTTAATACATTGTTCTAATTATGTACTGAATTACTTAAATAATGTTGTCATCATTTCATCTTTCACTTATTACATATTTGTTTGTTAGGAGTTGGATAGAGTTTGGAAGATGGCTGACCAAGCTAATGAAAAAGAGACAAGAGCAAGAGAAACCATTCAAGATTTAAGATTAGAAGTGATTAATTTGAGTAAGCTGGTGGAACAAGGTGCTAATTTAACTATGGGACAAGAACATAGGTTAGTGAACAATTTCAAAAAGAGAACTTCACACATTGTAGTGTTCCACAAGTCTTTCTGTGACATGTAGTATAAAGATACATAGAAGCCCTTGATTGATTTTGCTGCTAACACATTGAAATGAGAAAATAGGTATGTTTTTACATCTACCTTTTATGAAAAAGTAAAACAGTCACTTAAGAACATATATAGCCACCTAATGAATCCACAATAGTAAAACACATATACTCCATAAAGATCAAAGAAACATAGTTCTCACTGATAACAATATGACTCCTATAAACTTGTTTAACTTCAAAATAATTTTAAACCAAATTTTAAATAAATAATTTTCTTTTGTAGTGTAAATGGTTTGTTAAAAATCAAGGAAGATCTTACAAAAGAGAGAGAGGAACATCTAAAAGAAATTGCCAGTCTAAAAGATGCTCTCGAAAATTCTAAGGAAACTCAAAGCAAGTTAGAAGCTGAGAAGGGTAAACAAGATGAAAAAATTCAGGAGGTTTGTATGTCTTTTAAGGTAGCTTTTTGCAGAAGCCCCATTTACATGTACAATAAAGCATACATATATAAATATACACATGCACAAACTTACACCTAGCTGCATTAAATAAATTTGTTCAATTTATTTTTTAAAAATGTACCAGACAAAAAGATTCAACTCTATGAACACTTCTTATAAGAAATAAAACTCTGTTTGTTTTTTTTAGCAAAAACTTTTTAAAAAATCTTTTATAATGTTTTCAGGCAGTCTGTTACAAGATTTATAGTTTTGTTGAAGCAAATATATATTTTGTTTTCTTTTTTTTTTCACTTTTAATTTTCACCTTCATATAATTTGTTTTTTTTATAGCTGACCCAAGATATTCAGATTAAAAATAATGATTCACAACGAGAAACAAGGAAGAAAGAAAAGATGGAAAGAGAATTGAAACAATCCAAAGCTGAGTTGGATGCCAAAAATAGTGAGCTGAAAACAATGAGAGCTTCTATGGAGGTCAAAACACAAGATTATAACAAAATTGAGGGACAGCTGAAAGAACAGAAAGTAAGTCAATATGTCATGTATGTTCATCCAGTAAATTTATGGGGCCTTGGCGGCCGAGTGGTCTAAGGCCCTGGTTTAAATACCACACTATTGATCACTAGCCAATCACCTCAGATGGTGTTCGATCGATTTGTTATTTACAAAAAAGGGACTTCCTGTATGTGATAAGGTTTGTCAGTACCCAGCCCAAGGTTGGCGGTATCCTCTGGAGTTAAACCCTGATTAAACAAACAAGCAAATAAAGCATTATATTTATAACAATCTATTTATCTATCTTTTATCTTTTGACTTCAGATTTTAGAACACATTTTTTTAAAAACAATTAAATTTTTTGATATATATATAAAAGGTCATGAAGTACATGAATAATGCTAAGGTAACATCATTTTAATTTCTTTTTTTTAGCTTCTAGCAGAAAGAGCTATAAAGGATGCTGATATGCAGACAACAAGGTTACAGAAACTGCAGGCAGACTATGAAAACCAGCTACAAAACTATGAACAATTGAATTCTGAATACCAGTCAAGACAAACTGAACTGAAGGTATGACCAGGCCTGTTTAAACTTATGTAACTTTGGTAATTTTTAGGCATCAAATACCAGCTTGAGTGAAAAAAGTTTGATTTTTCTTTAAATTTGGAAAGTTCTTAGGTTAATCATTAAATATCATCAATAAATCATCAAAACTAATAGCTTGCACACAATTTGTTCCAAAAAAGATTTACAAATGGATGATGAAACACTGCTATAAACATTTCACCATATATGTATGTATTTTTTTTAGCAAAAAGATGATGAGATCAACCAACTGAAGAAAGAGACAACCAGGTTGAACAAAGTAAGGGAGACCATCCAGAGGAGGTTGAGACAGGTGGAAGATCTGAAGGCTGAAGTGGAACAACAGAAAGAAACACTGAAGAGTCAAAATCTGGCACTTGAAAGAGGTGTGTGTTTATTGTTTTCTCAAGCTATATCTATATTTATGAATTTTTAATTTTTAATCAAGATCATTCTTACATGTACTATTTTTTTCTTGAGAACAGCTTAAGTTTTTGAAGTCATTGAATAAGTATATTTTTTCCTGCAGATCTTGATGCCACTCTGAAGAAGGTTGACGGAGGAAAGAAAGAAAACCAGGATGTTCAAAAGAAATTTGAAACTGAAAAGAAGGTTACTAGCGTCTTATAAAATTTTATGCAGTTATTCAAGAAAAAAATTGCATATTAATTTTGTTATAGGATTTGTCAGTTTAAAAAGAAATACAATAACAGAACATGAATGGGAGATAACTCAAGATTTTTTTAATATACAGAAATGATAACTTTTTATTGTAGTTTGTTTCTATAAATCAAATGTACCAATTTTGTTTTTTTTTCTTTTGGACATCAAATATCATGGTAGCTTAATTATATTATTTCTTTTTAGTCATCGGAGAAAATGAAGAATGAATTCCAGAAGAGGTTTGAAGAAATGGCTGCTGATATTAACAAGTTTAAGAAAGCGGAACAAGAAATAGAAAACTACAAAGATGAAGCTCAGAAACAAAGAAAGATTATCTACCAGTTAGAGAAAGAAAGAGATAGATACATCAATGAAGCCAGTGATCTTACACAGAAGGTAAAATAACTAGTCAATACTTTAGATAGTAAGGTTTACATTGAAAATTACAAATCCATTTTTCTGTTTAACACCTGATAGACCTTATGATCTAAATGTTATATTTACAAGCATGCTAAACTAAATGAAATGTTTTATTTGTGTTAGTAAATCTTTTTCAAACTTAACCAGTTTCCATGATTGACACACAAAATAAGACAAATTAATACATGTGTATCCTTTTAGTATTTTTGGTTAGAAAATGATTGAGTTGTTGAAAACATGTTTAAACAATTTGTCAAAATATAATAAAATTCCAGTATAGTGGTTGCAATAATATTTTATGGCTCTCTTAACAGGTTCTGGAGCATATGGAGTTGGTGAAGACCAAAGAAATGAAGATCTTTGAATACAAGAAGAAGATTGCTGAAGCAGAAACCAGACTCAGACAACAACAGAACTTGTATGAAGCTGTTAGGAGTGATAGAAACTTGTACAGCAAGAACTTGATTGAATCACAGGTTTGTTTTTGGTTTATATCAAAATTTGTGATATTTTATGTAACTTATTGAGAGTTTTTTGTCCATGCAATACCCAATGTCACTCAATTTTATTTTTTGTGTTTTTCTTTTGATATAAAGGTAAATCTTTTTTCAATGTGAATTTTATTCAAATGACTTGGAATAATATTTATGTCTTAACTTTAATTTTGTAAGCAATCTACACAGCATGAAAAATTAAAACCTGTTCTTAAACTGTAGGATGAAATCACTGAGATGAAAAAGAAACTGAAGAACATGAACCACTTGATAGATCAACTGAAAGAAGATATTCAGAACAAAGAGAATGCCATAGTCCAGGCTGCCATTAATGCTAAAAAGTTGGAGAAGGACAAAGATATTCTAAAGGCTGAGAGAGACAAGAGTAGAACACAGGTCCTGGAGAGCAAAGATGTCATCAACAACCAAGCTGCAGAGGAGAAGAAACTTCTGAAAATCATAGCCGAGGCAGATGCCGAGAGAGTTAGACAGAAGAAGGAGTTAGAACAGGTCATCAGTGAGAGAGATATCCTCGGTACTCAGCTGGTTAGGAGGAACGATGAGCTGGCTTTACTGTATGAAAAGATCAAGATTCAACAGTCTACTCTCAACAAGGGAGAGATACAGTACAACCAGAGACTGGAGGATATCAGAGTCCTTAAACTAGAAATCAGAAAACTCAGAAGGGCTAACAATATCCTTAATAAGAGCGTGGCTAATGTTGGAGATCTTAGAAGAGAGGTTTACCACATTCAGCGAGAACTTCTCAGAGAAAGAACAAGGTGTAAGGCTCTTGAGGAAGAATTAGAAAACCCAATGAACATCCACAGATGGAGGAAACTAGAGGTACAAATATTTCAAAATAAGCAGGACTTCAAATTACCATAGAACTTTAAAAAGAAATTAAACAAAATAGTACTTATTTTAGAAATAACCTGAATATGAATAGATTAAAATAACTAAATTGAAAAGAAAAATCAAGTAACAGCTTTGCATTGCATATTGAAAAAGAAATAAAAGAAATATATTATTTAATAAAATAACTCAACATTCATATTTTAATAACAGGGCAGTGATCCAAGTCAGTTTGAGATGATCCAGAAGATCCACACCCTCCAGAAACGTCTGATCTCCAAGACAGAGGAGGTGGTGGAGAAAGAGCTTCTGATTCAGGAGAAGGAGAAGTTATATTTAGAACTGAAACATATCCTGGCCAGACAGCCTGGTCCTGAAGTGGGAGAACAACTACAGATCTATCAACAAACTCTCAAAGAAAAGACAAAACAGATGAAGGTAATAATAGTTTTCATTTGCTTAGTCTGACTGTTAGAAAATAATTTTAAAAAAGATGTTTATTTTAATTTACCAGAAAAGTTCTTTCTTTAATGTGGAAGACACCATTTATTTTTTTTACTCATGACTACATTAGAATTATAATTACTAATTATTTAATTAAGTATTATTATTTTTGTGGAATAATTTTTGAAACTTTATACCTCACTTTTTTCAGAAATTTTAGATATAAGATCATCCAGAATTTATTATGTACATTTTTTTTTTTTTAACTATAGTCAATGGCATCAGAATTGAATATGTATGAGTCCCAGGTCAGTGAATACAAGTATGAGATAGAGAGAATAGCCAGAGAACTTCAAGATGTCAAGAAGAAATATTTCGTCCAGAAAAAGAAAGAACAACAGACAAAGTAAGTGTCAGATTTAACATTAGTAGGGAATAATTTAAAAATATTCAAGGAATTTAAAGTCATGTATAAGCATACCAAAATTAAATATTAAGATTTCATTAAAGTGATGCTATCCAAAATCATTAAAGATGTGTCCTGTTTATTAATGGTTTGAATAGAAACATCAAATTGAAATGAAGTAAAGATCAAATTCATTTTTTAAATAATAAGCTTTTAATCAAATGGATGCTAGTATGAGTTTAGTCTTAAAAGATATTTTTTGTTTACAGAGAGAGGGAGAGGACATTAGCACAAGCAGGTGCCCCAGTGATACAGCCACAGAGAACAGATGGGCCTCGGTTCACTGGAGGGGGCTTTAACCTAAAGTCAACTAAAGGAGCAGCATAGCACTGACTATTCTAGAAACACTTTATTCAATTTATCATGTGCTTTCATACTTATTTATCTAGAAAGAAAAGAAGTCAATTTTAATTGTTTTGGACATTCCAAGTGTAAGAAACATATGCAATCCTCTATAAACAACTGAATTTTTTTTATTTCAAAAGTCTACCTTTAATTTATTTCCTTTGTGTTGTGACAAGCAACTGTTATCTGTCTGTGATATAAATATATTAAAATTTTTAAATATTTGTTGCTTATTTTTTATACTATTTTAAGTATCTAAATTGTGTAAGATCAAATTTAACACTAAAAAAGAGAAATCTGTCAGCATACATATCTAACAAAGGTTGTCTAGAAGTTTCTATCCTCCGAGATGATTTATAGTTGCACATAAAATATTTATACCCACTTGTTGTTTAATTAACTAAGTCCATGTTTTACTATGTGAATCCCTCCCCCTTCCCCCAAAAAAACCACACCCACACAAAAACCAAACAAGGGATACTGTGAGCAAGTTAACAAAAGGATACCCCCTGCTTAGTATTGGATTGCACATCTCCATATCACAGTCTTTCATCATGTAAAGTATCAAGTGGTTTACGGTGTCTCATGGCTATAGAATTCTACTATAGATTTTGTTCATTTTTGGCACATTGATAGGCCTTTATGTATAGATAAAAAATATCAAATAAAAAGAGGGGGTCACCGTTCATTTTAGAGCGCTATCAGCTTTCTAAAAATATCAAAGTTTCAATATTTTTATATAGGATATATAAGAGGCACCTAAATATGAATTCCTACTATAGAATCAGCTCAAATTCTGAAGGAAAGTCTCTTTTCTAAAGCTCTTTGAAATTGTCTGAAAAAAATATGGGGACACCGTTCATTTTTTCAAGAAATTCATGAAAATTGAAAAATTTCCTATTCATTCTATATAAATAATCTCCCTTTGATTTAGTATGGGAAATTCTAAAAATGATTAAAATGTCATTTTTTCTATCCCAATTGCTTTTAATTTGATAAAATATATTATAGTATAAAGTTTTTGTATGCCAAGTCCAGTTAGTTTTATCAGATTTATATAAAATTCCAATATGTGCAAAAAGATGCTCAGTTTAAATGCCTCGAGCCACCTTAATTAACAGGCGTTACACTTACGAAATATGTGGACAGACGGATGGAGGGATAGACAGAGAGGGTGATTTATATATACCCCTTAAATTTTGTTTGTTTGAAAGGGGGGGGGGTTAAAAAACATTAAAAAAACAAGCAAACAAATTATCCATCAGATTAAAGTTTGAAATAGAAGGTGCTTTTAATATTATCTGGTGAAACTCTGTAAGCATATGCCACAGTAGTTGATAAGCAAAGTTGTACCCCTATCTATTGGTTTCAGCCTTGATATTCGTAATACTGTTAAGTGACTTTCACTGCAAATAACATGTTCAACAAAAACATGATCACCATTACATTTGAGGTCCTAAAAGTTCTGGGTTAATGTTTTGTTTGTTTATGCATAAGTGGAAGACCATTACCCTCATCTCTTGACCTTGGCTTTTGGTTTTCATTGGAGTGTATTTTTGCCAGTTTTTAATGGTGCTGTAAGCAATCTTAGGATTCAGGTTGAAAATTATTCACAAAAGGTTTATATATTTATGAAATAACAAGATTTTTATAATTCTGATTGTGTTAATAGGCCAGGCGTACTTACTTGATTTCTTTCTTGATCTGTCTTCCTATTCCTGAAGTGAGGACCTCAGTCGTCTTTTAAAACATTCCAAAGGTGGTGCAGCAATAACAAAGAGAGAGGAAGCAAGTTCCATGTGTTCACCACTCGATTGGTTAAAATTACTTTTTCAGACATCAAACCTATAAATTGTCTGCTCAAATTTTAAAATTGTCAAAATCCTAAGTTTATTCCTACCCCAGACATTTTAGTGATAAAACTGGTTTTACTTACCAAATACAAGCTTGTGTTGTTATTTACCAAGTGAAAAACTAAGGTGCTATCTTAACTTATAAAAAGGTAACTTACATTTCTTCTTCTTACCAAGTGTTATTTTGGTAAAACTGGTTTAACTTGACAAGTGAAAAGTTATTTTGAAGGTTAGCACTGCTGGTGGAGTTTTAATTCCCCGAGGTTAGCCCGCTCCGGCACCAACACTTTTGAGTTGGAGAAAACATCAAAGTTTTAAATTATCCGTCTAAATTTCAAAGTTGTATAAACCCTAAGGGTCTTCCTACCCCAGACATAGGTTGATTATCTTAGTAATAATTTGGTTACCCAGTTTGGTAATTTTGATTTTTACTGTTCTATGCTCTTCATATTCATATAGTGTTCGGCATTTTCAATATTTTTGGTAGAGCGCCTCTGATGAGTCTTGAATAGACGAAACGCGCGTCAGGCGTAGCAAAATTTATTGTCTGGAACTTTGTTGTCTTTAGTATTTGTAAAAACTTGTTTAACTTACCAATTGTAAACTGCGAATTTCTGTGGTAAAACTACCGGTAACTCTGTAACTTGCATTGCTTCTGCTTACCAAGTGTTATTTAGTAAAACTGGTTTAACTTGATGAGTGTAAAATTATTTTGTAAAAACTTGTATAATGTACCAATTGTAAACTGCGAATTTTTGTGGTAAAACTACCGGTATGTTAAACTTACCAAGTGTAAACTTACATGGTATAAAAGTGGTTTAACTTACCAAGAGTAAACTTATTGGTTAAGAGGTTTAACTTATACCCAAGCGTTAACTTACTGGTAAAGTGGTTTAGTTGACCAAGTGTTTTGGAACGCAAACTACATTTAAAAATTCATTTACTTTCAGAAATTAACTATATGGATAGGCTTTCTGCATTGATCTCTTTGAAAAAAGATTGGCCCTAATGAAAGACAAAAATTCTATTAAAAATTTAAAAAAGGCCACGAAATTGTAAATTGTAAAAGGCGATGCCGCAAAACAAATGTTCAATGACTTATTTTGTTGAAGCACTTTCAAGTTAAAAATATACATTTTACAAACTGGTTTCGTATTACAAAACGATAGAATATTTTTGTGGGCATCATTTTATGAGAATCCAATGAGAATTTTCAAGATTCAACTTGGATTTACTTTTTGCATTCCACTAAAATTTGTCAATGAATTCTAATATTTTCTGTTTGTTGTTTTAGTTTTTAACATTGATGGAATGAACAATTGGCATTAATTTATCGGTTGTTAGTTTACACAGTCAGAGCTAACACCGTTTGTGGCTTAATCTAGAATTATCCTACTAATGCAAAAATAAACAGATTGTAGAGAAGCGAGATCTTATTGTACACAATGTATTTTCTCAAGTATTTGACTAATAGCTATCCATATTGGTAATGAGGTCTCCTAGTTTGTACTTTGGTAAGAATCCCGCTGTGCAGTAATAGCAGTATGTGCATACAAATTATGCAGAATCATCAGTAAAAACGGTCAGCTCTTATAGAGTAAGAGGTCAAATAATAGATGCTTAAGTAATGAATCAAAATCATCTTACTTTCAATAACATATTAAGAGGGGTTTGATGTCGGTCCATGCTTAATGAGGTATTGGGAGCCCTGCTGTGTAATATAGGAGACCAAAAGAACCCCAAAATCATCTTAGCTTATTGTTTCCAATCTTTGGCATAATAGGATATTCGAAGCAAAGTTTAAATGTGAAAAAAAGTCCCACCCTTAAGGACTACGAGATTCGCTGTGCATGAAAGGCGTCATGTATAACGTCTTGTTTTAGAAATGAAATGTAGAATGATTGATGCTTTGTCACTGTGAAGTTCATTGATAATATGTCTACATGTTCGTTTAAAAAGTCCCTATCCAGCTGCTTCTTGTCGGTTATAAATTGACTCCATAATGCCTATGTATTAATTGGGATTACTATAATCCCAGCCTATCATATTTTCCGCGGTCTACTGTTATGGAAATTGACCTCTTGCCATCGTGTAGCTCGTTGATTTGGCGTTGGATGTTTGTTGATATAGTCATGCTGATAAAGCTCTTATATCCCGACCCTTGAGGGCCTGTAGGAAACACTGATTACGTCTAATGATATTTAAATCATGAATCATAGTCCTAATTTTGTTGGTGCGAAAATCAATTGTTAAGGTTAAGGTTTACATTTTCGTGGTGCATCATAGGTTACTACTAAATACGATTTTTAAAAGATCATATTTGCACGTATGACAACCAATTTATCTACTTTGGTTTAAATGGTAAATTTAAGTTTTATTTTAATTTGTCGGTATCTGTAACTTGTAAGGCCGGGTCAGCCGGCTGGCTGTCGCAGCCCAAAAATAAGAATAAAAACTCGGTTTATAACAGTTCTTTTGGATCCCTTATTTTCTGGTCGGTCTCTATCAGCAAGAAGAAAAAAAATTGCTAATCCTTTTAAGTTTTTTCGTTCCAGTATTATCGACACCCGGGTATCGACACTGCTTTAAGAATCTGAAATTTGATTGTCTTAGATATATTTCTTTTCTGAATCCTTGTTCTTGTTAACCACACCTCTTTATATTGTTAGTCCTTGTGACAGTCATGATTTATTGTCAATAAAGATCAATACAATATTAAGGTGGTACCACCAGAAGTACCTAATGCTCTTTCACTTCGGTGCTGGTATCTACTATTTCATTAAGTCTGCACCTTGTAAACACGATTCTATATCCAGATTATCTCTACTTCATGACTATAAGTTGCATTCACCTGGGGATACAACCAAATTTATTGTTTACATCTGTTTCAATACCACCATTGAATGGAAATTAAGAGTTTGCCTTATTCTGTTTTGTTTGCCGACTCTGGTTGTCCTGTTTTCATTCAACACTTCAGACGAATGATTATTACTGATAATTCTTATTAATTGTTTCGATTGGCTTTTATTTAATTGATAAATCAATGGTTTAAGGACAGTATTGGCGGAAACATCTTATCAGAAAGAGCAAAGGTGGTTAGTAGTAGCAGTCCACATGTCGGGGTTCTCACATCTACTTATCTCCAAATAGACACTTTCTCTGCTGTAAATTGCCTCTGCGTTTTGTATTTCCAAAAGGCTATGAGACGAATCGGTTAACTTTCTACTCTCTGTAAAATGTTTATGATACTGACTGATTCGGATTGTCTTTAGTTCAATAAAACAACACAATGCTTGGACAATTTTCAGAAAACTTATTTCACTTTTTAATACATGTAAAATTTTGCATGTTTTGTATTTCCGTGTCTTCATATTTGTTTCCTAACACTTTTAAATTTTAGATAATTGGGGGGATTAAAATCATTAACAAGTAAAAAAATGCATATGTCTTCTGTGTTAGCTTTCTTGGTTTATTTTTATCTAGTCAGTCAATATTGTCTTTATATATTAGTAGCTCTTGGTGATGTACTGGAAGTTTGAAGGCGATTTCTGGAATTGACTGGTTTTGCTTTTTTTTACAAATTATTTCACTTCGATGGCACTTTTGAAAATAAGCTCGATCTGACAACGGTAAGATAGGGCAACTAAATCTTTTGAAATTGAAGTTATATACTGATTAAACAACAAATTTTTGCAAAATAAACGCTGTAACGGAGCTAAATGATTGTGTTGTTTGAAATGCAACTTTTATACAACAGAGTGTTATTGCATTGGTATATACATGATATATGGGAAAAATGTTTTCATAGAATGTTTCTATTGTTATTATAAAACGAACATGGCGAGATTACTTCAAAATCAAGAATAATTCATCCAAATTGTGACAATTTTTAGACTGAAAAAAAAAAAAGAAAATTAGTCGATATTCATGAAAATGGCTATCTTAATACATTTGAATCTAAAAATGAAATAAAATTGTATAATCTATTTCAATCATAAAATTATTATAAATATTATTTTGAAAATTTAATTTGAAATGTTAACTTGGTAATGATTTCCTCTTGTGTGTTTGAAAATCTTTTCAGTTTATATGATTCTCTAAACAATATGTCTCATCTAAGACCATCTAGCCTCTTCATGTGGCGTAAACAGCTAGTTTCACACCACTTATCCTATCATTAAACAAAACAAAATAGATTATAACAAATGTAAATATTTTATATTGGAAGACTTTTCTGATTTGAACCAATCATGGCATCGCCTTCGGCAACGATGTAGTTAAATGGCACGTGTTACATTAAGATGCTCATAACTAATGCAACTTTTTCTAATTTGTTTCAAATGAGGTGCCATCGCAATTCTGTTAAAACACAGAAGTGGGAGGAGTTAATAGGTATATCACATCGTCTTTAAAACTAAATCAAATCTCAGAATATTTTTTGTCAATATTCTCCGGCCATGTTATCTATAAAACGATTACAATGACTTAACTTTGTATTACAATTGTTTTACTGATGGAGAAAAATACTTTAAAATTTTCCATAGACAATATTCTTGGACTCAGTTCTCAAAGAGAAAACAACAGAAATTCTGAATGTGGTTCCTCTGTGTCAAGTCATAGTGAAACTGAAAGTGAATCTCACGAACAATCCTTGGACGAGCACGATGTAAACGGATCGCCGGACATAACAAATGACCAACCTGAGTGTACGGACACGCCCGTCAATGGGGGAAAGATGGGCAAAGAATCCGTTCAGTTATCTGTCCCAAAGATTCTTCCTTCCTTGAACAATGAGAGTCAAAAAAGTAAGTTTTTACTTTAATGTAGTTTTTCCGTTCGTTTAATTTGTTACTTGGAAGATTTTTCTCTCTATAAAATAATTTAGTATTCTTTTTCATTCAAGCATTGGAGAAAATTCAGACAATACTAACATGTGACTAAGACAATATATATTATACCCATTCAAAAGCAATACTCTAAACTTGTGACAAAAACACACATAAAACTTATTTTTGATAGCTTCTCTTTTTATTCTGTATTTTTTATTCAATGTGTGATAAAAAAAAATCTAAAGCTATCAGAATTTAACCTTTGACCATTATATCTAAAACCTATGTATCTAACTTAAAGAGTATAACTATATTATAGTTAAATATTATTTATTCTATATATAAGAAGAAAAGAAACTATCCATTGTCTTAAAAAGTACATGAATTGTGTGGTACCATATGCTAAATATTTGGTTCCAACATGAATTAAAAAATCTAAATACAAATTAAAAGTTTCATTGTTGGGCAAAAAAAAAGATTTTTTTTGTATGGAACTTATGTTTAGGAGGTCATGATACTTTAGGAATTGTCTTCGAAAATGGAATATAACTTTAACTTTCTTTACACTGTATAATTCAGTTTTGAATGATTTCCAGTACAAACATATTTTGAAAAATTGATATGATTGATTAGAATTTGATATATTTTTGTTCGTTTTAGGTAATAAATAGATATGATTTTTTTTTCAATTTTGGAAACTGAATTTCAGAATTCATTGGATTCCTAAATGAACAATACATTTTACTGTCAATAACGTAATTTTTTCGAAAAAAAAATTAATGGCCAAGCTCAAATGATATTTCATGATACCTGATCAAGTAAATTTTTAAAAAAGCATAAAAAAGATATAATTATAAAAAGCACGTAATTAAAAAGAATGTATTTATTTCTGCACCATCCCCAACTTTTGGACTGTACCTCGAGTTTATGTCCCAAAAACATAACACATGGTGCAAAAATATAGGCCCCTACAAGATGAAAAAACAAAACAAAAATATACCAAAGAATAAAACTAATGTACAATATATGTGTATATGATTAAAATACACCGGAGAGTGTTATTTAGCTGAACACTGTACAACATTCACGAAAACCGTATATTTAAAAAAAAACCTTTCATTGAAAGTTTCAATTTAAAAAAATGTGTTTCACTGTGGTCCTACATGTATAGATAAAAAGTTGAATAAAAGTATACCACAACTGAAAGGTTAAATCACACAAATCAAGCAATTAAAAATTAACGACATGAACATTAAAGATGACCAAAATTTTCGAATTTCTACTATCAGAAGTGGCAAGAAATATTCTAATAGGAAAACTGACCCTTGAAATTAAACACCAAATTCTTTTAAAAAATAAGATATCCTGACATACAGAATAAATTTTTCAAATATTAATAATATACAACATCAAGTTGATTTGCAAAATTGCATCGTTCGTTAACATGAATCACAATTTTCGAAAATGCAGTTTTTAACCTCAGTTTCGACCTTTTTACAGAGTAAAATACTGCAAAAACTTTGATAAGAAAAAAAAATACTATAAGAAACACATGTAAGCAATTTGAATAAACGTCAGACACAATTGCTTAGAATAAAGACTTCAAAGAGCATACAATTTTCAGACCTTAAATACCGCACATTAGGTACCTACGCGAAACAACAATATGTTTGAACAACATCACAAAGCAACACCGCCGATGGCCACAAATCCAGGCGAATGCAAAGAATCAAGATCAACAATTACCAACAACAAGAACGATTACAACAAAAATTAAAAACAAAACGAAACAAAGCAACAACGCCTACAAACATGCAAAACAAATCAAAGAAGGGTGAATTTCATCAAAACATAATCGAAAATGTTAAGGAAACATTTGTTATACTGGGAGAGGCAATTTCATTTGAGTCAGTTCAGTTGAATTTTTTACCTTTTAACAGTTTTTCCTTTTGTAATATATTCTACTTAATTTGATGAAGGTATTATCATGAAGGGTTACATTTCCTCTTTCCGATGATGTCTCATTTATTAAAATTGTTAAAAAAGTAAAAAAGTTATGAAGTTTTAAAGTGTAATGGTCGGACTAAAACCACCTTTGTATGGTGCTACCTTAACTGAATTGTATCCCAATGACCACTATCACACGAAATATTTCTCCAGAATTTAACTATGATACTAAAAATAATGTTAATTTTACAACGAAAGCCGCCGGATATCTTGAACAGAAATATTATTTTAGTATTCAACAAACTGGCATTTTGTTTTTATCAATACTTAATTTTTACGGTGGTTGATTGTCTTGTTCAAGTGCCTTCTGCATATTTGGCTCTGACATTTTCATATCAAATACTTATTCTGGCCTTGAAAAAAAAATGTTGTTATTATTTTTTTCAGACAACAGAGAAGAAAATGAACTACTGAACTTAAGAGTAGATAAGTCTCATAAGAAGAGATCCCGTGCAGCATTTTCTCATGCCCAAGTTTTTGAGTTAGAACGACGATTTCGTCACCAGCGTTACCTTTCCGGACCAGAGAGGACAGATTTAGCTCAAACCCTGAAGCTAACAGAGACTCAGATCAAAATCTGGTTCCAAAACAGACGATATAAAACCAAGAGACGACAGTTACAGTGCGAACAATCCGGGTCACATCCTGGCAAGAAAGTGGCCGTGACCTTACTAGTCAAAGATGGCCGAAGACTCTATAAAGAAGAAGATATGATAAGACCTTTTGTTTTTCCGTCCATGGCGTTTCAGAACCAACTTGACTTTCAATATTATTACTACACGTGATTCTTAAGGAAGTTGTCTTTACGTGTTTGTGTTGTACTTTGTTAGCATTAAATTTATTAAAAGCTTTATTTGATTTAGTATCCTATCAAAAACAAACAGACAGAAAGTTGTGACTTTGGAATCAGTCATATAACTTTTAAAATGGAAATTCCAAACCGTTTTAGTTCCTTTTTTAATTGATGTAAATGATTTACTTTACATGGTCCGGCAGTATCTAAAATATCTATATTTAGATTGTTGTCAGCAGCGATATTTTTTTGCTAATTTAAAAAAAAAATCTTTTCAAGCAAAATCTTTTCTAAGAATTAAAAAATTCTGTAAATAAATGGCTGAAACACAATCAGGTGTTCTGAAGCCCAGTAACATCCCTTTTCGCTTGCAAAAGTCTCGTTTACGGATAACATCACAAAAAGTTGAATAATGTATCTCATGATCTGCTGGAATATTTTTTATATAAAATTGTATTTGAGCTATTATATATAAATCATTGAACATATCGTGTCTACCTGAAACTGAATTAAGGTGGTTTAGAATTGATCATGTTGTAATGAATGGAACAAGACTTTATTTTAATGAACTTAATCCGGTTAGGAAGCGACTAATAATACCAGACATATGGACTTGTTTGTCAAATCATCAGCATAAATACCTCCACGATATCCCATTGTGGATAAACAATAGTATTTGCATCGAATTACTCCAACCTTTTCAAGAGTTCTCTACGAGAGGATATCTGAAATATTTGTCAAATGAACAGTTGTAGAACACGGAACTTGGCATGACTTCCACTAGGAAATTAATACTTACAATTCTTTTTACGAATAAATATGAATTACAGGAACCCAATTGTTTCGAGGACATGCTTTCTGAAAAATAAGTTGGTAATATATGTAAGTAACGCCTCTTAAAGGTTATAATTTCCTCGATGGGTCTTTTATTTTCAGTCAAATCTAAATAAAATTTACCGAAATGTTAAAACAATTAGATGCGTGAAATCGCTAAGGATAATACAAATAATCACGCAAGAATTGTTTACGCTTGAGTTTTTTGGAATGTAATTTTTCGTGAAGAATTATGAATGCAGATGCACCATAATACTTAACTACCACTTAACACTTTCGGGTAATAACTATTGTACGAGGATGTTGATGGATGAACGTGCATTTGCACGTCCAAAAGTTTCCAATTAGCATTAAGAATAGGAAACAGTTGCTTTCGTGTTGACAAAATTATGGATATTCTGATAAGAACAAAGACATTCTGTGTTATTCTGACATATTTTGCAAAATAGTTTTGATGAAAAACATGTAATTAAATGCATTATCAATTAACTGTGTCATATTAGACTAAATATCATTAATATTTTAGACTAAATATGATAAAAAAAACTGTCAAAATAATGTTTAGATACTACTTATTCAGTATGGGTGATACTCGGCCAATATGAAAATATATAATGATATCTTGATTTTTTTCTCCGGGATTTTTCTGTTTTCCATGCGTCACCTTTGCCAATGCGTTGCATCAAAGAACTTGCGAATGCAATCTTTATGCAATCATTAATACTCTTAACAGAAAATATAGACATATATTGAAAAAAAAAGCTTCGCTGAACACGCAACATGTCGAACCCTGTACGTTTTAGGCCCAATATGAATAGTCAATAGCTCTGGACACATGTAGCCAATGGTGGACTGAAGTTTTTGACACATGCAGCCTTTGGAGGACTATCCATCCTTATTTCACAAGGAATTCATTTTTTTCAAAAGAATAACAAAATAATTTACAATTTCAAAAATAGTACCCCTCTTGGTCCCTTATTATGGGTATCTGCTACTTTTCATTTTTGCCCCTTTTTGTCCCTCACTGCCATTAGGGGAGGGGTGAGTGTCACAAAAACAGCCCTCAATTTTGTAAATTCACTACTTGACAAGAATTGATTAGCAAAAAAAAAATTAAATCGGACAATTTATAAAAAAAAATATATATCGATTTTGGCCCTTTTTGACCCCTCATTTCATAACGGGAAAAGGGGAGGCTGCAATATCTTATCCTTCATTTTGTACTGACTTCGTGACAAGACTTAACAAGCAAAAATTTTGTTCAAAATCGGACTAGAAATAAAACGTTGCACTTTTGCCCTTTTTGCCCCTTATTTCTAGATGAAAAGACCGCCTTGAAGACCGATGCCTTATATGGTTAAATGGTAAGGCATATCATTATTAAATTTCATAGCAGTTGGACAAGCAGAAATAAAGTTATTGTGGGTACAAATAAGATATTTGAATTTTTCACCTTTTGGGCCCTAATTTATAAAAATATTATATAGGGGACCCCAAAATCAATCCTATTCACCCTATCATGGTAAGGAACATCATTGTCGAATTTCAAAGCAATCGGACACTTAGAACTAAATTTTAAAGTAATTGAGGGAACACTTAGTTAACAGACAACGACAACGACGACAACAGCGTAATACCACGTCCTCATTTTTTTTTTGCGGTCGTATGAAAACCACGTTAAAGAATATAAACATAAAGTAATAGAAAATGGTTGTGTACATGAATTTAACAATTGAAGTGGATATTTATACACCAATTCAAAACCATCTTTATCTTGAATTAAACAGTTGTAAAATCTTTGTAAATCTTATCTATACATTTTATTACATTGTAAATATTTAGAATATTTGTAGTTCATTTCATAATTTTCATAGTATTTTGATATTCTGAATTAATCAACAGAATTCGGATCACAAAGATGTTAACCGGTAAGCATTACATGTTTTACTTTTCATTCATACATATATAAATAAAGAATAAATAATTTTCCAAAACTATATTTTGAAGCTTCAAAACTTTACAATATCATCCACCTAGAATTGCACCTAAATCATATCTTGTATATATAGTTATATCATTCCGTGTGGGTATTTTTGCATCCGACTTGCACTAAATAATATCTTGTATTTTTCTGTTGTCCGTTTCCGTGCATTGACATGGCTAATGCCAGTGCGTTATCATATATAGACAGTATATGTAAATCATCCAAACAGTCTAATATCTAGTGGTATTCAATTATCTCCCCTGCAGAAAACAGCTAAGGTGTTTTTAAATTTTTAACGATGACAACAACGATGGCGACGGCATATAAACAATCTTCAATTTTCATTTATTACGCATGGATTTGACTACTATCATACACTTTGGACATGTTATGTTATTAACGAATCTTTTCTGTTGCGTAAACAGTTGTTTATAAAGGTCAACAAAAGTGCATATTTTAACAAATCGAGTGAAACTTATTGGCCGTTGGAAAAAATTAAAATGTCAACTCAACCTTTAAAAAATCACACAAGGCGTAATACCTGCAGTACATTTTCGAAACTTGTGGGAAAGTTAGGTTATTACATGTACCTTTTCTTTCGACAGATATTAGTTTGAAAATTATATTTTACTGTTATCATATAACGATCCATTTGAATTCAATGTGTATAACTTTCAAGGGACACAACCAAGTTCTATCTTTAATAAATCATAAACATGATAAATGGGAGGCATTCCTATTTTTAAAACGGATGACTGAATATTGAATTGGACATTTACTCCAATACAATGCAAATTCACATACTGTTGATCCCAATTTACGGATACCGGTCAAAAAGGTAAACATGTTCTATGACATAATCGAATTCAACAGGTAAATCGTGTACTTTTAAAAAGAAGGTTGTCAAGACGGACTAGAAAAATAGGTCTTTTTCTTAATTTTATTTTGGCTTTACCTCTTGCAGTACATGTCTGAAAATTTGCATATGGGAAGATATTCATTTAAACAAATAGTGTGATTTTTTTCAATTTTTTATATAAAAGTTAAAGTTGTGCGATCCATTTCAGTTTGCATCGTATGCATTTCATAAATATCCACATAATAACATGCATTAAAATGCAATCTGTTACTTTTAAAAACTCTTTTTAATTCAAAAAA
Organism: Arcuatula senhousia; assembly: GCA_963971305.1. Classification (NCBI taxonomy): domain Eukaryota; kingdom Metazoa; phylum Mollusca; class Bivalvia; order Mytilida; family Mytilidae; genus Arcuatula; species Arcuatula senhousia. Next base: position 60,788,617 of record OZ020305.1, on the reverse strand, counting down.
GTTTATTTTATCAGCATAACTTAAAATTGGAAGAAATTTTGTACTAAAAAGAACTTTTGATTCACTTGACAACCAGGATAAACATTCGAATTGACTTTCCTATCTTTTCCGATGAAGAGCTCACATTCTATTGTTTAAATACCACCGGTTTTCGGACTGCAAAGAACTGGCGAATGCAATCTTTATGCAATCATTAATACTCTTAACAGAAAATATTGACATATATTGAAAAAAAAACCAAAATACATATAAATGAAACAAAGCGGATGTCTTTGTTATGCGGTATATACCTATTGGGAGAAGTAACCTCTCGTCATTAAAATTTGAATCAAAAGAATTTTAAAGTAGCCAAAATCTAACGTATCAAAAGTGAAATACACATACTCGTGAAAGGGGAAGCCACCTACATTACCAACATCAACAATCAGAAAATTCCGAAAATATTTTTAAGGTAAAATTCGGGCTAGAGGGCCTACGGTTATACCCTCTGGAACATCTGGAACACTAGCAGAGGCTATCGAGCCAATAGTTTAAAAAATGTGTATTGATCAAACTGTTATTTTGGTTATGCTAAATATTCATATCTCTAAAACTGATCTCTCATTATCACCAGTTAAATTAAAATTATTGAAAGTTGTCCACTTGTTTTTTTTTGTACAGCTCTCCCATAAATGTAAATTCTAGTATCTAACTGTAAGTATTTGTATGTTTTATGTTGGACTGTAGTAGCGTACACGGCACGGCTGTACATGAACTACAGAGTAATGTGCAGAATGAAGGATTACGCCAAGAATATCCTCCTTCTAAATAAGGTAGGTTTTTGTTTTCTTTGTTAACTTTAAAAAGCAGTTTTAATCAATATTACTCATATTGTATATTAGAATTTACTTATTGAAGCTGACTGAAAATTTGATCGTTCAAAACTATCTGCCATCTAGGCTCTGTCCCAGTCTATAGACTCAGACATTGGAACTATAAATGCTTAACTTTCCCCCATTTTTCTAGTTGTTCTGCATTTTATGCGCAAAGTTATCACTTATGATTTAGTTTTTAGCTTAATTGCAAAAGAACCAAATAATTGAACATATATTCCCTTGTTTTGTAAATTCAATATACATCGAGTTTGACGATGCTCATTAACATTTTTAATATAGGGTTACTCCTCTTACAGTACATCCTGAAAGAAATTTAATAATTTTATCTGTAAAAGTATACACTTGGCATTCTTCAGAAGTACCTACATGTAACTAGGTTCCTGCTATTTCTACAAGAGTTTTTATAATTAGAAATATTTTATTCGCCTTCAAAACCTTTTCCAAGTATAAAAATAACGCTAACAAACGCTAACAAACATCTTTAATTCCTAATGTTTTGGAATATCTTTGAGGCAGTTAAGGAGCTTTCGGTGTATGGTCCAACTTAAGCATTTCGAAGAAACAAATAGTCTTATAAAATCAAGCTTTGGGATAGCCACTGATGACGCGGGTCCCATGGTTTTATACCAGAATACGGCAGAAACACCGATCAAATGAGCTATATAGATTTTGGGTGGGTTTGGATGATTTAAAATATAAAATGTAAGGAAAAGTCCATTTAAAAACAATCCCGGTTAGTTAAATTGCGGGAGAGGAGATTCAGAAGACCGTAGTGTATGGCAAGCCGTTGTTATTATTCAATTTTAAGATATCTCTATCAAGTGAAATAAGATATCTTAATAAATAAATAAGATTTCTTATTAACTAGATAAGATATAATCTAAACTAATTGAGAAATCTTGATTATTAAATAAGATATCTTTTAAAACTGAATACAAAGACATCTTATTAAAGAAATAAGATATCTTGGGCCGGTTTAAAAAAAACTATATAAATATATGTCTAAAGACATGCATAAGAGGTGGAATTGAGATGGTCTTTTGACCATCTTATAACATGTCTAAAACCACACAACATACTTTTTAAGATATCTTATATCTTTTTAAAGATATCATTTAAACAAATACCGTTTTAGATATCTTGTAAAGTTTGAAAGATATCTTTAAAAGTAATTAAGATATCTTGTAATTCAAATAAGATATCTTATTTACTTTATAATATATCTTATTAACTTTATTTAAAATATCTTATATAGTAAATAAGATATCTTTTAAAAATATAAAGATATCCTGTACACTAAATAAGATATCTTATATTTTTATAAGATATCTATGTTTTCAGTTTAAAAAAAGATATCTTATTTAATAATTTAGTTAATAAGATATCTTGAAATTTTATAAATATATAACAACGGCTTCCCATAGAAGTGCCATTAGTTCTTTCACATTTCTCGATTGGAAATACAAATATCATAGTTCAAAGTATACATTTTTCAGCTCCAAGTTGACATTTCTCAGTTTCAAGTTGATATTTCTAGCTTCCAAGTTGACATTTCTGACTTCCAGTTGATACTTCCAAGTTGACATTTCTTAGTTCAAAGTTGGAATTTCTTACTTCCAAGTTTACATTTCTTAGTTCCAAGTTGGCATTTATTATTTCCAGGTTGACATTTCTTAGTTCCAAGTTGGCATTTATTATTTCCAAGTTGACATTTCTCAGTTCCAAGTTGACATTTCTTAGTTTCATATGATATTTCTTGTTTACAAGTTGACACTTCTCACTTCCAGGTTGGCATTTCTTACTTTCAAGTAGACATAATTTTCTTGTGTGTTAGTGGTGGTAACGCCACAGGGTAGTGATATGCGTCTAGTATGGCAGAGTTCGAACGTCTCTAGATCTCTGTTGTCGCTGACTAGCCTATACTTGTAGGTGAAAGGAAGAGTCGAGTGCGTAAATCTTTTCCTGCCAGTACATAGCCTCTACACTACCAAGACTCCTTCAATGCCTCCTCGTGGCAATGCACGGTAACTTGGGTCTAGTACTCAAGGCTGAATTGAAGGAGATCTCGGAGTAGCAAGGACCCTAGAGGTGCAGTGTGCAGGCCCACCGGCGAGCGGAACACGCCCTGGCTCTCAGCAACCTTGCCCCACCTATGGGTTAAATAGCTGGTCAGACAGGGATCAAACCCATGGCAGGGAACCTATCTAGGAGAGACAACTCTACACAAACCGGGTAGATCCAGACTCGTCAGCCTTGGAAGGCAACCGATCTATAGGATGGGAACGTAGACCAAAAATCCCCTGGTCCTCCTGGTAAGGGGTTGAGCATGGGGCTAATAACCCCATCTCGGAAAAAAGCAACTTTATAACAGAAATCAATAATACAAGAAATCAACCTACAACAGGAATCCTTGAGGATGTTAGTTGCCCTGGCAACAGTATGAATGTACAAGGAGAAAACCCACATAGGGAGGCCTTATGCAGGGAAAACAGCCTCATGGATCCCAAGAAAACCATCAAGCTTGGTACATGGAATGTGAGAACAATGTTTCAAGTCTCTTAAACAGCACAAGTGATTAAAGAAATGGACAGATACGGAGTTTCTTTCATGGGAGTCAGTGAATGTAGATGGACTGGATCAGGGAAGACTGTCACAAACAATCATACAATTGTTTACTCTGGAAGATCAGATAACCAACATAGAGAAGGAGTTGCTATAATCATGAACAAAGACTGTGCCAAAAGCCTAATGGAGTGGGAACCTATAAATGAACGACTTATAAGAGCTCGCTTCAATTCCATCTATGCGAAGACAACAATTATCCAATGCTATGCACCTACTAACGATGCTGAAGACGAAGTTAAAGATGCTTACTATGAAGCATTACAATCACAGATCAGCAAAACACCTCAGCACGATGTCCTGCTAGTGATTGGTGATCAAAATGCAAAGGTTGGAAATGACAACAGCCAACATGATGGTGAATTGCTTACAAATATGTGTTCTACAAATGGACTCGTCATTGGAGGAACACGTTTTAACATAAAGATATACATAAAGTTACATGGAATTCACCAAACAACCGTGATAAAAACCAAATTGACCATGTATTAATAAATGGAAAATGGAGAAGATCACTTTTAGACACTAGATCTTACAGAAGGGTTGATGTAAATAGTGACCACAATCTAGTGATAGCCAAACTAAGACTCAAGTTAAAGAAATCTTTCATAAACAACAGTTCAAATAGAAAAATCATTGACATTAAACGATTATCAGAGTCTGATGTTCAAAAGAAATTTTCCATAGAATTGAAAAACAGATTTAGAGAAAATCATGAGGATGACCTTGCAACATCAGTAGAATATCAGTGGGAGAACATCAAGCAAGTCTACCAGCAAACAGCTGAGAAAACTATTGGTTTCAAAAAGCGAAACGATAAACAGTGGATATCCAAAACAACCTTGGACACCATTGATGAAAGAACAAAATTGAAGGAGAAGGTCTTAAATACAAAATCTACAAGACAAAAAGAGCAACTCCAAAAGTTATATAGTGAAAAGGATAAAGAAGTTAAGAAGTCAGCTAGAAAAGATAAGCGTAATTTCATAGATGCACGTGCAGATGAGGCCGAACAAGCAGCATCAAGAGGCGATCTAAACACAGTCTTTAAAATTACAAAGGAACTATGTGGTAAATCACACCAAGTACCACCTGTAAAAGATAAAGCTGGAAAAATAATAACAACTGAGAAAGAACAATCAGCCAGATGGCTTCAACACTTAAAAGATGTGTTGAATAGACCAGAGCCAATATCAGACTTTGAAGGAGTAGACCACCAAAACGACCTTGATATCAAGATTGATCCACCAACAAGAGAAGAAATAGCCATCGCAATTAAATCCTTAAAATCTGGTAAAGCAGCAGGCATAGATGGAATCCAAGCAGAACTTCTTAAAGTTGATCTGATGTCAGCCACAAACCAACTGATCAGCCTATTTAACACCATATGGGTTCAAGACGAAATTTTAAAAAAGTGGTCAAAGGGTCTTATTGTAAAGCTTCCCAAGAAGGGAGATCTCGGGAACTGTGATAATTGGAGGGGTATATAACTTTGCTGTCCATCCCTAGCAAAGTCTTGTGTAGAGTCCTCCTAAATAGAATTAACAAAGAGTTAGATGCTATCCTTAGACAAGAACAAGCTGGACTTCGAAAAGGAATAGGTTGTATTGACCAAATTTTCACACTGAAAAACATCATCGAGCAGTCAATTGAATGGAAAACACTACTTTTTATTAACTTCATAGGCTTTAAAATGGCATTTGACAGCATACACAGAGACACCTTATGGAAAATCATCAGATCATATGGAGTGCCAGAGAAGATCGTAACCTTCGTCAAATGCTTCTACACCCAGTTTGAATGTGCCGTCTTATTGAACAGCAAAGAGACAGATTGGTTCAATGTAAACTCTGGAGTCAGACAGGGATGTATTATCTCCCCTATGTTATTCCTGATAGCCATCGACTGGGTAATGAAGAAAACCACAAGTGATATGAGAAGAGGAATCACATGGTCTATTTTCTCCACCTTAGAGGATCTAGACTTTACTGATGATATAGCTCTATTCTCATCTAGACGAGATCACATACAGGAAAAATCGCAGAGACTCAGCCACTATGCCAGTCAAGTTGGATTACAACTAAATACCAATAAAACAGAGGAAATGCGATTCAACACAACATCTAATGAAAAATTAACAGTTGATGGAAATGAAATTAAGCAAGTTGATAAATTCACATACCTAGGTGCAGTTGTAAGCACGGAAGATCCAACACAGAAAGACATAAAGAACAGACTGTCAAAAGGGAGAACAGCTTTCCACAAGTTACGACCTATATGGAGATCAAATCAATATAGCAAAAAGACCAAAGTCAAACTCTACAACAGCAATGTTAAATCAGTATTGCTATATGGAAGTGAATGCTGGAGGGTAACCAAAGCAGATATGAGATCTCTATCAAGTTTCCATCATAAGTGCTTACGTCAAATCTGCAAAATATTCTGGCCAAACACCAATCAAATTCAAATTTATTGAAAATGACAGATTCCAAATGACTAGTTAACGAGATCACTCAAAGAAGGTTTAGATGGCTTGGACATGTTCTCAGAATGGAGGGGAAATGCTTAACCAAAGAAGCATTAAGATGGACACCCCAAGGGAAAAGACCTCGCGGAAGGCCAAAAACAACATGGCGACGTACAGTGGAAGCTGAACTAAAAGATCTGCACATGACTTGGGGAGAGGCTGAGGCCAAGGCAAAAAACAGGAACGATTGGCGAAATCTTGTATTGACCTTATGCTCCACTGGGAGCGAAGAGGATAGGTAGGTAGGTAGGTATAATTTTCTCACTTAGAACTTGACATTTCTCTCTTCCAAGTTGGAATTGAGAAATTCTCCATTGGAACTAAGAAATGTCATGTTGGAACTTAAAAATGCCAACTTTGAACTGAGAAATGTCAACTTGTAAGTAACAATTTTTTCTTAGTTCCAAATTGGAAAAGAAAAAAGTCAACATGGAACTGAGAAATGTCACCTGTGAACTGAGAAATGTCAACTTGAAACTGCGAAATGTCAACTTCGAACTGCGAAATGCTAACTTGTAAGTTATAATTGTCAACTTGGAAGTAAGAAATGTCATCTTGAAACTGACAAATGTCAACTTGGAAGTAAGAAATGTCAGCTTGAAACTGACAAATGTCAACTTGGAAGTAAGAAATGTCAGCTTGGGACAGAAATATTTGTAGCTACAATCGAGAAATATAAAAGAACTAATGCCACTACGGATCTTTCTTGGTTTTCATACTTCGGTAGTGCTATAATAGAAAATAATGAGATGTGGAATTTGTGAACGCGACACAGCCCACATTCAAGAGGCAATTCAGAAAAACCACAATGGACAACCGCCAGCAGCTTTCAACTAGGCCAGTAGGCACTGTTTGCGGTTCTGCAATAAACCGTGGGTCAATTGCAGACTCACTGAGTCTGCAATTGACCCACGGTCTAAATAAAATGCATATAATTCAAATCCAGTCCTGAAATAGTCACAGATATACCCCTTTCTTAAACAAGGAACAGAAAACATCAAAAAGACAAGTACAAACGAAGTTCTTTTATATTTCTCGATTGTAGCTACAAAGGCAGTTCTCGGTTCCAAGTTGACCTTTCTTACTTCCAAAATTGACAGAACCAGTTGCATCAACCCGTTATATAGTTTTTTTTTCTCCATAAATTCCAAAGATTGTCGACTTAAATTTGTTTACATTATAAAAATGCGTATATTTAAATGCATACACAGTGAAATTCACATGAAAAAATTAACGTGAATTTCACGTTAAAAGAGCCAAACGTGAATTTCACGTGAAATTATTTTTGGACATTTTAATGTTTTATAATTTTTATGCAATTCTATTCATATTTAGAGGGAAAAAATATAATTTAACAAATTTTTCACGTGAAAAATTTCATGTGAAGTTCACGTGAATTTCATGTGAAATTCACGTTAACCCTTTTTCACGTGAAATTCACGTTAATTGGCTCCTTTCACATGAAATTCACGTTAAAATTTTTGTTCACGTGAATTTCACGTGAACGATATTTCCCTGTGTATATCAATTCTTATTTCAAGTATAAACAAATTTGGAAAACATATATGTTATGAAAATCATTTCGTGTCATATTGGCTTTGATTATAAGTTTGTGCATAATGACAAAAAAATAGACGATATTTAACAAGGAAAGACAAGTCAACCAAATAATTGAACATATATTTCCTTGTTTAGTATATTCAATTTACATTGAATTTCGTAGATATAAGTATGTCATGTGGTTTTGTTATTATGAAATAAAATCCAACAAAAGCAGTTTAAAGGGTCCAATGGATTGAACGGGTAACTTGTTAAGGGGAGGTAATTTTAGTTTAAACCGTTATGGGTATTTTGTTCTATGGACGGAGACCGGTGAGATGTAGCTGACAACCCTGGAATTTTATAATGCCTAGCTTTTATAGCTCGGAGGTAAATTTGTTGACTTATTGTAACTGAGACAAGATTAATTCTTGATATCAATGATAAAATTATTGGATGTTGGAAAATATTTGAATTTAATTCCTTTCCATTACCGTGGAGTCAAAATAAGAGAAATTTATCTTCTTTTAACAATCTTGCCATCAAACGTTTATTTTGTAAGTGACTTTCTCTTCACTTATACAAATTCATTATAGTTTGATTAAACTTATATCAACAATGAACAAGTCCGTTTTTATCTTCTGTTTCACAACCAAACTATTAAATCAAGCTACTCTTTTACCGAGGAATTGAAAGAAAGTTGAAAAAAATATCTTGTATCTTGTAAAAAAATATATGATATTGAACTAGGATTTGTAAGTAGCGTCATTGGAACAAAATTTCGGGTACATTCTACTTGTTCCTGCTAAGCTACAAAAAGGTAGGTTTTTAAAAGTGATTCCTTATAGAGGAAATACGAATTTTAAGATATTTTTGAATAGGGATTAAAGCAAAAAAGGGGGTCAGAATTTTGCGCAGTTTCCATATAATGTACATAATATGCCAAAGGAGATGGTTACATCAAGATATAAAGGTCACGCATAAAATATTTAATAATAAAAAATTGGGTAATCAAGTTACAATATCTACAACTTTGATAGAATTGATTTAGACCTATGCTGTATGTGTCACACTTCTCTAATAAGATTGGGACGTAAGGTGTTGCGTGAGCTCATTGTTAAATATTAAAATGTCACATACACGTATTTAATTAATTCTTTATATTTTATATAAGATTATTTCAGAAGTTATAAAGTTAATGAGCCTTATAACCTTCCAGACATAAAAAAATAAGTATATGATCGCCTTATAGATGAGTCAATATGTAAATTGTAGATTAAAATAATTTTCACTTTTTCTCTGTTATTTCTTATTATCAAACAATGGTAAGAAGATAAATATGTAGACAAGGACTTTGCTGAATGGACGATAATTGATCTTTTTTACACAATGGTCATAAGTATGATTTTTGACAATAATGAATAAGCAGACCATATAACTCCGGCTGTAAATACCAACAAAAGGTGAAAGAATAAATGCATAAGCTGCTTTTGTGAAATGAAAATTTGTATTTTAAATGCAAGACAAGACAATGTTTTAAAGGTAAACAGGTTGCTTTTTATTATAAAGTATAATCACTGGGCTTGATTCGGTTAATTGTTACTTAAACCTGGGAAACAAGTGGTCTCTTGAAAAAAAAAATGCTTCGTAAAAAGTAACTGGGCATGAATATGCGAATTTAAAGTAAAAAAAATGTGGTGCCGAAAAAATCGAAAACCGTGTCATCAAACTAATAAACAGGGGCACTAAGTTTTGAGGTATTTTTTTCGTTTCGTTTCGTTTTCATATAAGTTTTGATAACACACAGCACTGATATATGAAATATATGCATTCGGTCAAAAATCAAAACACTAAAGGAATTGTGCTACTTGTTTTGCAGTAGGTCGAAAATGAACGTGAGGTTCAGGAATTACCATTCTTAGACGGTGCCAAGGACTTTCACCAAAATACGTATGCAAATTATCAATGATTCGGCATTTCTAACAAAGTATAAGATACATTTGCTCTTTGTTGATAGAATAAAAATTAGTTGTAGAAATTTTAATATCACGTAGCTATGCTTTTCAGATTATACATCAAAATTTTCTTATAATTCATATTTAAACATTTAAAAGCTTAATTTTACTAAATTCTATTCAAATTTACAAAATCTTTAAAGCCAATCTTATGGTATTTCGTATTTCTATAAAAATCGCTTTAAATTTATGATGTAGCAAACTTATTTGTATTTGTCAAACTTTAAAGTGGATATTAGAATGGTAATTTGGCTGAACAAACAATCAACAATCCAGCAAGCTTAACATTGACAATGATACTGAATACACAAAATACAATTATCAGGACATAAGAAGGTTAATAGTAGACCCGTGTGAAAATAGGACCATTCACATTACCAGAATTTTATTTACACCAAGAAATTACAGCTTTTATAGGACATGTAATGACTCTTACTATTTGAAACTATAAAATTTAAATAAATTAAAAGCAATTGAATTTAAAAATTCTCGAGGTCGTTAAATGTTACAAAAATGGCTTTTGCCTCAAATATTTTTCTACTATTTGATATCAAATCTAAATAAACATCTAATTTTTTAATTGATTTTGAATTATACAAACATAATAAATATAGGTTATTGTGACATGATATATTTGTATACGATTGACTTTTTAAACACTCGCCAATATCTGTAATCTTCATGCTTCATTTAATCTGAAATTTAAACAAGAGGCTCCCAGGAGCCTGAATCGCTCACCTGGTCTTGATGTCAACCCTATGAAGAACTTTGTAAAGCTAAATAAGCTGAACATTTAAGCAAGCAACAGCTTTTTCTCTTTCAGCAATAGTTTTCATTCTGTAGGCCAAAACCGTGAAACATGTTATTTTAAGAGCTGTATGACAACTTTGACTCTATAGAGACTTTTGTTGAGAACTTAATGAACCAAACATTAAAGCAACCAACCAATTTTCTTTTTCTGCTATAGTTTTTATTATATAAGCCAAAAACATGAAAACATGTTAATTTAGGGACTGTAACCCCTAAAAGGGGTCATCTGACAACTTCGACCCTATGAAGACTTTCCTAAGGCTAAATGAGCTGTACATTTAAGCAAGCAACAGCTTTTTTAGCTCACATTGACCGAAGGTCCATGTGAGCTATTACCATCACTTGGCGTCCGTCGTCGTCGTCTGTCGTCGTCTGTCGTCGTCGTCTGTCGTCGTCTGTTAACAATTTTTCAAAAATCTTCTCCTCTGAAACTACTGAACAGAATTTAATTAAACTTGGTATGAATGATCCTTAGGGTGTCCTGCACCAAACTTGTGTTTCAATTTTTGATCCGTCAAAAAAAATGGCCACTGTTACTTAAAATAGACCAGGGGGGTCAGACTACTGTTTTTGGCTTGTAAATCAAAAAGTATAAGAGATAGATGAAATCTGATGCCACGCTGCTGCTTCAGCATCAAAAGTTCTACAAAAGTCTCCATTTGGTCGAAGTTGTCAGATGATCCCTTATAGGAGTTACAGCCCCTTAAAGGTGAAAAATAGCGTTTTTGCATGTTTTTGGCCTATAGAATGAAAACTGTTGTAAATAGAGAAAAGCTGTTGCTTGCTTAAATGTTCAGCTCATTTAGCTCTACAAAAGTCTCCATAGGGTCAAAGTTGTCAGATGACCCCTTATAGGGGTTACAGCCCCTTAAAGGCAAAAAATAGTGTTTTTGGCCTATAGAATGAAAACTATTGCAAATAGAGAAAAGCTGTTGCTTGCTTAAATGTTCGGCTCATTTAGCTCTACAAAAGTCTCCATAAGGTCAAAGTTGTCAGATGATCCCTTATAGGGGTTACAGCCCCTTAAAGGCGAAAAATAGCGTTTTTGCATGTTTTTGGCTTATAGAATGAAAACTATTGTAGATAGAGAAAAGCTGTTGCTTGCTTAAATGTTCAGCTCATTTAGCTCTACAAAAGTTTCCATAGGGTCAAAGTTGTCAGATGACCCCTTATAGGGGTTACAGCCCCTTAAAGGCGAAAAATAGTGTTTTTGGCCTATAGAATGAAAACTATTGCAGATAGAGAAAAGCTGTTGCATGCTAAAATGTTCAGCTCATTTAGCTCTACAAAAGTCTCCATGGGGTCGAAGTTGTCAGATGACCCTTTATAGGGGTTAAAGCCCCTTAAAGGTGAAAAATAGAGTTTTGGCATGTTTTGGCCTATAGAATGAAAACTATTGTAGATAGAGAAAAGCTGTTGCTTGCTTAAATGTTCAGCTCATTTAGCTCTACAAAAGTCTCAATAAGGTCAAAGTTGTCAGATGACCCCTTATAGGGGTTACAGCCCCTTAAAGGCGAAAAATAGTGTTTTTGGCCTAAAGAATAAAAACTACTGTAAATAGAGAAAAGCTGTTGCTTGCTTAAATGTTCAGCTCATTTAGCTCTACAAAAGTCTCCGTAAAGTCAAAGTTGTCAGATGACCCCTTATAGGGGTTACAGCCCCTTAAAGGCGAAAAATAGTGTTTTTGGCCTATAGAATGAAATTATTGCAGATAGAGAAAAGTTGTTGCTTGCTAAAATGTTAAGCTCATTAAGCTCTACAACTTCAACCATATGGAGACTTTTGTAGAGCTTAATGAGCTGAACATTTAAGCAAGCAACAGCTTTTCTCTATCTGCAATAGTTTTCATTCTATAGGCCAAAAACACTATTTTTCGCCTTCAAGGGGCTGTAACCCTTAAAAGGGGTCATCTGACAACTTCGACCCTATGGATACTTTTGTAGAGCTTAATGAGCTGAACATTTAAGCAAGCAACAGCTTTTCTCTATCTGCAATAGTTTTCATACTATAGGGCAAAAACATGAAAAAATGCTATTTTTCACCTTTAAGGGGCCATAACCCCTATAAGGGGTCATCTGACAACTTTGACTAAATGGGGACTTTTGTAGAACTTTTGATCCTGAAGCAGTAGCGTGGCATCAGATTTCATCTATTTCGTATACTTTTTGAATTACAAGCCAAAAACAGTAGTCTGACCCCCTGTTCTATTTTTAGCCAGGGCGGCCATGTTTTTTAACGAATCAAAAATTGAAACACAACTTTTATGCAGGACACCCTATGGATCAATCATACCAAGTTTCATAAAATTCTGTTCAGTAGTTTCAGAGGAGAAGATTTTTGAAAAATTGTTAACAGACGACGACGACAGACGACGACGACGGACGCCAAGTGATGACAATAGCTCACCTGGACCTTCGGTCCAGGTGAGCTAAAAATATATATGTGTTTATTATTGGAATTTCCATTTTCTATTTTTTTTTAATCATTCCATATAAAAAGCTTGAAGTTTCTTTGTCATAAATACTTGATACTTGAATATTTAAACTGTGAACATGAATAAGGGAATAGATCGCTCTAGAACTCAGACACTGACGTTTTCACCGATCATTGTTACTACATGTCCTGTTTCCTATCTTGTTTACAGACAATTACTTTTAATTCTAAAGTCATTTTGCAACACATTCTTAATTCCAATGAAAACTTTTTGACCAGACAATTAGACAATTTCGTTTGTACCACCCAGAGATCCAGTCTATGGCATGACTTCCAGATGACAAGATAAAACCGTATTCACACCAATGCTAGATCACTTTAAAAGTTTAAAAGCCTACACCTTAATTGCTCTGGGGTGGGATAAAAATCTATAGCGAGCTAAGTATAAATTCGGTATAATTCTTTTTGAATTATATATTTTGTCAATTTATTCAGTTAAATACATGGTTATGTGTTTATCTATCGATAATCAAAATGTTTTTGTAGATATTATAACACTTATACACGACTCAAACTTTCAATAAAAATGTCTTGTTTATGCGTACCGTTAGTAATGATCAAAAGGGTCAGGTGGGTTTTTTCAGAAAAGGCAAAGGGTCATCATAAATGCAGAATCTTCAATCTGTATGTCAAAATATTTCAGGCATTGAAAAGACTTAACTTTAAGTTGTTTGAGAAGACCTCTAATGTTGCTTAACTTTCAATAGCATGAATACTTAAGGAAAGAAAACGTTTTCCAATCAAAATCTTCTCAACTTTTTCTAATTAAAAGAAAGTCTTTTCTTATCAGCTCCTACTATATAAGAATGTGATAAATTATTAAAGCTATTTTCCTCTAAAGTATTAATTACTTTTTCAACAATGAGCATTCTTTTGAACACTTCTATATACGATGGTTTTGACAATGCAAAAACTACAAAAAAAAAAAAATATATATTAATTTTCTTACATAATGCATAATTGATCATTTAAATTCCTCATTGATTTGTTGGTTATAAGCATTTAATGGGATCGAACAAAGGAATCTAGCTTTGCATCTCCTATTGCGATGAATTTTACGTCGGAATTGAATGGCTTCAAATCATATTTCAGTTTAAAGTTTTGTTAGTAATGGCAGAGCGAGAGGAATTGTTTTACAGTTTTTTAGATGGGACGATTATTCACAGAAAGCATTTTAAATCAGAGTCAAGCTAGTTGAAAACTTTAAATTAATTCATTTGAGTTAATTAACTGTAGAAGTTGTGCGTTTTGATTTAGAGAATTGGAATAAGTTTAGCTGTAATTGACTCTTACTATGAACCGAAGAGATTGATCTTTGTTGATGCTATATTAGAATATGTCTTTTTATCAATTTAAGACGGAGGCCACAGGCTCGGGATCTGGAAGAATGGCAGAGAGGATAAGACCAGAAAAAACACCGAGACAGCGGGTACAGAAAATATGGCGAAACGTCCGATGGGCCCAATCATTTCCGGAAGAGTCGATTTCAATGGAATCAACCGACATAACGCCCAACTTTGCTCTTCGAAAAATCGCATTGCTGTTCGAGACCAAAAAGTTTGACGAGTGTGCCACGCTTATTAGGCGAATGAACTCTGTAACTCTGGGAAATATTTTGGCTGAGGTGCCACTTGAAGTGTTGTACGAATCAATGCCACACAGTTTGTCTATCTTGGAAGCCTTATATGTTAGGCTGCATGACAAAACAGGCAATAACTTTCCCAAGGAACATTTGCATCTGGACTTGTTGATAAAAAGGATGGTAACCTGCTTTGCAATATTGGAAAAATCGGACTCGAAAAACTGCAATATTTATTATCCGTCTTGTCGGAATATTCTGCGTGTTGTTTCCGCCGAGGAGCCGGGTTTACGGCAACAGCTTCGACAGAAGAAGAGAGCTTTAGACAAGTGCTTGAAACATTTAGGACAACATGGTCTGGTTGATAGTTCGTGTGGGACATTGATGAATCTACACGATTCCTTAAAATTGGAAATCGACAAAGTTGCAAATCAATATAAAACTGCGCTTCAGAAATTGCACGAACTTAGTCTGTCTGCTAAACACTCGTTGTCTAGTTCGTCAACTTTTAGCAAGGCTCCGTCTCAAGTTAGCCATCAGCGGCTCATGCAGTTGAGTCGTGAGGATGTTGAAAGTCGTCTGATCAATAACAGATCACTATATAATATTGTTGAACCTGCCATTACAAATCAATATTTGAAAAAGTTGATTCATATCCTTGAGAAAAGAATCGAATATGACAAAATTGCAATGTTTCATGAAAATGAACTACGCAAGTCTTGTGACAATTTACCAGAAGATGCATTCATGTCGTCTACGCTTCAACATTTTTCTCAAGGCTATGCCATCATGATTCGTCTACTGAAAGAAGTTGCAGAAGAGGAAGAGGCGCCAACAGAAGACGAGCGACCGTCGAGTGATGAAGACATAGTATCCCCCGTCACCCACATGGACAGAATGAAGACAATGTCTAATTTTAATGGAATGTTCACATTGAAAACGAATGGTAAGTTTATTATTTTATTATCGTTTATGTCTTGTTTTCTGATATTGGATTTTCATTATACAAACTTTTAACTAAAAATGAAGATTTGCCGCTCATTTTCATGTCCATACAAGGCTAAGCTTTGTTGTAATTAGAACAATGTCATATAAGTTTACGATCAGTCTTTAGATTGGATACATATTAAATCTCTTGACACGAAAGACCATCAAGTGCCGAGCAAAGAGGTCTTTATGCCGGATAAGACGCCGATTATCTCTCCAATTTACAATAAGATATAAATTGTCCGAGCGTAAAATATAGATAACATGTGTTAAAATGTCCCATATTAATTAAATACCCCAAAATTTTGATGTTAAGATATAATATAGAGGCCAATGTTCTTACTCGAATGACCATGTGAAATATATTTTTTTTGTCTAAAACTGTTGCACCAAGACATAACTTGTAAGTTTGGCTATTTTGACATTTGCGAATGCACTAAATTTCATCCTCACTTTTTAAATTGCCGGTTCTTGAATGTTGGTTGTGTCGCGTACACTTATTCCACATCTCTTTATCGTCTTTCTACTGTCCTTCAGGACCGACTTCTGATAGAAATTTTAAAGAATACAAATAACTTATGCAATAAGTCCCTTTGAATAGAAAATAGTTACAGACAAAAACGGTCAGAGTTTTTTTCTTCACAGGAAGTAGGTGAACGTCAGACCTGAAATCAAATACCACGATATGGAATCCAATGCTAAAATGCTAATGCTGTGTACCAAATTAGTTGCTGAGAAATCTTTTTTGTCCACCCACTGTCTAACATTTGACATTTTACAATAGTGAAATCCAGTCAAAAATATTACATCTAATGTTGCACGTATCATGTTTTATGCGCTTCTGTTCCCTCTTTCAACACTTCCTACTATTTCTTTTTATTTGCATGGATGGACATTTTTACCTACTCAAAAGTCCACAAAATATCTTAATTATATCTCTATAAAACTAATAAATTTCTTACTTGGGGAAAGATTTAACATTTTGAAATACTTTTCAAGTGTAATTTTGAAAATTAAAAGCTGGAGACGTTTGAAGTTCATTAAAACTAATATATACATTATTCCTTAATTAAATATTTACTTGTAAGTGAAGTAAATGGATAATAAATGGTTATAATTTCACCTGCCTTATTATTTAAACAAGATATTAAAATTTTAGCATTATGAACTTTTAAATCGTTCATAACTTTATTACAATTTAATATCATCAAAGATTAAAATATCATTTAATATCAATTTCAAAGTACATATACCATTTCGACATTTATAGAAAGAAAGAAAAACATTTTTGACTCATTGTATTCAATTGATATTGTAATCATGATACAACATAGACTTACAATCCTTAGCTTTATGAAAGCAGATATGTTACTCATCGTCGCTCTTAGGCCCTAAGTTAGTTGTTTTTCGTAATTCACCGATCATTTGCCTTGTTGCCTGTTTTGCCTTTAGCAGCAATTTTTTTTCTGGTTCCATCTTTTTTTTTAGTATTCTTCAATTCTTTTTTTCTTCGGTTTCAATATCAACCCTTTGACATTGTTATGAAATATATACATTAAATCGTTTCTTATGCCGTGACCCCTTGAAAGTGTAGGTATCCCAACGGATGTGTTATTCCAGAGCCTGAGGAATATTAATACAATATTACGTCTGACACACTTTCCAACATATGGTTGTTTTGCTCCTCGTTTGTTTCCTTGTAAAATAATTTTCTGTAGACATCATGTGCTCATAGAGAAATGCTTGAATTTTATATCTACTGAAGGGATTGATTTTAAATTTGGCAAGATAATAAGCAAGATATGATGTACATTTCCTTCCTACCTCCTGTTTTCCGAGTCGACTTAGACTATTTTAGGGTCTAAAATGGAAAAAAAAATTGTAACAGATTTCTCAGCTTCTACTTAAGGGATTTATTTCAAGTTTCGTATACAGCTTTAGCCTGGTAAGTTGCACCGTACCTCCCCTTTCAGGTCAGTTGCGCATCAGCTTCCTGTTTTCTGAGGCCGACGTAGACCTTTTAAGCATCAATAATAGACAATTTTTCGTAACAGATTTCGGGCATTCTACTGAAGGGATTGATTTCAATTTTGGTATACAGCTTAAGCATGATGAGTTGTACCGTGCCCACCCTTTCCAAGTCAGTCAGACATCTCCTTTCTATTTTCTGAATGGTCGAGTGGGGGGTATCCTTAGCACGACTAAGTGCAAACCCTTGTAAGTTCTCAGATGAGTAGATGTTGGTTTGTCGTAGAGTGCTCATATTGTTGCCCTTTACAGGGTTCGATGCACTAGCCAGGAACTGCTCCTCTTTCTGGAGCACCCGAGTTCCCTCTCACATCGATTCGATGCACTAGTCAGGAACTGCTCATCCTTACGGAGCACCCGAGTTCCCTCTCACACCGATGAGTTTCAGTTTACGACTGTTTGAATGTTTTGTTTCGTGTGCGGTTTACGTTCTATGGTTTGTTTTCGTCTTGTTGTCTTTTGCCTTTTAGGACTTCTGATATTCGAATACCCTTTAATTGGTTTTTGTTTGTTATCTTTAAACATGACTTTGATTTGTTCAGCTTTCAAAATATAAGGATGCATATCTGTTGGAGTTTAGTCTGTAACCATCAGCTGAGAATTATGTTTGAAATGCCATGTTTTTTTATTTTCACCTAGACTAGAGAGGCTACGTTTGAAATCGAATGACTAATGGTTTTTCTCTGGCTTGATGATTTCTTTATTGGTCGGTTAAAATTAAAGAAAATTAAGGTGTATGGGGGGTTCTATATTTATATCAAAGTAAACGCATCTATCAAATTGTTCTGATATATTTTGGGGTGTTCTTACTTCAAAGCAGCTTTATTCAAAACCTGGTTTAACCTACCTTTTCATTTGAAAAGCATGTACATGTACCAAGTCTTCTTGATTTATATTTTCTTTTAGGACATTTAGATTGACCTAGATTGATCATTACAATTCTGTAATTTTGTTATTACCCTATAATTTTTATTGCAAAATGTTTTACAGGTGCTTTGGGTACAATTCTATCTACAAATAAGACTAAAATTCATATTTCAAAATTTATACAGTTGTGATGACATATTACATCTTGTACCACTCTTCATCAAAAGCATGAAAGAGAATCAACACAATATTTTCAAACGGAACTTTAAAAAGGAAAGACTTTTAAAATGAATCAAAACAGTTTTCTTTTACCACGTTTGAAGTGGAATAAAACTGACAAAGTGAGAAATGAAAATACCTCTCTACTTTTTATTACGTATGTTAATTTCTACGTCTACCGACATGGAATTTAATAACTACATATAATACTTATTGTCAAATTGTGAAATGAGCTTTTATTTCTTTTTTAATTAAATATATTGACGTAGCTGGATTAACATATGATATAAGTTGGAGAAAGTTGAATAAGTACAAGTCTACAATTTTTGACAATAATTATTTTATAAGGAGGTAACATGTGACAATAGAAAATAACACAAAATTATTAATTAATTTCTCAAGTTTATTTGAATTTCATAAGAATAAAAAATATTCTTCTCATCAGACATCTTCCCTGTAAGGCAAGTTCAGAATTATTGATAAAGTTGCAACAAAAAGGTTTCATCAAACATGAACGCATGCAGTTTTAAAACAAAGACTAGTAGCTCAAGAAGGCTCGGGTCTTTGTTTTCAAGTTGTTCTTAAGAAAATCACACATGCAATTTTCAAGAGCTTGAAACAACTTCCAGATAATTTAATTGTAAAAGGTTTGAAACAAATGTATCTTACAAATGTTTCTAGAGTTGATTCATGGCATCATAAGAAACTTTTCCTGAGTTAGATTCTTTGGTGCATTTGCAAATTGAATTGCGAAAAGCACACTGCTTATTTTCAAATGTCCAGACCGATCATTTTTCACTTTAAAAAAAAATCATTAATTTTATTTTTTTAATTACTGTAGTTGTATTTGACATGATTATCGAAAGATTAGAAATGTTCAATTCAAAGTAGAGATACTGATTTTATTAGTAAGAAACCTGACCGCGCATCTCATTAAACCCTGATTATTAATTATGTACAAAATAGGGGGCAGTACAGGCCGAGGATTTTTACGAACAGACAAAAAAGGTCAGTCTTGATTTGGGTTTATAACAGTGGTGTCAAAACTTAACACTCAGGTTATTAACACAAGTTTAGAGTTTTAACATAATAATATGATCTAATATTTCCTATTCATGATATTGCCTTGTGGAGGTCGATGTATCATTTTACCACATTTTAGTATGGACCTGGTTGTACTAACCACTATTGTATATTAATCTGTATTTTTCAATAAAGGTCAATTATGCACAAATATGTAGACGAGCTTTGCACTTCTTGGTTGAATATTTACATGATTTTGTGAAGCATGTTTAATACGAACATGAATATGCTCTTGATATCAATTTTGATGCTTAATAAATTCATATTTGCATTTAAAGCTATAACTCATTTGAAAAATTGATATAGAAGCAATCTTGTCTTTAGAGTTTGTAACTGATTCCAAAGCGTTTTTACCCTTTTAAACCACTGTAAGCGAAAAACAATCTTATTTTCTTTTAATACTGTTGACAAACGGTAAACCAGAATGTTTGAAAACAAAATGTTCTTAGAAATCCATATTGAAAGAAAATAGACTAGCGTACTGTAAGCAAATGCCGTTTGAACAAGTCGAGAGCTCTGTTTGAAAATACGTAAGGGGGGGGGGGGGTCGATATAAGTAACCATATTTCAAAAACAATTTTGTAAAAAGGAAAAAGCGTACAAGCGTATTTTTTAACCAATTTCGTCTTCACTATCTTTCTTTGTCAATCTATATATATATGTAATTAAGGCACTTTTACTTCAATTAGTAAAAGTCCTTAATTTATTTTTTTACAATTATTCCTTTATTCAAGACAATTTCGCGTATGCCATGTTTCTACCATTATATGTTACTTAAAGTATCAGTTTACTCATAATAGAAACAAGAATAAAGGACCATAGACATGTTACAACTTTAAATGCTTACCAATATATATTGTTTTGTCATTCCAGGCCTTAGACCATCAATAATTTCTGGGCCATTCCCTTTTAATGGTACGTCGCAGAATGGTCTATCAAATGGGTATCAAAAGCCAAGTGTTCGGCACAGTTTCTCTCACGTTAACGGGCACTCCATGGCCAATGGATATACGCTGTTTCAGAATGGAAATGACTCAAGCAAAGTTGATAACCTGGAAAAGGAAATTGAACGGTTAAAATTGGAGCTTGAGACAAGTCAAGAGCAAATAAAGAAATTACAAGCTCGAGAAAAAGAGTTGGAGGAAAGGTACACAAGAATTACATTCGATGAACACATTGTTAACTGCATGATATACTGAGATTAGAGACACAATTTGTATCGTTATTCTTTGGGATACTCCTCTCATACTTTCATTTAATAATTTAATGAATTCAAAGATAACTTATCGAAATAATCGTTTATAGTTAATGTAACCAAATACCGGTATATAAATCTGTCTTTGTTAGTGTGGCATTTCCTATATTATTATTTGTCTTAGAGTTTTGCTTCTTGTAGACTTTTGAGGTAAGATCATCTTTCCTAGCAAAGGGTAACGATCGCACTAGGGAAAGCTCTCATCTGCGAAAATAAGTGTAAGTTGATCGTAACCCTTGGCTAGCAAAGATCTAACGATCAAGCCCATCATGTTTTTGACAAGTTATGTTCAAATGTGATCGGTCCCGTGCGGTAGGCCCGCAGCAGAGCCTAGCTTGCCGTAAGAGGCGACTAATAGTCTTGGGATTCTGACGACGGGTCAGTGCTTAGCCCACAGAGCGACCAAGTGTGTACCCTAACAGGCGGAATAGGGTGGCCCTCGTCCGCGGTGGTTGTCAGGTCTTCATACGGAAACCCTGACTGCTGAACATAGTGGGTCAACGTGTGTGGAGAATGCAACGCTTCATGCACGTAAAGGACCCCTTTGTGGACCGCCAAGTAGTGCACCACATAGGCTAAACTTTCCGCCCCTATCCACCTCTCCCCTTTTTCTGTGGTTCTTCGAAATTTACTGTTCCTTTGTTTCCCACCCTACCCCCATATTTCATTGATCATCATCATTTCATGTTCATTTTATCATCCTTTTCATGTTCATCGCCTGTAAATAACCTATATAGCTTTGCACGGGCGTAAAACACCAACTCACTCACTCAAATGTGATCGCCATGGTGTTATAGTGTCACTCAATGCCAGAACTATGTTAAAAGAATTATATTTTTTTCTCATAATTAACTTTTCTCTAATTACTTCTTTGGACTTCATGACTTTTTGTGACATTATGTTTAAGTAAGAAACAAGGAAACACTGGCGTGGTGTAGTACAAGAGACCAAGTGACACCTTCGTTTCGTGCAGAATAGTTAAGAACTGACATACGCGGTTCATATTTAGAGTACTAAAATACAAATTAGAAATATTTGTCAACAATATTGATACTATTCACAACTATCAAGGCTAAACTACAGAAATATAATTATCCTATTCACGCAAAGAACCATTAATTCATGAATAATTTAAAGTTTACTTACAAGATCTTACATTTTACAGGTTGGCAGATCAGGTCCATACTCAGTTTACAGCAAATAATCGACATTTTGAAGATTTAAATCTGGTTGAGAATCGCCCAACCGAGCTGGTCCGTCAGTATGGCAATCTGTACAGCGATGCTAGGATGGAGGCCATTGACGCTCTGGATAGTATTGATGAACTAGGAGAGTTGTCGTTACTGAAAGAGAAAATACTGTTCTCTGTTGTGGTGGTGGGTTGATTTTGTTTAGTTGGATACATCAATCTTTATTTCTGGTCGTTAGCCATGCTTTAAACAAAGAACCACTAGGTTAGGGACTGAGCATTTCCTAAAAAAAATATTCTGAAAATTATTTTTGATGAAAAATATATTTTGGCAGCTGAGGGTAAGAAAAAAAATATTCTGAAGAAGGATTTCTGCTATGAAAAATAATGCTGATAATGAAAAAAAAATATTCTGTCGTGACGCGTTCGAAAAATAAATATTTTGTCCGCGAAAAAAATTTCTGATAAAAAAAAAAACCAAGCCCCCCCCTTCAAGTTAAATGGTCAATCCCTTATGAAGTTCACTATGAGCTGGTCTGAACTAAATGTGTACATTTAATACATATATATCATATCGTCTTAATGTCATACACAATTCTGAACAATAAAGAAAACGGGTTGAAAATTCCATGGATTGGAACAATGCTCCGTGTATCTTTCTTCCTCTGTTAAAATAACCGTTCTGAAGACACGCTGCTGGTTCTCTTATTGTACCCTGTGTTACAGGACAGCCGATTTCATGCGACAGTTATTATAGCCCATACATACAAAACTTTATTTCAGGTAACTATTACATGTAATTTGGAACCAGAATATTATTCTTATTATTGCAGCTATCTTTCCGGGATACACAACAACTGCTACATGAAGTTAAGGGTAAACTCCGTCATACCCTGAATCTTCCACATCCTGACGCAGCTGAAAACATTGTCGATGACGTCAATCAGAAAATGGAAACGCATTTAAACCAATACCTCCAACACACGGCCCATAGATATGATTTAAACATAGTCATGAAGGTAAACGAATGGAGAAAACTATAAGGAAGCAAACCATATTTTATTTTGCCTTTATAGAATAACATGCATGCTATGTTTATATATAACAGCTGTTGCTGAAATATCACACGAGACATTAAGGAGAGTGTTCATTTATCTGTCTTCTATACTGGGAAGCAACCATTTGATTTTAAGGGGGTATTGATATTTTCTTCCCTTTGCCTTTTAATTTTTTTGAAGCTGAATCGGAGCCTGGATATTTTTTTGGCATGCTAGCGCGCGCCATGTCTTTAAACTTACTATATTTTTTTCAACCCAAAAGACCATCTTTTTTTTTTAAATCAAAGCACTGTCCTGCCTTTTTATTTCCTTATTTTTGGCATCCTGCCTTTTTATATCAAATTTCACCATGACCCCGCCCCACCCCCATAAAAATCAAATGGTTGCTCCTGTATTCGGGACCTTAAAACCATTTGGTGTCATGAAACATTATTCAAAGCACCTTTATTTTAAAAATGCATGACCGCCATTGCGGTTTTTACTTCTTCGACTGCTATGTTTTTCTTTTACATTTTGAGATTCCTCTTCCCGTTAAGAATTTATTTTAGTGCCATGATAGGCATTTTACAAAAAAATGCACATTTTCAACAAGAATATTTTTGTTTTTACTTTAGGATGTTAGCAGACAAATTCAGGCTACACTTTACGACTATCCGTGTCTGAAAAACTGTATTGGACTTCATAATTATATCAGTGCCTGTGTTCGAGTTGCTTGGGGTTTAACAGTGCAAAATCCACCCTATGTTATTCAGTATGACTCCAGAAAATTCAACTCTGACATCCATACACGTTTTCATTCTTCGAACCCGAGATTGGATGAGATACAGACGTTTATTTGGCCAGGACTAACGGAAGGGTTTGGTGGACACTGCGTTTGTAAAGCTGTTGTCATCACGTAATAGATGAGAGCAATTTTAACATCACATGACATGTGGAAATATTTATACCGGGGTAACTTGACGTGAAAGGAGCAAGAGTTTTTAATAACAACACGTGAAAAGAGAGTGTAATACAGAAAGTGCTTTCCAGAGTAATGAGACGCTGAAGACGTATTTAAAAGACTGTGATACTGTTAATAAAACTGCATTTGTGATATTGACTAACTTATATGTTCCTGTACATTGCACGGAAATATATTCTGATTTACAGTATTCAATGACCGTTTTAGAATAGAATATTAAACTGTTACTGTTTTCAGTTTATGAAATAACACTCCGCTGAATACTGTAGAAGTACTTTCATATTTTGGCACCTTCCTTGGATAAGTAAAACTCCGGTTCATGGTTTTCGAATTTCTCTAATTCAAATTAGTGGACAGGTCGATTTTTTTTATACTCGAAATCATTATTGTTTTGTTCTAGAAACCAACGGCAGTTGGAACCTCACGAAGAAATATGTCTCCCCTCACTTTGTTTTGGAGACATTGGATTTTTTTGGTCCTGTACGTCCGTCTGTTCGTCAAAACGATGTTCAGTTCAACCACCATCGAATGACCTATTGGTATTGCCCTCTTTTCATTGAATACTTTGAAGGCAAACATGGTATGTAGCACGCACTGCATATTATACCAGGAATAAGGGCAGGAACTTCATTTTGCAGACAATAAATAACCAACTGATTGTGTTTGCCTTCAAAGTATTCACTGAAAAGAGAGCAATACCAATGGGTCATTCGATGGCAAAATCAGTAAAACCATAGATGGAAAACAATTATAAAGCAATAAAATGTCCTATATTCTCAGCCTCTGACTATTGCTGACTTGTACACATGGGTGAATAAAGAAAACTTGCATTTCTTTAAATATGAGGTTTAAGCTAAACCTTGTTTACAAAAAAAACCTAAAAAACTTATAAAAAAAACCTTTCCCATTGACTTGTAGTTATCTGTTCTTCACAACATACAGCGAAAATTAACCAGACTGACAGTATCTTTGGTATAAAGAAAAAAAAACACATTTTTTATCAGTGAGATCAAAACATATGAATATTAAACACTGAAAACCGAGAAATAAAAAAAATATCGCATAGAATTACTAAAACATACCATTAATCTGACAGAGAAAAAAATGTTACAAACGTTCTGTAGAGAGAAATTATTACACGCAAGGCAAATAAATAGCTGTGTCGGACGTTTGGTTCGTCTATTACTGAGGGGGGTACCATTTTTCTATATTCTGTAAGTTTTTGCCTTATTCTGTAATTTATATACATTTTCCTTATTAAATAATTCTTTTGAAATATGCATATACACCAAGAAGGCATGATAAAACTTCACTCAAGGTAACAAGGGAGCTCCTAGGAGCCTGAATCGCTCACCTGGTCTTGATGTCAACTCTATGAGGACTTTTGTAGAGCTAAATAAGCAGAATGGTTAAGCAAGAAAACGCTTTCTATATCTGCAATAGTTTTCAATCTATAGGCAAAACACTATTTTTCACCTTTAAGAGGTCGTAACCCCTATAAGGGGTTTTCACCTTTAAGGTGTAACCCCTATAGGGGGTCGTCTGAAAACTTCCACCCTATGGAAACTTTTGAAGGGCTAAATAAGCTGAGCAAGCAACAACTTTTCCCTTTCAGAAATAGTTTTCATTCTGTAGGAAAAAACATGTAAAATGTTATTTTAGGGGCCGTAATTCCTATAAGGGGTCATCTGACAACTTTGACTATGGAGACTTTAATTTTTAGAGCTTAATGAGCTGAACATTTAAGAAGCAATCGGTTTTTTCTATCTGTTATAGTTTCATTCTGTAGACCAAAAACATGAAAACAGGTTGTAATCCCTATAAGGGGTCATCTGACAACTTCGACCTAATGAAGACTTTTGTAGAGCTAAATGAGCTGAACATGTAACCAAGCAACAGTTTTTTTCTATCTGCAATAGTTTTCCTTCTATGGGCCAAAAACATGAAAAAAAACATATTAATAGGGACTGTTACCCAAGGGGTCATCTGACAACTTCAACCCAATGGAGACTTTTAAAGGGCTAAATGAGGAGAACATTTAAGCAAGCAACAGCTTTTCTCTATCTTCAATAGTTTTCATTCTATAACCAAAAACATGAAAAATACGCTATTGCTGTAACCCCTATAAGCGATCATCCGAAAACTTCGACCAAATGGAGACTTTTGTAGAACTTTTGATGTTGAAGCAGTAAGATGGCATCAGATTTCATCTATCTCTTATATACTTTTTGATTTACAAGCCAAAAACGGTAGTCTGGCCCCCGCCTGGTCTATTTTAGTAACGGCGGCCATGTTTTTAATGGATCAAAAATCGAAACACGAGTTTGGTGCATGACACCCTAAGGATCGTTCATACCAAGTTTCATCTAATTCTGTCAGTCTGTAGTTTCAGAGGAGAAGAGTTTTAAATTGTTAACGGACGACAGACGACGGCGACCGACGCCAAGTCACATGGACCTTTGGTTCTGGTGAGCCTAAATTCTGCCAAAATTTCATTTTGTTTACCAAGTCCAAGATTGTTTTGTATGACGCTCCGTAAAATTGTTTTCCATTAGCATTTTAAAGGACACTATCGCATCAATTCATGGTTATTACCAAGCTAGCACAAAAACGTTCTAAAAACGATTTAAAAAGGTTCGAACGTAAAAATGTTTGCAGAAATATTTTTATAACGTTTTAAAAAACTGTTTACTAAAATGTTTTGAAAATGTTTTTCTGAAACATTTTCAAGAAATGTTACATTAACATGTCTTCAAAACGTGGCAGAAACATGTTTTTTTTCTACATATTCTAAACGTTTTTTCGAAACATTTTTGAAACACATTTTGCAATGTTTTTGAAATGTTATTGTGGGATATTTTTCCTGTATTTTTGTCGTAGAATCTTTGGATTTGAAAAAAATTGATTGGAAGTTACTATATTTTAATATATATAAATATGATGACTGTTAGTTCGAGAATGGTAAAAATGCATTGTATGACATATATTAGATAGAATTAAGTATGAGAACAAAAATATGCAAATTTTTCCATTACTTTTTTAAGCGTGTAAAAATAAGGTGTGTAACAACATAGACCTGTATATTAGAATGGATTTGCAAATTAGTGAAATCTCATGCAAATAAAGAGATTTCGTACAAAATAAACAATTTGACATGTACAACTTTATACTGTAATATCTCAAAAACCATAAAAGATTTGTACATGATTCTTTTTACAGCCATTCTTAAATGTCTTGAGATTTTACATGACTTTGTGTTAAAATTACTTTTATAACCTTTGTATCAAAAGAGCCCATACTACCCTAGTTTTCATGCAAATACATTATGTAAAAAAAATTCATAAAGTTTTCACTTTAAATTGTCACAAAAAGTTTATTCCTCAACCAAATTAAATGAAATTTTCACACAGATATTTCTTAATCTTTTCTCTGTTTAATTCTGACAAATTCCATTGAAAGAAGTAAAAGTAGATAGAAAAATTAACAAACTCTCATTTATAAACCAGTGATATTTTCTCACAAATACTGGACGTTGCAAATCTATTTAATATACAGGTCTATGGTAACAATAACTATTGTTACACGTTTAGGTTCCGTCACCGTCATTGTGATCCGGTTTTACTTTTCCCTGTAAATAAAGGTAATAACAAAACTACCGAACTTGAATGATCAATCTCATAGTCCAGAGAAAATGACAAAAACGAATCAGTCATACCGGAGAATTGGTGGATCGCAATGGTCCTGACTTGGTACAGGCATTTCAAACGAAATGGTGGGTTAAACCAGGTTTTATGGCGCCAAACATCCCTCTTCCATTGCGATCTTAGGATCCGGTAATGACCATAGAACACAACATAGCTGTGAGACACAATAGGGATATTGAGGTGATCATCTCAGTACAGCAGACCAGTCAAACACTAATTAAAACAATTAACTACCATATCTTTTAACTCAATTTTGAACTTTTCTACTAGTGGCTGATAACGAAGAAAGAATTTTTTTAGGAATCTAAGTTTTATTTTAACACGTGTAAACCTAACAATTTCTTAGTAGCCAGTGCCATTTAATTATTGTTTCAGTCTTGAGAAAATCGAGTTGAATAAAAGACCGGAGGTGAAAGTAGTATTAGGCTGGTACCCCGCTGTTATCTGAAGAGTAGGGATCCGGTTGCCAGCGAAAAAGTAGTATCTCCCTTATGTTTTTTTTTTTTTGCACGGCACATTGACTCTAACAAAATATAAATAGAGGAGGAAGTCCCTGTGTTTGTACTTATTTGGTTTTAAGTGATAGATCAACTTTATGTTAGTTTCATAAGGTCCTAGCTGGATGAGGATATATTAATTTATTTATAAGTTCTAAATATTGTAAACTACAATATATGGCATAATCGATTTTCTTAACTTATTTTTCGGACCTGTATACTAATGTGTTCTTTATACAGGTCTATAATTGAATACTCTGAACCTACACTTAATTATTTTGCAAATTTGCCAGCCCCCCCCCCCCTTAAAAATAAAACTTTTAATGAATATACTTATTTTTAAAAATACTCTGAATAAACCTGAAATAAAATACAAATTATAAAACAAATCCTACCGGACATTTACGGAAGCTTATTAGTGCCAAAAATTATTTATTTATTTTTCATTTTTTTACACTTTAATCTGTAAATTTTACACTTTAATCTGTAAATTTTACACTTTTATCTGTAAAATTTACACATTAATCTGTAAATTTTACAGTTTGAATTGTAAATTTTACACTTTAATCTGTAAATTGTACACTTTATTTTGTAATATTAACACATAATTCTGTAAAACGTCATTATATGAAAAAATAAACCTATATGATATTATTCATTTCCTACCACTGTTATTGGTATAATAAGGTGTGGAATAAATGTGCCAGCATGCTGCTTTCAATGTGACCGGTGATCGCTGCTCGCCTTTTTGCAATATCCAAGATTAAAATATAATACCAAACCTAAAAATGTCAGAAAGACCCCCTCTAGACATTGAACACCAAACTTAAAGACGAAAAGAACGAACATAAGCTCTCAAAGTTATGCATTTAAGATAATTTAACCACTTGGAATTTATATATGACGCATAATGGTCTTAGTCTTATTTTCTCTCCTATTCGGCATACTTTAATTCTTTTGTTATTTCATGCTCATGGTTTGTCATTGCCGCACCCGCAAACTGCAAACTGGAGAGGGATTTATAGAAGCATTAAGCTTGTTTCCCAATCCAGGATAAATAAATATGTTTAAACTTTACTGACCTAAATGAGCTACAAAATTGTTAATGTTTTTTTTTTTTTTTTTTTTTTGTGTCAGATAACCCTTTATAGGAGTTATTGTCCCTTAAACCTAAATTAATAGTTGTCTTGTCGTTTTAACTATAAACCACCAGTAAGTCAATTTTTTTTCTGTAGAGATTGTGAAGCATATAAGAAAGGCTAACTTTTTGCCAGCTTAAATGCGTAGCTGTTTGAGCTCTACAAAAACTCCCAATGTAGCAGATACCATTTATATATGACCATTGAATTCTATTGAGCGATTTATGGTCCTTGAAGTCTTTTGTTTCTATAACTCTTCCTGGTTGTACCTGAACCCATACGTATTAAATATTAAACATAGGTACATGTATATGTCTAGACAGATTATTGTTTTTCCATATTATTTGGGTTTAGTCGTATGCACTGGAACTTGAAAACGAAAATGGCTATAGATGTTGTTTTTATCGGCTCCCCGGTGGCGGTCCATAGTATCAAAGGTCCGTTATTCCGAATGACCGCTAGTCTTACAGTCCGTTTGTCCGAAGTTCTGCTAGTCCGAAGGTCCAGTAGTCCGAATCATTGCGGATCAACGGGGGGTAAATGGAATCAACTGGCTTCAATCATTGTTTTTTTCGAACCTTGGCTTTCCAGAAAATGGTCAGATAATAATGGACGTTATGCCTAAATGGTGTGTGATGGCTGACTTACCGTAAAGTGAAATTTTATTAAATTGGGTAATGTTTAGTTAACAAAAATATTGCCTCCCTTGCTCATTTGTTCATATTATAGGCTGAACAGCCCTTAAGGTATAACCTTTACTTCATTTTGTCTGTTCGTCGTTTTAAATTGTATTTTGTACTGCATGCAGATAAAGAGCAAATGGTCAGTACTATTCTTTTTATTATGCAAAATGAGTTAAACCTTTAAAACTAAAGGCAAATCTAACTGCCAGCCACTGAGGATTCTGTCCTTTACCTTCCAGGTTATACTAGACTTTCTCTTTTGAGACCTATAAAAAGAACCTATCTGAAAATGAGGGCAAATATCTACAAAATATCTGTTCGCCACGCTAAATCTGTAATATGTTACTAAAAAGTATAAAAGCTAAAGCTTTCCAACTAAAAATCGGTTGTTCCGCATAGAATTCCAAGCCATAGCCTTGTCTGTATTGTACTGTTAGTTTTGCAGTATCGCCTTCTTTTTATTTAAAAAAAAATATATAAAGGGTTTTATCTGGTCGTCAGATTTATATATATGTTGCGATGCATTTTAGCATTGCAGCGATCAAGTGTATCAGTTTTGTGCGAAGACGCTTCACTAAATCATTAATTGTTTGAAGTGTTGTGTCAGATTTAACATCGACAAACTTGATTTTTTTACACCAGTCGATAGTTGATTCTAAGCTTACTGTCAGTAACAGGGAGTGTTCTCAAGAGAGTTCCTCTAAGTCTCGTTTTTTTTCTTGTTGTCTTTTTGTCTCAGATTTTCTCTTGTTGAATTTAACTTTTGTGGATTTGATTTGTAATGTGCGTTATTTTGTGCTTTGTTAAGGATTATCAATAGGCGGAAAGCTTGGTCCAAAAAACTTCTTTGTAAGACTTTTGTGGGCAATGAATTAAGTAAAAAGTGTAAAAGCTAGGCATACAGACACTTAGGTTTATGGTCTATGCAACTGGCGCCATGCCGTTTGACATTGACCCATTTTATGGTTCAGTGACTCTATGGACTAGGCTAGGCATCTGATATCTGGTATAAAGACACATGGAGTTATGGTCTATGCAACTGACACCATGTCATGTGACCTTGACATTATTTTCATGGTTCAGTGACTCTATGGATGATTCATGGGACAATTAAAACCTTTGTGGAAAATAAATTAAGTGAAAAGTATAATAGCTATGATATTTAGTATACAGACACTAGAGGTTTTGGTCTACAAAACTGACACCATGTTGTGTGATCCTGACCCCATTTTCATGGTTTAGTGACTTGTGAACTTAGATGATTTTTGGATGGAAAATGAGTTAAGTGAAAAGTATAATATAATAGCTAGGCGTCAGATATTTGGTTTGTTTACAGACCCTTGGGATTATGGTATACAAAACTGACCTTATCCTTGATTTCATGGTTGAATGACTTTGTGAATGTCGATTTTTTTTATTGTTTCTCAATAACTATGGTATCTAAAACACTTCAGACATTCAATTGAGCCTTTGAGTTTAATCGAATTCTGTAGCCTGTCACATGACTTTGACCTTAACTTTTCTGAAGGCCGACCTAGACTTTCAATGAGTTCTGTGATGGTGCCGACATGCCAGACATACTTGAGTGTCAACTCTTGTGTTTCCTTTGCACTGCAAATATCCGCGGTGCTTCATTTGGCTTCCCTGTTCGAACGTTTTTGGTTAGAGTACTTTCTTGCATTATTACTTTTGGTTTTAACCTTCAAATGCTAGTGATGAGAAGTTACTCCTTGAAATATGCATATACAAAGCAAACAAGTATACTGTTTATAGTATTTAAATTCAAATATCTGGGTGTAGGTGATCATCGAGTTCGAGTTCGAGTTGAATTCAAAACCTGTAGAATCTTAAATGTAATATATATGACACAAGTATATATATAACACATGCAACTAAATGGCAAACAGCAACGCAAACTCATATCGAGACATTACACACATGTAGTTAGCTATTGGTTTACTTTCAAGCAGCATGGTTTCGCTATATCAGGAGATGAATATGAAAGAGATGACAAAGTAGAGGAAATGGGGACACAAGGCCAATCGCTGTAAACAGAATGTATGAGTAGGGTCGGGCAATTTAATCTCCTGCATGGGGATCCTACGGTTGCAACATGTACTCTTATCGAGACCTGGCGCAAGGTTCTTTAATGTGCGAGTGATGTGATATTTTTCCCAACATGGTGCACGGCCGCTATGGTTTGCGGTCAGGTTTTCCGCATTATAGCCTGGCGATGGTATTCACAATGCTAGTCCCATTCAATCACCTTTCGCACACATTTAAGTCGCTTTGAGGGCAAATCGACAATACATGTGTCCGGTTTCTTAGGGCTCTTTAGTGGGCTTTTAACGACAGGCTTACGCGATGCTGCGGTCCTAATCGCAACGGAGCCCTAATGGGTCTCAAAAAATGAATCCTTAATCAATCCAGCGTACAAGGGTATTAACCTTTTTATTTTCTTCCGTATACAATGATAACGTACATACCCAGGTGACTGCGAGCTATACAGGTTCATATGAGCCTCTTGTTATTAGAGTTTCTGATAGGGTTATAGGATAAAGTTTGTGTACAAACCCCACATATGTACTCAGATGATTGACCCGTGTTGCATACGGAAACAACATTTGGTGTCTCCAGTAAAAATATTTAGGCTAAAAAGCGATGGAAGAAACATAACACCCACTGTAATATATTAAAAATACAGGTTTTTGATAACATATAGATACATGTACTCTTACATGTATTCGTACTAGAGAACTTTCGGACTAGCAGGCCCTTAATTCGGTCTAGTGACCTTCAGACAACTGGGCAGGCAATAACTGTCCCTTCAGAGCTGATTTTTAGACAATATTTTCTTCTAAAATTTGATTTAAGGTTAATGAAAAAAGTGCAAGTGTTACAGAATAAAGTGTAAATTTTACAGAATAATGTGTAAATGTTATAGATTAAAGTGTAAAATTTACAGATTAAAGTGTAAATTTTACAGAATAAAGTATTAAATTTACAGATTAAAGTGTAAATTTTACAGAATAAAGTATAAAATTTACAGATTAAAGTGTAAATTTTACAAAATAAAGTGTAAAATTTACAAATAAAAGTGTAAATTTTACAGATTAAAGTGTAAATTTTACAGATTAAAGTGTAATTTTTACAGAATAATGTGTAAATTTTACAGATTAAAGTTTAAAATTTACAGATTAAATTGTAAATTTTACAGAATAATGTATAAATTTTACAGATTAAAGTGTAAATTTTACAGAATAAAGTGTAAGATTTACAGATTTAAGTGTAAATTTTACAGAATAAAGTGTAAGAAATAAGAAATAAATAAATATTTTTTGGCACTAATACGCTTCCGTAGACATTAAATAAAACTGATATTTTTAAATCTTATTAACTATCATAATTTTTAGATTTAATAAAAAAAATATTTATTTTTTGATTTATTGTCTATAAAAATCTTTCTTGTCGTTAAAAAAAATCTTTCTTGTCGTTGTAATAAATCTTTCTTGTCGGTTCTAATTGACGCTTCTTGTCGCCATTAAATATAGTGAGAGCCCGAGTTTTTTTACAAAATTGATTTTATTCTCTCGGCATCCAGTCCTGTACATTAATTAGAAAATTATTATATTTTTATCAATTAAAAGTATATTATCTGTCAGTTAAGACAATTCGATTAATACATTTTGAAGAAAAAAAAAATTACTAAAACAATATTTACTAAGAACATAGACTAAGTCTCTATATCAACATCTGAGATCTATATAGTATGACCGAAACATGTATGGGCGAAGTGTCTACGGCCGAGGAGTCCAATGGCCGAGACTTCCTATGGACGAAATAAAGTGTGGCCGAGGTGTCCAAACACCGCGTGAAGAGGATATTTATTTACGTTACTGTGTGTTGTTATTAAAATCCTATTTTGGTTTTCAACTGTTTTATTTGTCTTAATCTTTGCAGCGTTTTAGAAAACAATCCATAACATTACTTACGAAGAAATAATTTGACGTCTTTTTGTTTTGGGTGTGACATTTTAGGAATTTTATCTAAATTTTTATCAAAATCATGGCATAACACTTCCTTTTACATGCAGTAAATTGTGATATATTGATTATTTTTGTTTTAAGATGGCAAGCGACAGTCAAAAGAAAATATTTTTGATTCTAACTGTATTTATATCCTTCATCGCTGTCGGTCTCACTGTGGCTGCCTTTGCAACGGACAGTTGGATAAAATATTCTGGAAGAAACCTTAATGAAACAAGTACCAACTCAACCATAGCAGTCGGTCAGTTTGGTCTGTTCCGAGGCGATGGAATGATCAACTATGGATTTGGTGATAGACCAAGAATAAGTGAAGGTATAAATTACTGTAAAATCACAGACCCATCAATTTTTAGATAGTCTACCAATAGATTTTAACCCTCCAATTAGGGGTCTGGCCATGGCTGTCCAAGTGGTCAAATAATTTTGTTTAAATACCACACAAATATGGATTGGGTAACAACCTACGGATCACATGAACTTCGCAACAACAATAATCATTTACAAGTATTCCATACAGTACTGGAATACATAAACTGGCTATGATTACATGAATTTACCTGGAAAAGTAACAATAGGAAAAAAATTATTGTTACCTGATGCCGGAAGTCAAAGTAAAATATTAACTGGTCCACTGATGGGGACCTGTTTTTATGAAAGCATAGACCTGTATATACAGGTCTATGATGAAAGTAACAATAAGATTTGTTCTTATTGTTACCGCTTGTTATTGTTACCTTAAAATGTGTTAACTAACAACAAATTTTATTTTAACGAATTTTATTTTTATTTTTTATAGGGCTATTATAATATACATGATACAGTGACCATGGTGACATGAAAGCTATAATAAATATTTGAATAAGGACGAACTTAAATGGAAGGTTTTTTAAAATTTTTGTTGCATTTCCTACACATCCAGTAAGTTCCTTTAGGTGCTTCCTTTTAAGTCCGACACATGAAAGATGATACCATTTTGGACAACCATCGCAAACATTGTTAGAGGTTCTTTTAATAAATTTTATCTTTATAAAGTTAAACAAATTTGGTACCCTGATATGAATTTAACTTTTCTTCATATTCGATAATATATAAGTGAATTGAATTTTTATTCACCACCGGCATCTCGGAAGCCCTTTTGATACGTTATAAGCTTTTTTGTTACCTAGGTCTGAAGACAAAACAGACCAAATGTATTAACTTAGGGTGGGCTTATAGAAAAGACGATGTTTCAATAAATATGTATTTTCATGATCACAATTCAAGCCACCCGGGTGGTTTTATTAGTTAAAATAAAGGTTAAATAAATTAGTCTTTTATTCCAAGTTTTCAATTACAAAAAACATAATCTATATTTAAAGAAAAAAACATATTGTAAATAATATTCTTAAATACAACAATAATATTCAAATTCATATAATCAGGTAACAATAATGCCAAGTAATTTAAGAAAAATACTTATTGTTACTTCCATTAAAACAGGTCTGCCTCCGTTACACAGTTTTTAGTTAGTCGGTCTTTGTGGTGTCAGGTAAAATTAATTTTTTACTTATTGTTACTTTTCCAGGTAACCGTATCCAGTGTCTATTTTAAAGGAATATTGTACATGTATTTTCAGTTTTGTAACAATACATGTATTTTATTACAATAAAGAACATTTTGTTGTTTTATTTCATATATACAGGGTTCACCACAGGCTATTCAAAGGGGGTGCTCCCCCACGCCTGAATCTGTTTCCCCCACCCTTGAATTTTGAGCTCCACACTAAAGTTTGACTTTATTCCTATAAACAATAGTTATTTTTAATAGAAAATGTATGTATTTTGTGATTTATAGCCAAAACACAACTGGGAAAACAAAAAAACAAGACTTATAACACTATTTTGAATTAAAAAAAATGTAATTAAAAAATTTTTGAGCAAGTGAAAAGCGTCATTGCAGATTTGCACCACTCTTGGATTTTGAACTGTGGTGATCCCTGATACATAATAAATAAAAATGACCTTGATGTACATTTGTATTTTTAAAAATTTTTTATTAAACAGACCTTGTAAGCACTCTCATCCCTACAGATGTTGACAGATTTTCATGAAATTTATACCAAATGTTAATATCACTAATTCTTTGGTCAAGTTCGAAAATCAGCATTTTTTGTTAATTTTTGTAGGAGTTAAGGGACTTTGACCATAAAAATGACTCTGTTTATTTGCAAAACATACCTTGTAAGCGCTCTCATCCCTACAGATGTTGACAGATTTTCATGAAATTTATACCAAATGTTAATATCACTAATTCTTTGGTCAAGTTCGAAAATCAGCATTTTTTGTTAATTTTTGTAGGAGTTAAGGGACTTTGACCATAAAAATGACTCTGTTTATTTGCAAAACATACCTTGTAAGCGCTCTCATCCCTACAGATGTTGACGAATTTTCATGAAATTAATACCAAATGTTTATATTACTAATTCCTTGGTCAAGTTTGAAAATCAGCATTTTTCAATAATTTTTGTAGGAGTTAGGGGACTTTGACCATAAAAAAGACTCTGTTTATTTGCAAAACATACCTTATTAGCGCTCTCATCCCTACATATGTTGACTGATTTACATGAAATTAATACCAAATGTCATACATGTGATTCTCCCGTCGGGAGACAAAATCTCCTAACTTTTAGACCCGTCTCCCGTTCTCCCGACTTTTTGTGTAATCTCCCGCTTTTTCAAGACATGACAAAAATTTGGTTTTATAGACATTTTAATTCTTCAATCATAAAACATTTCACGTGATTTAGGGGTTTGTGAATTAAACAGACGTTAAATTATCAGGTAAAGGTGTTAATTAAAGGTTTATTGCCATAATTGACCTGATAGTTGTACAAATGTATAAACAGTTGTAGATTAATCAGTGGAGCCGGGTATATAAGGCACACTCTAGTGCCCACAATTGACATTTAAATGCGTTTTTAAAGAGCCTTGAAAATCTCCCGCTTTTTTGTCTCCAGCCAAATAAATCAAAATCTCCAGCTTTGTCATCAAGGGTCCGTCACATGTATGAAATGTTTATATCACTAATTTCTTGGTCAAGTTTGAAAATCAGCATTTTTTTATAATTTTTGTACACGCCTGGGAACTCGAAAGTCGCAACCAAATATTGTTACCCGGAAGTTTATTGATACTAAGCGAAATAACACTTTTTGCAAGAATCAGAGAATGTCACTCCATGGGAAATTTGTCATATATCTTAAATTTACTGAAAATAATAGTTAAGCCTGTATTTTAAGCCAGAAATCGTTTTTATATTGTCAAGGCGATTCTACTGACCAGGACAAGTCTGGATTTAAGGAAAAATGTAATTTAACGTTATAAATTGAACAAAATAAACAGTTTTTGCTTTATTTACAATTATTCAACAAATATACATTGAGTGATATTCTTTGATTTCTCAAATTTATTACATTAAAAAAAAATCACAAAATTCTGGGTCCCGGAATTATGGTTGCGACTTTCGAGTTTCCCAGGCGTGTTGTAGGAGTGGGGGGACTTTGACCATAAAAAAGACTCTGCTTTTTAGAAAAACAGAATTTGTAAGCACTCTCATCCCTACAGATGTTGAAGGATTTTCATGAAATTTATACCAAATGTTTATATCACTAATACCTTGTAATTTACAATCAGCATTTTTTGATAATTTTTGTAGGAGTTAAGGGACTTTGACCATGAAAACAACTCGGCTTTTTAGCAAAACAGACCTTGTAAGCACTCTCATCCCTACAAATGTTGACAGATTTTCATGAAATTTATACCAAATGTTTAAGCCACCAATACCTTGGTCAAGTAAAAAAATCAGCCATGTTCAATAACTTTTTCTTCACCAGCGGGGGACCCTGGAATTCTCTTCTTTTTAATTATATTTTACACTTTAAAATAGAATCAAAAGAGCACATACATGTGCATCTCTTTTTACATGAAAAAAAAAACTATAATTTTTACAAAATTTTCATTAAGTTTTTTCTTAAAAGTCTCACAAAAAGTTTTTTCCTATTATATTATTAAATCTCCAGCATTGTCATTGAACTGGCACATGTACTTAACATGTATATAATTACCTTTGCAGGTGTTTGGGTTGCATGCCCGTAAGTAGGTTTGTCAGTGACCTGCCAAAGGTTGACGGTTTCATTCACCATTAAAACTTACCACCCGATATGCTCCATGTATTTGTGCATTGAAACAGACATTAAACCCAACATTCACTCATTCTCCTCAAATATTCACTAGGAGACGACCAACTTTTCAGTTACACCAAGGCATGGAATTTGTCTCATAAAGTAGCTACATGTATGTTGCCCTAAATGCAAATTTTGGGGACTGTCAATCAGAAAAAGTTTGTTTTGTGAGAGTCTATGAAAACACATGTACATGCACTAAGATATTAATATTTGATGTGTTTATTTTTTCAGTGATATGTTCTGGTGGGTGGTGCACATACTATACCATACAGACAACATCCACGGTAGACAAAATAGATTCCCGTATGGGGAAAGAATACCTGGACACATTAGTAAGCAACTTTACAACAGCACAAGAATCAGGTGAGTACAATGTGGATCATTATAGCCTGTTGATATACATGTAAGTTAATTAGCAAGATAGTAATTATTGCCATTTGTCCCATTTAACACTTCATTAGAGATTCATGTACATTGCTCATGGTACTAGTACAATGTAGTGTGACTAAGATCTTATCACCTATTGAATTTCATTGGTCAAATGTTTTATTTTTTTAATAGATGTTCATAAATATTTTTAAGGTTGTTAATTTATTCAGGTATATAGTTGAGTTTTTGATAAAGGGCTCATTTACTGTAAATTATTCTCCAACCCAACTTGTACAGGTTTGATCTTGATCAAATGCAAAATTACCGTAATCGAAAGACCAGCTCTAGACAAAGAACAACTAACAATAAGACAACAGGTACATGTAACCTTCAAGATCAACAAAGATTTCTGGCATAGGGCAGGCATATTGATGTATGCATGGTTTTGATACATTTATTTTATTTTTTTAAAGCACAAATTAGCATGTAGCCTAATCCTAATGGATGTATGTTTATTTTTTTTGAAACTTTGAACACGTTTTGAGGTTTATAATAATAATAATTCAGGAATCACCAATCTACTAGATGTACATGTATATGCAAACCAGAACTTTACAAAGTTGAAGTGAAGAATAGTTTTGATATACAAATGTTCATATGCTTGTAAGAACTTACACGTACATGGTGATGTAAAGTTAATAAATTGTAAGAGCTAAATTGATACAGTTTTGATTGTTCTGTTCATTTCAGGTGCTGAAGACTGGGAGTATGGACTATTTAGAATGGGCTACTGGGTTTCAGTTTTGGTAATGCTATCACTTGGTATTGTATGGGGCCTTGTAAGCATAGGATTCACAGCTTTTAACATCTTTGGAAAGCCTATAGAGACAATAACTGGTCCACTGGGATTATATATATGGAATTGTTGTGCAGGTATGATTTATATATAAGTAATATGTCTCTAGGAATTATAAATGCACAGATCTTTCTTTGAATGGGTTTAGTTTATAACAAGAACTCTTTGTCAATGTTCATATTGCATATTTTCCAATTTAAAGCATGTTGGTCTCATGCTGACTCATTGTTAGGTCAATAAATGTTTTATCAACAAAAGTACCTTAAAATCATTACTCATAGCTCAAGTGAGTTTGGTTTCATTGTGAAGATTTTTTTGTCTACTGATTTTGTCTTTGTCTTTTCAGTATAATGATGTTTGATTACCCCTTTGGTACACCTTTGCTTCTTGGTTGTTG
Organism: Arcuatula senhousia; assembly: GCA_963971305.1. Taxonomy (NCBI): domain Eukaryota; kingdom Metazoa; phylum Mollusca; class Bivalvia; order Mytilida; family Mytilidae; genus Arcuatula; species Arcuatula senhousia. The sequence continues at coordinate 60,748,600 of OZ020305.1, read as the reverse complement.
ATTTTCAGTGACAAGTTTGGTAATGACATGATGCAATGTAGGATATGTTTTTAGGTCAATCAGACATCCATTTTCTGTTTGCCAAATTAAAATTATTTCCATTACATTTTTATTCTGTCACTTTATTTTCAGTTATTACTGAACCTCTATTACTCCTGGGTTGCTGATATTTGGTAACAAGCTTTGCGTGGACACGATACATTGTTGAACATATTTTAAGGTTCATAAGAGGTTCACTTCCTGTTTGTTAAAAACTTAAATTTTTTTCTGTCACACTTTTTATTTCCTTTGGTAACAAGCTTAATATGGGCATGATGCATTATGGGATTAAGTTAAAAGGTCCACTGGGACATATACTTCCTGTTTGCTGAAAACTTAATATTTTATGCTATGAATAGTTGTGAAAGCAGAGGTATCACTTAGAAGCATTCAATCACAGATTTCTTCTTGTGTTCTGTTTTTATTTAGGTTAAGTCAGATTTTCGTGAACTATGATAAAAAGAACCAATATAGTTGTTCCACAGAATCTTCTTGGTGGATAGACTTTATTCTGTGACCTTCCTTTAGTGTCTGTCCTATCTCAATGACTTAAAGGCATATTGTCTACCAAAATCATATTTTTTTCATCCCCAATTTTCTAATGTCATTTTGACCAAAATGTAGTAAAAGAAAACTTTGCATATCAATTTGTTACCAAATTTGCCTTAAACTTTATTTATTTCGTTAAAAATGTTTCGGACATGCTGATTGATTATTTGTTTACATTCGTGACTACAGATATAATTTTAGTGTATTTGATGCGGCCATTGATCTGGATCTCGAATGTTTTGTTCCTGCAGACTTTTAATATGGTGAAAAAATTAAATAAATTCAATGTGAACTATCTAAATCATCATCATTGGTTATATACAAGTCATAAATATCATTTTCTTTGTTTGGTGACTTTGGCGCCGTGAGTATTTCCAGGGGCTAAAACTTTGAGATACAGTGTACTGGCCGCGATTTTGAACAAGCAAAGTTTATAAGCAAAATTAAAAACAGTGCGCATGCTTAAGGCAGGATTAAGCTTATGAATATGAATTATTGTAATACTTTACAAATATTATTTAGTGATTATTGTTTTTCGATTTTTAGATGAATTAGGTACTATAGCCGTATTTTTGTTGTTCATATGTTTAAAAATAGACAAAACAAGTTGTCTGTTGGTCTTTTTTTTGTTAGTAAAAAAAAATATTTTTTCGTAGACAATATATCTTTAATATATAAGTCTTATTTAAACCTTGAATGAGTTTCACTATGCTGCGTACTTGCAAGGCATACTTAGAGTGGCCACAATTGTTTTACTGTGATAAGTTTTGAAATAACAAGTTATAGAATAAACGACATGTAATAAAATTACTCCTTGATAAAAGGACAACAATAATTTGATTCAGTATTTAAGAAATACTAATTTTTTTATTTGATCTTATTTCAGTGATCTGTTCCCTGATAGGAGTCATTCTATTTGTAGTGCTGTACCAAACTAACTTTGCCAACAATGTTTTGCCATATTCTGACTACCATGTGTCGTCATTTCGAACAAAAGACAACACAAGTCTTGACTATTCTTTCTACCTTACCCTTGGATCTTTATGTGGCTACATAATAAACATTGTATTGATGATGTTCTCTGGATACAAGGTCAGATGTCTGTGTATGCAGGAAGCTGATAAGGCCATGGATAATGGGATCATCCTATACTAGAGGAATGACAGGAATGCCACTGTATTTGTCACCATACTGCCTGTTTTATAGATGTTTGAAATCGGAAGTTTTTTACAAATCTGTTTGGTTTTTTTTCAATGCAAGCTATTTTTCTTATATGCCATGTCCAATTTTAATAAGACAGTTCTTTTTATAATGATCACTAAAGACTTTGTCACATCCACCATTTAAGAAGACCAGAGTTTAACATGTGTAAAATTTATTTATTTTTATAAGAAAAAAACACCATTTAAATGATTTCTTCTTTTTAACATAGGGTTTGGAAAATTAAAAAGTATTTTAGGTATGTTATATGTAAATTAACATAATAAGGGATGGAACTTAAAAAATAGAACTGATAGCTTAATACATGTAGTACAGTATCTTAAATTTCAGACAATATATGTGAAGTCTATTTTGATTGTGGTTTTAAAGTTAATTGTATGCCAAAAAGAATTTTAAAATGATTTTATTACTAATGCAAGTAAATACTTCTTTAAAATGCCCCTGGGTGTGAAGACTTAATTACCGGGTAAAAAAAAAGAATATCTTGTGTCTGTTTTACAGCTCTGAGTAATGTTTTTGTTTTCATTTTGAATTTAGTTTCCTGTGTAAAACTTAATTTTTAATGAATATGCATTTAATGAGGGTGTCACAGCCCTTTTGGTACGCGATATTCCGTGCTTTTTAAAGGGTATTAGGTTCACCAAGGTGTGGTACGCAGTACACAGTGTTCTGAATTTTTAGGCTTTTGGTACGTGTACGCCGTGATCTTTAGAGTATTTTCGGTATTCCAGTCTTTTTAACGGTTTTCTGTCCTTTTTATGTCGCCTGCAACGTGTTGCAGAAGCGACATATAGGGGTTACTTTGGCACTATCCGTCGTCTTGCGTCCTGCGTCGTCGTCCTGCGTCGTCCTGCGGCGTCACAAAAATTTCCGTCGCAGTTTTCCAGGCAACTACATGCCACAGCCTCTTGATATTTGGTATGTAGCTTCATTGCATAGTACTGTAAGGTGTAAAGCCATTTTATGCCCGAAAAATAACTACTTCCTGTTTGACGAATACTTAATGTTTTATATATAATGGACATAGATGCCAAATTTTCGTTGCAGTTTTCCAGGCAACTACATGCCACAGCCTCTTGATATTTGGTATGTAGCTTCATTGCATAGTACTGTAAGGTGTTAAGCGATTTTATGCCCGAAAAATAACTACTTCCTGTTTGACGAATACTTAATGTTTTATATATAATGGACATAGATGCCAAATTTTCGTCGCAGTTTTCCAGGCAACTACATGCCACAGCCCCTTGATATTTGGTATGTAGCTTCATTGCATAGTACTGTAAGGTGTAAAGCAATTTTATGCCCGAAAAATAACGACTTCCTGTTTGTCGAATACTTAACATTTTATATATAATGGACATAGATGCCAAATTTTCGTCGCAGTTTTCCAGGCAACTACATGCCACAGCCTCTTGATATTTGGTATGTAGCTTCATTGCATAGTACTATAAGGTGTAAAGCAATTTTATGCCAGAAAAATAACGACTTCCTGTTTGACGAATACTTAATGTTTTATATATAATGGACATAGATGCCAAATTTTCGTCACAGTTTTCCAGGCAACTACATGCCACAGCCTCTTGATATTTGGTATGTAGCTTCATTGCATAGTACTATAAGGTGTAAAGCGATTTTATGCCCGAAAAATAAAGACTTCCTGTTTGACGAATACTTAACATTTTAGATATAATGGACACAGATGCCAAATTTTCGTCGCAGTTTTCCAGGCAACTACATGCCACAGCCTCTTGATATTTGGTATGTAGCTTCATTGCATAGTACTATAAGGTGTGAGGAGATTTAATGCCCGAAAATTAACTGCTTCCTGTTTGACGAACAAATATAGATACGCAGGCGACATATGCCTTCCGGGGAAGGCTCCATCTAGTTTAAATGGTATTCGGTATTCCCGGACTGGGGCTGTGACACCCCCTTCAATCATTTATCATTTGGCATACATTTATACATATACATGGGTGTTTATAAATATGTTATTTATCTTTACTGATGTATTGAAAAAATAAACAACAATCATGTACATGTATATTATTATATTTTAGTAAATTTTTAATAATTTGATTGGCTCTTGCAGTCATGTATTATAAACTAATTCAAATGTTTTCGCTCAAAAAATTACCATACATTAACAACCGTACTGTTTCATGGAGAAGGACCAATAATATAATAAAACAGTTGTGTTCCTTATTGAATGAAAATATCACAAATTTTCATGCATTTGGTTTGCCCTTTGAAAACAAATGATTTGGTTCTGATGATAGATGTGTTCTCTGAATGTGGCTTACTATATCAGTTGCATATTACAGTGTGCAAAAGAAGAAAAGAACATGTATTATTGGGATTGAAAAGCCAACAGTACTACCCTTGATAGTGTTAAATTTATTGTTAATGGTGCTTATTCAAAATAATTGTTTAGTTTTGCTTGATAATTTTTCTTAATTATTTAAAATCTTATTTTGTACATGTACCCGGTACTCTTTTTTTGCCAGATGACTTGCCCTTTTATTTGTTTAAAATCTTTTAGACTCTTGCAATTTCATTGATTTGCTAGTTTATTTTATGTTTAGTTTTATGGACCAGTATAGTTTCTTAGCATGTAGAAAATATATATTCCCATAGTCTGTTTTGTGTGGATTCCAGTCAATTGTTCAATTTACATGTAAATAATCAGTGTATAAAGGAAATCTGTCTCTCTTCTGATAATGAAATTAGATTATTTTATTGTTTTTTTATGTGTTTAATAACATGACACCAGTATTAAAGACAATACTGTAAAGGAAGTAATTTTCATTGTGTACTAATTTTCACTATATTTGCAGTCAATGAAAATCTGTGAAAAATAGTATATGCCAATAAGCAAGTACTATATGTAAATCAAAGTCTGATAAATTTGTTGAAATTATTACACACAAAATAGACATTTGGATTGAATGTGTGAAAATTAATACATTTTAAAGTATATAATTTCTTATATGAATAGGAGTTACAAAGAATTTTATATGATCATGATGATATAAACCTTAAAAAGAAATTCCCTGCTGTTTTATATTGATCCTGTGAAAATCATTTATCATTAGCAGATTGTACAATGTAGTTGTATAAAATGTTCATACATATGTGTACATTCTAGATTAAGAATAATACATGTACATGTAGACAATGTTTGTTGTGTGCTATTCGAATTGAATGCTTTATTTGTATTTATGTTTTTGTTAAGGTTGTGCAGTTACATTTTATCATATTTTGTACAATTTTTTAAACATTCCAAGGTAAAAATTGACACTTATAATCTTCTTGTTTTCTTTTAAATTGTTATCAATATGATTTATTAACATTTTTTTTGTGTTTGTGAAATAAGTCACAAAGCAGGGTTTTATACAGGGTTTTTCTTGTACAATATGAATATGTTTGTTATTTAAAGTATTTGTTTTAAAACTCAGCATTATTATTTTGTTGATTTTATATCATGAAATTTTGTCTATTAGATGGTTAAATTTGTTATCAGCAAAGAAAATTTCATACATACCTCATGATTATATTTTATACTACATTAGCTTTGTCCCGTATCAAGCAGAGATGGGACTTGGAGCTGAAAGACATGCACTTGTTCATGACATATGTAAGCACTCTCATGTGTGAAATTTTTAACATATTTTCTAGAAATTTATACATTTGCGCCATCATACCTGTGACAAGCTTGGAATTTAGTACCAGTTAACATTAAACATAAATCAAGTTTTCAACTGGAGACCTCCATCTTCTGTTGATATATATTTTTTTTAATTTAAAAACACATATTTCTTATTTATAAATTTTATCTTTCACAAGCTGTTATGAAAATTTAACCAGAAATCACATCTTAATTTTTATCACGATCAGCTACTTGTCAAGAACTGTCTGTAAACTTTAAATGTCAGAAGAAATCCATTGACTTAAATCTGAAATTGTGTTCAAGTCGTATTTTGTAGTTATTGGTGCTAGTTAATCTATTCCTTTTATAAAGTTTTCATCTCTCTTTTTTATGCATTTAACATTCCCAAACAAATATACAGTCAATTGTTAATTTGTTTCCTATCTTGAATTTGATAAAATTCTGCAGATCACACCAAGTTTATTTCGCTGTGCTGACACAGAATGGTGTGGAAAAAAACAGTTTCGTGATGATGATTTACCACTTTTACAACTTTTAAGATAATTTTTGTCTATTTTCACCACTTTTGATTTCCTTTGTTATTATCAGCAAATCCCCTTTGTTTTTAGTTTATTTATTGAGGGCTATTCCAGAATTAATTGTATGGAGAAGGAAGGCACTATAATTAAAATTGTATGGGTGGTGGTATTTTTAGATATTTCTCAAATGCAACATAAAGGGAAAAAAATTAAAATATTTTTATGCATGGTGGGTAAAAAAAAAGTGCCTTCCGAATCCCCCATACATTTATTTCTGGAATAACCCTGAAGACAAATCAAACAATTTTATATTAATGTTTTAAGAGCAGTTTTACACACAATTTTGTAGCATATTTTATACATTCCCTAGAAATCCAGTGTCATTACATATCATAATTATATTGCTATTTTTGTATGTGTGTTTGTTGTTTTTGATTCTATTTAATTTACAATCAAATTAGATCTAGTCATATCAATTATGGGTTGTTTTTGTTAGATGTAATGGCTAGGCAACTTTACTCTGTATTCAGATTTTTTATAATAAATAGTCTACGCAACATTATGTTTTAGCTTGATGCCATTCAACATTTCGTAGTAAAAGGTTATTTGATCCAGACAAAATTTTCTTCAGCATATATTTGATAGAACTGGGTTAAACACAGAGGGGGGATATGCTTAAACTTTACATGTTTTATAGATATTCTATTTAAATCATAGTTTGAATGGTAAAAGTTATCAAATGCATGTACAGTTAGGGTTACAAAGAGGCAAAAAGTGGATGCTCGGTCACTCTTTTTCTATTGATATATTACATTTGTGAAAAGTATACCTTATCAGATATGCAACATCTGAAATTTCCACCCTTTTCACATATTGAGCATCCCATAAAGTAGACACTTTTGGGCTGCACATATGTACCTACCTTTATAATGGAAGTTACACCTCCCTGTGGGGTAAAACATCTCATAAACAGTGCTATTTTTTGTGGTAAAAAAATGTCATGATTTTATGTACTCATCTATGAAAGAAGAACAGCATAGTGTTTTGGGTCTGTTCGTCTGTCTGTCCCAAATAAGGTTTACCTTCAAGTTTAAGTTACTTTTCAATACTGGACATTATCATATACTTGTACTTACCGGTAGGACATGTAACATCTGTTTTTAGAAATCAGAAACTAAATGTTCTTATTTAATGTGTTTGGATAATGTGTGTGTGCTCTTCCACATGCTTTAAGATCGTCCCATTTGTGAACACCTTGCCACGGTTTTGTTATTTTCAGACTTTGCTCTACAAGTCATTAAAATGCATGTATTTATACCCCTTTCAACAAAGAGGGTAAAATGTTTTTGACTGGTTCGTTTGTCTGTGATCAGTTTGTAAAAGTATTGAACAGAGTTATGACCCTTTAACTTAGAATTTTGCCAAAAATCCTGATTTATCTTGTTGACAAAACTTTGAAACTTTAGAAAAGTAGATTCCTCTGAAACTATACTTTAAGTGATTTGATAGAACTTTCATTTTGAAATTCAAATACATGCAAGTTCACTTTTCAATGCTTGCTTTAACTAAATACTATTTCTCAAAGACAATATTGATAGTCAGAATGTGCTGTGTATGTGAGTTACTCTCTAAGGTTCTTTCATTACATTTATATTTTAACATCAATTATGTTAGGTAATACATGTAATAAAAGTTGTAAGCTCATGCAATCATTTTACAAAGTTTATTGAATGACAAATAACCTTATAATTATGTAAAGAGTTCATCTAAATGCAGGTACACAGACTGAAACAAGAGGCTCCCAGGAGCCTGAATCGCTCACCTGACATATGTGCCTGAAGTAAAGGTTATAAGGCAAAATTTATTTAACGTTGAAAGGGTCATAAGATTAATAAGGGGGTCATCTGACAATATGGTTGATCTAAAGGTGCTGATCACTTTTGTTCTCAATCAAAATCTAAAAATCTGTCACCCTTTTTGAGTTATTTGCAAAAAAATGCAGTTTAACCTAATGTTCTATTTTTAGCCACAGCGGCCATGTTTTACAACCAATCAAAAATCCCCACAACAGTTCTATACACCTAATAATAATAAACAACAATACCAAGTTTGGTTCCATTTGGACTTAAAGTGTCAGAGGAGTTAACTTTTTCAATATAAGGAAAGGAAGTTAAAATGCTAAATTTTGACGTTCCAAGGGCAATAACTCCTCAAAGGAAAGGTCCTACAACGTTGACCCTGTTACAAATTTTGTAGATCTTGATGCGCTTAACAATATGAAATTTAAATTTCTCAAATATCTAGTATAGTTTTCAAGATATTGAGCTAAACAGGTGCAAAATTTGCAAAAAATCCACAAAAAGGGCAATAACTGCTATATGGATTGTTGGATTTTCTTCAAAATTTCAGAGCTGGTAGATCTTGAGGTGCTGACCACTTTTGTTCCCAATCAAAATTTTGAAATCTGTCACAGTTTTAGAGTTATTTGCAAAAAAACGGCCATTTACCTCTATGTTCTATTTTTAGCCACAGCGGCCATGTTTTACGACCAATCAAAAATCCCCACATCAGTTCTATACACCTAATGCTAATAAACAACTATACCAAGTTTGGTTCCATTTGGACTTAAAGTGTCAGAGGAGTTAACATTTTCAATGTAATGTAGAAATGCTAATAAAATGCTAAATTTTGACGTTCTAAGGGCAATAACTCCTAAAAGGAAAGGTCCTACAACTTTGACCCTGTTACATATTTTGTAGATCTTGATGTGCTTAACAATATGCAATTTAAATTTCTCAAATATCTAGTATAGTTTTCAAGATATTGAGCTAAACAGGTGCAAAATTTGCAAAAAAAATCCACAAAAAGGGCAATAACTCCTACATGGGTCGTTGGATTTTCTTCAAAATTTCAGGGTAGGTAGATCTTGAGGTGCTGATCACTTTTACCTTTATGCCAGAATTTTGATATCTGTAGCCGTTTTTGAGTTATTTGCAAAAAACTGCATTTTACCCCTATGTTCTATTTTTAGCCATGGCGGCCATGTTTTACAACGAATAAAAAATCCCCACATCAGTTCTAAGCACTGAATGCTAATGAACAACCATACCAAGTTTGGTTGCAATTGGACTTATGGTGTCAGAGGAGTTAACGTTTTAAAAAGTTTACGGACGACGGACGCCAAGTGATGACAATAGCTCACATGACCCTTCGGGTCAGGTGAGCTAAAAACTAAACTATCAACAACTTAGATGCCAGATAATACCAAAGGAAACAAGAAATACTGTAAGAGCGATATCCCTCACATCATATTGGTCTCTTTTTTGCAAAAATTCTTGTCCAATTCTCACCTGAATGCTATCTAAGAGCAAAGCAAATTCTTCATGCACATCTCTTTATGATGCCGTTTCCTCATCTAAAGTTAAACTATAAAAACAAACCTGAAGTCCAATGATCCATTTTGATTTATAATCAAGAGCAATGAAATTTCCTCATGCACATCTTCATATGATGTAATTTCTTAATGTGACATTTCATTAAAATTCATAAGTCCTTAGTCCAATTATCTCCCCTGAATATTTGAAAGAGATGAACATTCTCCATGTAACCTCCATATGATGAACTTCTTTTGTGTAAAGTTTTATCAAAATCAATTCTCTTGTTTAGGAAGAGTTATGCTTACAAAGTCTCCCATTGAACACTATATATATAAAAAAAAAACCTGAAAGGCCAATTATCTCCCCTCATTGATATTGGAGTACAACCAAAATTTCTACTTGCAAATCCCCATATCATATTCATGCTTCATAAATTGTTTGCAGGGGGTATAAAAAGCTAGTGGATATCATTATCATTATGTATATGTTACAGTAAATTCGTGTAATCAGTAAATACGCAAATTTCCTAATGCTATCAGTAAATTCATGTATTTACTCGGTGATTTAGGAAATACATGTATTCATGAGTTGACCAGTAAATACGTGTATTTACTGATTTTTCTTGCACATTTTACACGTATTTACTGGACATGGTTGGTGACACCAAATATAGTATCAAACTTCTGTTTTAGGTTAAAAACATCAAATTTTGTTTATGCTTAACATTTATAAAGGGCTTGATTAAATTTTACAAGCTTTGATATATTTCTATAGTAAGCTTTGTGAAACCCTTTCATTTTCAAAAGTGGTGATGAACATCCCTAATAATGTGCAGCGGCGCTAAGTTTGTCTATAAAAGTCTACTTTAAAGCGCTCAGAACCAGATGTTGGGCAAGGCTGGCCCAAAGAGCGACTGGGACGTGTGCCTAAGACGGTAGATATTGGGTGGCCCTGTCATAATGAATTATGGGGTCTTCAGTGTATAATGAGGGAAAATCTCATCCCAAACCATAGCATCTTGTTAGGAAATACTAGTATGTCACGTTTCCCGCACGTTGGAGAACCTTGCTGCAGGTCTCGACAAGAGAAGGTCCCCTAGGATCCCCTACAGGAGGCTAATGATTACATCATGCTACCCATCCCTTTATCCTGGATTGGCTTTGTGTTCCAAATATCAGTGTATCCTTCACTTCATCGTCACTTTATCAAAATCAGGTTGAATTAGAAACAAAATGGATATTTAATTATCTCTCTTTTTTTTCTGTTTGAGCGTCATGTCCCGTGAGTATAACCATAAGTGAGTGAATGAGTTGGTGTCTTACGTCCTTGCAACACTATTTAGGCTATTTAAAATCGATGAACATGAAAAAGATGATAAAATGAATATGAAATGATGATGAAAAATATGAACATAGGAACCAAAAATTTCAGTATAGGATAAAGGGCAGAAAATTTAGCCTATGTGGTGCACTATTTTGCATGCCATCCACAAAAGGATCTTTTACGTGCATGAAACTGACAACCACCTAAGGTACACACTTGGTCTATTAATCGGAACTATTAACCATAAAGCTATTTAGAATATGTAACAGAATTGAAAATGTTGAGAAATTGTACAAGTCACAATCATGTCAAATGTGTGAAAAATAGTAAAATGCTAATGTTTTATTAAAATAAATAACTGTTATTAAGCATCAGTAAAAACGTGTAAAATCTCTTCAAAAGTTCAGGAAATTCATGTATTTACTGACCATATTTAGTAAATACACGTATTTACTAGGTGCCTTAGTAAATTCACGTATTTACTAGGTGCCTTAGTAAATTCACGTATTTACTAAATTTTAGTAAATACATGTATTTACTGATTACACATATTTACTGTAACATATATATATCATTAGCTTCGGACTTGAAGCAACATAATTCTTTTTATTCACAACTTAGCATGTTTTTAACTTGTAAAAGTCATGTAAAAGAAATTCATAGATTTATTGAACAAAATAAATAATAAACCATAATCATTTAGTACATAACAAAAAGACTATCACAGCAGACTATATATAAATATCATGGGTAAAATATAAGGTTTATACTGATCCCTGACAGCTAATTCTTCATTTCCAAAGCCACTATGCAAGGACACCAGTGTTATAAAATTTGTAGTGAAGTTAAAAGTCTCCAAGGTAAAAACAATGACAGAATGATATTCATATTGATAAAATTCATAACTGCATGTATATTGTAACCGAAACCAAAAAGGCACAATTCATTCTTTAACAAGCACAAAGCTTAACAGAAAGTTGTATTACTGAGCCTTCTGTAGCTTAAATCATACAAATATGCATGTTAGATGTGATATCATTATAAAAAGCAACACAAAACAAAACAGGTGAAGTTCAACAATGAACAAAATCAAACACGTCTTAATGCTTTTATAGGAATAAAACGTTAAAATAAAATTTTCAATAAAAGAACATAAAATTAGTTTCAGTGACAGCAGTTAAAATATCATATTATGTATACCCGCTACTGTATGTATTGCACTATGTCTTATTCTGATTGTTAATAAATAGTGTTTGAGTTTACTTAAAAAAAGTGGTTATTATGACTTCAGTTTTTGTTTATGTATATAAAAATACATGTAATGCCAACAAAAAAAAATCATAAATTTTCCTCCCCTCCTGCCGCCTCAAAACAGTTTTGTTACAAATTTTGGCAAATCGTGTTAATTTTTGTCAATTTCCTTTAAATTGGCAGAATATTTTATCAAAATGGATAAAATATAAAATAAAATTCACCTGCCCACCCATATTTTCAAAAAATTGGATAAGAATCTAAGAATTATTTTATTATGGCTTAATATAAGAGCTTTTGGAGTTTTTGGGAAGTCTTATAAGCTTTGTTATGGATTTAGATAAATAACAGGAGAGACACTTCCTACATATCATAAACAGTTAGATCTGATAAATTGAGGAATAAGCAAAAAGTAACCTGTCATTTTATCAATCAAGGAAAGTGAGACAGAATGATAAAGACAAACAAAAAAATTAAAAATCAATGTAATAATACTACTAATAAAAAATCTGTATAACATCATTGGCCATTTGAAAGTTACCTCGCTAAAAAACAAAAACAAGTATATAAAAGATGTTATAGTTGAGTTCTAGATGATTGGGATCCAAGAAAAATACTTATATCATCTCCCATCAAATATTTCTTACTAAACTGCTCATAACACGGTTTATTGGTCTTCACAAAGTCAAATTTAATGCAAATAAAAATAATACTCAAAAACTTAATAACATCCTTCTAGTACAATGTCAACACAATTAAACAACTGATAAGAGTAAAAAAAAATTCTAACAAAACAATGTGTCTATGTTTGACAGAAAATACACTTTCATTATCAAAGTTCAAAACATTATCTATAATTCAATCATTTCATCAATACCAAAATAACATGGTTCTTTTCAACAGACTTTATCTAAAAAAACAACATACACATATAATCACAGATATGCTTAAACTTAGAGATGTCAAAATACATCACAATACTTCAATGGTCACATGTGTTTTCTCCCATATTAACTAAAACTACAAGCAAACTGAATGAGATAACCCTAGTGCATTCAGAGCATTGGACTCTATGTTGATAAAAAACATGAAGTTAAATTATCTCCCTTGAATGACATTCAAGTGCAATGAAATTTTTTTCTGTACATATCTTTATCTATCGTGACATATTTCTTTGTAATCATGTATCATGTAAAATTCTATTCAAATCCATAAAAAAACAAGTTCTATGGACAGATAGACTTTAACAAGGAAATTTTTAATTACGAGTTACTAGATTATATCATGCTTTATTTTGGAAGATTTTGTAAATGCATTTCACCAATGGAAAATACTGTTGGATTGGGAGAACTTTGAACTAGCATGCACTTAAAGCAGGGGCAGATCCATATTTTGATGAAAGAGGGGCGTAATTGCTAAAAATGTCAAATTTGAAATAAAAATTTGATGAAGCTTTGTCAATTTTTGTACAAAAAATTAAAAAATTCTCTACTTAAGGGGGGCGAGCGCCCTATCCACCCCCGTCTAAATCAACAACTGTGAAAAACTTACTGAAGAACCACATTCAAGCCATATTTTGGTCTGTTTTCATGCATATGTCTATATTTTATTCTTTTTTTTCCTGTTAAGATTCATCAAGACTGATAATTTGAAGAAGCAGTATTGTAGCTACTACATGGTCTTTCTTTTTTATTTGCAATGGAAAAACTTATGTCCTATTATATTCCACCAATAATATTTTTTATTTAACATTTCTCAATATTTTAAAATGTGTGTAAAAATTTGATAGTGCTTCCCATATGTTGGACTAAAACACTAACTTAAATCTAACTGTTAAACAGAACTTTTCTTAAAGAAAAAAATGATAGTATATCAATAACAATTCAATGTAAAATATTTTTGACAAGCATGTAAAATACCTAAATTAGTACATGTAACATCTTTTGTTGACTTTCATAAATTATATGTGTTTCCTGAATCATAACGGAAATACAAGTACTAATACTTGCATGTTTTGATGCACAATAAATAATACATGTATGCATTAATATATAAACTAATATTTTACATAAATGTGAGGTGAATTATTTATTTTTTCACCAAATATAAAGTCAAGACAAAAATATACATTGTAGTACTAATTGATTGATAGCACCGTAGTAATGGTAAACAAACGAACTATCTTTATCAATAAAGACTTAACTTTACTTGGAAAACAGTTCCCTCAAATATGTGCAAAATCTTATTTAATTCTAGGCTTCAGATCATCATTTAAGAATAAATCATTAACAACTCACATTACAAATAAATAAACTTGTCCCCAAAATAATTTTTATGGGCAGTTATAATACCGTGGCAAGCTAACAATTATTCCTTTGAAAAAAAAATTATTGAGGAATGTGTCATTAGGACATGAACACCCCCGCAACATTAACAGGAAGGAATCCAATAAGTATGAAAATTTTACTTAAGGCATATATGGTTGTCATATAACCAAACCACCCTTACAAATCTCAAATCGTTTTCATGTATAGTTTCTAAAAAAAGGTTGATGGAAAATTTTAGACAGAGGAGCATACATATAGACATGAGTAAAGCTTAATGACCAGTCGTTAAAAAGAACACAGGTCTAGATAAATAAACTGTTAACACAGAGACATGTCTCGCCTGTCGCATCTGGACACAGTAAACTGATCTTAACTGATGCTTAAGCAGCTGCATACCAAATATAAATGGTGAACCATAACTGCTTTATATAAAACGCTCATGACATAAGTAAAAAGTTATAAAGTGTAAAATCTCAAAGTCAATAGACTGTGACTGCAGGATCATACAGATAAAATACTTTTGAAATTGATCTGTACTGATGCTAATGCAAGTGCATACCCAATATCAATGATGTACCATAACTGCTTCATGTTAAACAGACGTAAGAAAAAAGGTTAACCTCGGCCAAATCGGTGTAAAATTTCAAAGTCAGTAGACCGTGACTGCAGAAGTATACAGATGAAATGCTTTTGACATTGATCTGTACTAATGCTAATGCAAGTGCATACCCAATATCAATGGTGAACCATAACTGCTTCATCTTAAACAGACTTAAGAAAAAAGGTTAACCGCAGCCAAATCAGTGTAAAATTTCAAAGTCAGTAGACCGTGACTGCAGGAACATACAGGTGAAATCCTTTTAAAACTGATCTGTACTGATGCTGATGCAACTGCATACCAAATATCAATAGTGTAACATAACTGCTTCATGTTAAACAGACTTAAGAAAAAAGGTTAACCTCGGCCAAACCAGTGTAAAATTTCAAAGTCAGTAGACCGTGACTGCAGGAGCATACAGGTGAAATCCTTTTAAAACTGATCTATACTGATGCTGATGCAACTGCATACCAAATATCAATGGTGTAACATAACTAGTTCACACAAAACAGACTTAAGCAAAAACTTTAACCAATTGTGGACGCCGCCGCCGCCGCCGTCGCCGCCGCCGCCGTCGCCGCCGCCGGAATCACCATACCTAAGTCTCGCCTTTTGCGACATTCGTCGCAGGCGAGACAAAAATCCATAAAATTTAGTCATATAAAAATTCTACTTGTTGTGCATGTGACATCATTTTAATAAAGTCTTAAGAATTATATGAATCTCAAGTCCAAAGCATCCCCTATAAGTGTTTTATAGATTAATTCAACAGGGTAAATAAAAATACAAACAGATGAAACACATCTTTCATTGTATTTACCTACAGAGAGGTGTTTATCTGTACTCATAACAAACAATTACAATATTTACATTAGGAGTCTAGGACTCAACAAATAGAACAAATCTTTGTTTTTCCTTTTGGATCTTTAATTTGCACTCTCTTTTGTGGCGTAATTTGTCTTCCATTCTCAGTCTTCTGAAAAAAAGAACATTTATAATAATAAATAAATAACATGCTACTTTTCATAGCATGTTTCTTATCTTTGTTCTTTAAACAGATATAAGGAACATAAAAAGTCATATCAAGGTGAAAAATTATGACAAAAAAATAGGGCATCTAATAGGATATTAAATGATACCCCGCCACAATATTCATCAATAGTTAAATATATTTGTATACTATACATCTTTATAGAGACAGAAAAGAAATGAGTTATCTTTCTTAGACCAGAAAATTTCTTCATTTCAAATTTTGAAAATTTACAAAGTGGCAAATCCTCTAAAATGATTTTTTTGGATCATCCTGAAAATTGAACTTGACCTGTATTTTATTGTACTCAACAGCTGTGCAAAATATCATTCAAATCCCTTGACACTTTTTCCAAGTTATCATCAAGAAACCTTAGGGGGACGGACAGATGAACGGATTGACAGACACCGAGGATAAAACATAATACCTTGCCAAAAAAAAAAAATGAGAGAGAAATGAGTTATCTTTCTTACACAAGAAAATTTCAATATATTGATGTATATTATACATGAGAGAAAAATGAGTTAACCTGCTAAGACCAGAACATCAGCATTGTCAAATTTTGAAAATTAATAAAGAGGAAAAACCATATTTAATATTGTTCGAATCATCCTGAAATTTGAACTTGCAGACCTGTCAAGTGTCACGCAACTCGCGTGAGACTCGCGCATCTAGTCGGCAATTTGGCGGCAAATTTCTTTGATCTTTTAATTTTTTCCCCTTTGATCTTTCAATTTTTTATCGAATCTCACGCATGCAGCTCATAAAAACTTGACAGCCCTGAACTTGACCTTTATTTAATTGTTCTTCACAGCTGTATAAATACCATTCAAATCCATTGACATGTTTTCAAGTTATCATCTGGAAACCTTAAGGGAGGGACAGACAGATGGACAGACACTGAACAAAACTGAGGGTATAACAAAAGTTACAAAAATCAATCTGACAAATGCAAAAAAGTAACAATTGGATACATGTATTAACATTTGGAAACATGACTACCAATGTCCGACTGGCCGGGTAGTGCCAAATTTTTACTGTCTTTTGGGTAAGATTTAAAAATTAAGAATATGCTTGAAATTAAAGACTTGTAACTAGCTTTAGTGGAAAACTGTAGTCTTGCCCTCTGTGCCCCTGACTATGTATGTTACCAGTCAGGTGAAATTAATAGAGTAATACTTGTTTGAAGTGTTTACACTCAATGCAGAAAAACAGATTTTTTTGCAGTTTTCTTACATAATACACTAGACATGCATGTATCAAATATATCCATGACAAAGATTGCTGTCTCATCTGGTTAAAACAATGTATCCGATAGTTCTTACAAATATTTCCTTACATCATACGTCAATGCAGTTTGAAGGTTATTTTTACTTTATCCATATTATCCGACCTTACCTCTTTTCTTATTGACAATTCATGATTTCCAATACATGGAATCACAAATCAAAGGACCTATTGATCTTATTGATACAATAAGAAAACTGAAGAGT
The DNA here is from genome assembly GCA_963971305.1 of Arcuatula senhousia. Taxonomy (NCBI): domain Eukaryota; kingdom Metazoa; phylum Mollusca; class Bivalvia; order Mytilida; family Mytilidae; genus Arcuatula; species Arcuatula senhousia. Next base: position 60,731,204 of record OZ020305.1, on the reverse strand, counting down.
ACTTCTAAATCTAAATATAAAATCCTATTTCCAGAAAAAAAGCAAAATTGTTTGTTTCTTTTACAAAGTCAAGATCATCCTAATATAAATTTTTTTTATATAGAAATGTCTATGATGGAATCAGATAATCTATAAAACGTGACCTCTAAGACATTCTTCTCCAGACAAGTCTAGAAAATCTATCGTAAGCATACAAAACGTAAAGCATGTTTCATGATTAAATGTACAAACAAGAGGCTCCCAGGAGCCTGAATCGCTCACCTGAACTACACAGATACACATATTTTGTAGATATTATTGTGCTTAACCATATGCGATTAAAATTTCTGAAATAACTTGGTTAGTTTTCAAGTTATTGGGGCTTAATAAGTGCAAAATTTAGAAAAAAATGAAAAAAGGGCAATAACTCCCACATCAGCATTCAGATCTTTTCCTAAATTTCAGGACAGGTACTTAATATGCTGATAACTTTCGATTTTTGCACAATTTTGATATCTGAAACCATTTTTGAGTTATTAGCAAAAAAATGAAATTTACGCCCTATGTTCTATTTTTAGCCATGGCAGCCATGTTTTTTAACGAATCAAAAATATGAACGATAGAGTTGTAGCATATAAGCTATTAAACAAGTGTGCCAAGTTAAGATGCAGTTGGTCTTACGGTGTCAGACAATTTAATCTTTGAAATTCAGGGGAAAAATAATGAAAAATGGTAAATTTTGTTGTTTTAAGGACAATAACTCCTAATAGAAATGGTCCTACAGCTTTGACCTAAATATATGAAATGTAGATCTTAATGTGCTTGATCATATGCAACTTAAATTTTTGAAATATCTTGTATAGTTTTTAAGATATATGGGTAAATAAGTGAAAAATTTTGAAAAAATCCAGAAAAAGGGCAATAACTCCTACATCAATTGTTGGATCTTCTTGAAACTTTCAGAGCAGGTAGATCTTGAGATGCTGATCACTTTTGTCTCCAATCAGAATTTTGATATCTTTAACCATTTTTGAGTTATTATCAAAAAACTGCAATTTACCCCTATGTTCTATTTTTAGCCATGGAGGCCATATTTTTTGACGAATCAAAAATCTGAACGATATGCTTGTAGCATTTATGCCATTAAACAACTGTGCCAAGTTTGGTTGAAGTTGGATGTATGGTGTCAGACAAGTTAATCTTTGAAATTCAGGGAAAAAGTAATGAAATATGGTAAATTTTGACACTTTAAGGGCCATAACTCCTAAAAGAAATGGTTCCACAGCTTTGACCTAATAACATGAAATGTAGATCTTAATGTGCTTAATCATATGCAATTTGAATTTTTAAAATATCTTGTATAGTTTTTAAGATATAGGGCTAAATAAGTGCAAAATTTTGAAAAAATCCAGAAAAAGGGCAATAACTCCTGCACCGGTTGTTGGATCTTCTTGAAAATTTCAGGGCAGGTAGATCTTGAGGTGCTGATCACTTTTACCCTATGCCAGAATTTTGATATTTGTCACCATTTTTGAGTTATTTGCAACAAGAGGCTCCCAGGAGCCTGAATCGCCTGGTCTTGATGTCAACCCTATGAAGACTTTTGTAGAGCTAAATGAGCTGAATGTTTAAGCAAGCAAAAGCTTTTCTCTATCTGCAATAGTTTTCATTCTATAGGCCAAAAACACTATTTTTCACCTTTAAGGGGCTGTTACCCCTATAAGGGGTCATCAGACAACTTAAACCCTATGGAAACTTTTGTAGAGCTAAATGAGCTGAACATTTAAGCTAGCAACAGCTTTTCTTTATCTACAATAATTTTCATTCTATAGGCCAAAAACATGCAAAAACGCTATTTTTCACCTTTAAGGGGCTTTAACCCCTATAAGGGATCATCTGACAACTTTGACCTTATGGAGACTTTTGTTGAGCTTAATGAGCTGAACATTTAAGCAAGCAACAGCTTTTCTTTATCTACAATAGTTTTCATTCTATAGGCCAAAAACATGCAAAAACGCTATTTTTCGCCTTTAAGGGGCTTAAACCCCTATAAAGGGTCATCTGACAACTTCGACCCTATGGAGACTTTTGTAGAGCTAAATGGGCTGAACATTTTAGCAAGCAACAGCTTTTCTCTATCTGCAATAGTTTTCATTCTACAGGCCAAAAACACTATTTTTCGCCTTTAAGGGGCTGTAACCCCTATAAGGGGTCATCTGACAATTTCGACTCAATGAAGACTTTTGTAGAGCTTTTGATGCTGAAGCAGTAAAGTGGCATCAGATTTCATCTATCTATTATACTTTTTGATTTACAAGCCAAAAACAGTAGTGTTACCCCCCTGGTATATTTTTAGTAACGGCAGCCATGTTGTTTGGACGGGGGTCACCATTTGTGCAATCTTGGTAGAGGACATCCCATAGATGAAGTGTGCAAAGTTTCAAAGCAATCCCTTCAGTCGTTTCTGAGGAGAAGATTATCAAAGAAAAGTTAATGACGACGACGACGGACGACGACGACGACGGACGCCAAGTGATGGCAATAGCTCATATGGACCTTCGGTCCAGGTGAGCTAACAAGAGGCTCCCAGGAGCCTGAATCGCTCACCTGACATATGTGCCTGAAGTACAGGTTATAAGGCAAAATCTATTTAACATTGAAAGGGTCATAAGATTAATAAGGGGGTCATCTGACAATATGGTGGATCTAAAGGTGCTGATCACTTTTGTTCTCAATCAAAATCTAAAAATCTGCCCTTTTTGAGTTATTTGCAAAAAAATCTGTCAAAGTCAAAAATGGCCGGATTTCGTTAAACAGGAAGTAGGTGAGCGACAGACCTGAAATCGTATCCCACATTATGGGACCCCACCCTGATGCTGTATACCAAATATCAAGTGGCTGTGATTAGTAGTTGCTGAGAAAACTGTTACGAAAAATTTTCCCTGCCCGCACGCCGCCCGCCCGCCCGCCCGCCGCCCGCCCGACATTCACCATTTTATAACCCGGATTTTTCACTCCGTGAAATCCGGCCAAAAATGCAGTTTAACCTAATGTTCTATTTTTAGCCACAGCAGCCATGTTTTACAACCAATCAAAAATCACTACAACAGTTCTATACACCTAATAATAACAAGAGGCTCCCAAGAGCCTGAATCGCTCACCTGAACTACACAGATACATATATTTGTAGATATTATTGTGTATAACCATATGCGATTTAAATTTATGAAATATCTTGGTTAGTTTTCAAGATATTGGGCTTAATTAGTGCAAATTTGTCAAAAATTAGGAAAAAGAACAATAACTCCCACATCAGCAGTCCGATCTTTTCCGAAATTTCAGGACAGGTAGATCTTAATATGCTGATCACTTTTGATTCTTGCACAATTTTGATATCTGAAACCAATTTTGAGTTATTAGCAAAAAAATGAAATTTGTCCCTATGTTCTATTTTTAGCCATGGTGGCCATGTTTTTTTATGAATCAAAAATATGAACGATAGAGTTGTAGCATATAAGCTATCAAACAGTGTGCCATGTTAAGATGCAGTTGGTCTTACCATTTCAGACAAGTCAGGGGAAAAGTAATGAACAATTGTGAATATAGACGCTTTAAGGGCCATAACTCCTAAAAGAAATGGTTCTACAGCTTTGACCTAATTACATGAATTGTAGATCTTGATGTGCTTAATCATATGCAATTTGAATTTTTGAAATATCTTGTACAGTTTTCAAGATATAGGGCTAAATAAGTGAAAAATTTTGAAAAAATCCAGAAAAAGGGCAATAACTCCTATGTCGTTTGTTGGATCTGCTTGAAAATTTCAGAGCACGTAGATCTTGACTTGCTTATCACTTTTGTCTCCCATCAGAATTTTGATATCTGTTACCGTTTTTGAGTTATTTGCAAAAAACTGTAATTTGACCCCTATGTTCTATTTTAAGCCATGGAGGCCATATTTTTTGACAAATCAAAAATCCGAATTATAGAATTGTAGCATTAATGCTATTAAACAACTGTGCCAAGTTTGGTTGAAGTTGGATGTATGGTGTCAGACAAGTTAATCTTTGAAATTCAGGGTAAAAGTAATGAAAAATGGTAAATTTTGACGCTTTAAGGGCCATAACTCCTAAAAGAATTGGTTTTACAGCTTTGACCTTATTACATGAATTGTAGATCTTGATGTGCTAAATCATATGCAATTTGAATTTTTAAAATATCTTGTATAGTTTTCAAGATATAGGGCTAAATAAGCGCAAAATTTTGAAAAAATCCAGAAAAAGGGCAATAACTCCTACATTGGTTGTTGGATCTTTTTGAAAATTTCTGGGTAGGTAGATCTTGAGGTGCTGATCACTTTTACCCTATGCCAGAATTTTGATATCTGTGACCGTTTTTGAGTTATTTGCAAAAAACTGTATTTGCCCCCCCTGTTCTATTTTTAGCCATGGCCGCCATGTTTTTTTACGAATAAAAAATCCGAACGATAGTTTTATACACATAATGCCACTAAAAAACTATACCAAGTTTGGTTGCAATTGGATTTATGGTGTCGGACAAGTTAACGTTTGAAAAATTGTTTACAGACGACGACGACGACGACAGACGACGACGACAACGACAACGACGGACGTTCAGGTGAGCTAATAAACAATAATACCAAGTTTGGTTCCATTTGGACTTAAAATGTCAGAGGAGTTAACATTTTCAATATAAGGAAATGCAGTTAAAATGCTCAATTGTGACGTTCCAATGGCAATAACTCCTCAAAGGAAAGGTCCTACAACGTTGACCCTCATACATATTTTGTAGATCTTGATGTGCTTAACAATATGCAATTTAAATTTCTCAAATATCTTGTAGTTTTCAAGATATTGAGCTAAACAGGTGCAAAATTTGCAAAAAATCCACAACAAGAGGCTCCCAGGAGCCTGAATCGCTCACCTGACATGTGTGCCTGAAGTAAAGGTTATAAGGCAAAATCTATTTAACGTTGAAAGGGTCATAAGATTAATAAGAGGGTCATCTGACAATATGGTGGATCTAAAGGTGCTGATCACTTTTGTTCTCAATCAAAATCTAAAAATCTGTCACCCTTTTTGAGTTATTTGCAAAAAAATGCAGTTTAACCTAATGTTCTATTTTTAGCCACAGTGGCCATGTTTTACAACCAATCAAAAATCCCCACAACAGTTCTGTACACCTAATAATAATAAACAATAATACCAAGTTTGGTTCCATTTGGACTTAAAGTGTCAGAGGAGTTAACTTTTTCAATATAAGGAAATGCAGTTAAAATGCTCAATTTTGACGTTCCAAGGGCAATAACTCCTAAAAGGAAAGGTCCTACAACGTTGACCCTATTACATATTTGGTACATCTTGATGTGCTTAACAATATGCAATTTAAATTTCTCAAATATCTAGTATAGTTTTCAAGATATTGAGCTAAACAGGTGCAAAATTTGCAAAAAATCCACAAAAAGGGCAATAACTCCTACATGGGTTGTTGGATTTTCTTAAAAATTTCAGAGCTGGTAGATCTTGAGGTGCTGATCACTTTTGTTCCATCAAAATTTTGAAATCTGTCACCGTTTTAGAGTTATTTGCAAAAAACTGCCATTTACCTCTATGTTCTATTTTTAGCCACAGCGGCCATGTTTTACGACCAATCAAAAATCCCCACATCAGTTCTATACACCTAATTCTAATAAACAACTATACCAAGTTTGGTTCCATTTGGACTTAAAGTGTCAGAGGAGTTAACGTTTTCAATGTAATGAGGAAATGCTGTTAAAATGCTAAATTTTGACGTTCTAAGGGCAATAACTCCTAAAAGGAAAGGTCCTACAACATTGACCCTGTTACATATATTGTAGATCTTGATGTGCTTAACATTATGCAATTTAAATTTCTCAAATATCTAGTATAGTTTTCAAGATATTGAGCTAAACAGGTGCAAAATTTGCAAAAAATCCACAAAAAGGGCAATAACTCCTACATGGGTCGTTGGATTTTCTTCAAAATTTCAGGGTAGGTAGATCTTGAGGTGCTGATCACTTTTACCTGCTGCCAGAATTTTGATATCTGTAGCCGTTTTTGAGTTATTTGCAAAAAACTGCATTTTACCCCTATGTTCTATTTTTAGCCATGGTGGCCATGTTTTACGACGAATCAAAAATCCCCACATCAGTTCTAAGCACCGAATGCTAATGAATAACCATACCAAGTTTGGTTGCAATTGGACTTACGGTGTCAGAGGAGTTAACGTTTTAAAAAGTTTACGGACGACGGACGACGGACGACGGACGTCAAGTGATGACAATAGCTCACATGACCCTTCAGGTCAGGTGAGCTAAAAAGGGCAATAACTCCTACATGGGTTGTTGGATTTTCTTCAAAATTTCAGAGCTGGTAGATCTTGAGGTGCTGATCACTTTTGTTCCCAATCAAAATTTTAAAATCTGTCACCGTTTTTGAGTTATTTGCAAAAAACTGCCATTTACCCCTATGTTCTATTTTTAGCTACAGCGGCCATGTTTTAGGACCAATCAAAAATCCCCACATCAGTTCTATACACCTAATGCTAATAAACAACTATACCAAGTTTGGTTCCATTTGGACTTAAAGTGTCAGAGGAGTTAACGTTTTCAATGTAATGAGGAAATGCTGTTAAAATGCTAAATTTTGACGTTCTAAGGGCAATAACTCCTAAAAGGAAAGGTCCTACAACGTTGACCCTGTTACATATTTTGTAGATCTTGATGTGCTTAACAATATGCAATTTAAATTTCTCAAATATCTAGTATAGTTTTCAAGATATTGAGCTAAACAGGTGCAAAATTTGCAAAAAAAACACAAAAAGAGCAATAACTCCTACATGGGTCGTTGGATTTTCTTCAAAATTTCAGGGTAGGTAGATCTTGAGGTGCTGTTCACTTTTACCTTGCCAGAATTTTGATATCTGTAGCCGTTTTTGAGTTATTTGCAAAAAACTGCATTTTACCCCTATGTTCTATTTTTAGCCATGGCGGCCATGTTTTATGACGAATCAAAAATCCCCACATCAGTTCTAAGCACCGAATGCTAATGAACAACCATACCAAGTTTGGTTGCAATTGGACTTATGGTGTCAGAGGAGTTAAGGTTTTAAAAAGTTTACAGACGACGGACGGACGACGGACGCCAAGTGATGACAATAGCTCACCTGACCCTTCGGGTCAGGTGAGCTAAAAAACTGTATTTGACCCCCCTGTTCTATTTTTAGTAACAGCGGCCATGTTTTTTGAGGTATCAAAAAACCCAACGCAAACTTTTTGCACAATACCCTAAGGAACAACCATATCAAGTTTGGCTGCATTTGACCAAGCAGTTTCAGAGAAGATGTTTGAAAAAAGCTAACGGATGACAGACGACAGACAACGGACGGACGACGGACGCCAAGTGATGGCAATAGCTCACATGACCCTTCGGGTCAGGTGAGCTAAAAAGGTACCTCAAAAGTCCTGACAACTCATAGACTGATGTTCCCAAGCATTAAGAAAGCTCATAAAAGTAATATTGTAAACCAATAAAGTTTGCAGGATATTAACTTTTTTCAGTAAATTGCTGTTGTGAAACTTTATATCCACATTTAAGTTAATAACAATTGCTTAATCTAAAAATTTGAAAGGGTTTTAAATGATAAGCGAAGCTAAATTGGTTCACAATATTATGTCAAATACTTGATCTGAATTCATAAATGCATTGTACAAATGTTGTACCTGTCACACATTTCAACATCATTTTTCAATGAGTTTTTAGAAATGCTATTGATGGAATACCTAGCATTAACAAGCCATTAAGGGGGTTTGCTCCTCTATCTTAAAGTAAAAAAAATTGGATAAAGTTGCACTTATTTTCAAAAATATGGACAAATGATTAAAATAATCAAGAAAAAAATGTAGGTCCATGTGCTCGTTTTCATGCTATAAGCACTTACAGTTTTGGCGGGAAAAGGATTTTCTCTAGGGTTTCATTACTTTTGCATTGCCACTGATTGGCAACTTTAAACCTTTAAAAATGTATGACAGAGTAAATACAATTTCTTTAAAAATTGTCAACTTCATATTTAGTGTTCCTATTTTTGAATAATAAAAAGAAAATAGGGGGTTCATGGGCAAAAAATTTCAAGCATATTAGATGGATAAAACCTAAGGATCTCGAAAATCTGACAAAAATTCCAAAATATGAGGAGCAAACCTCCTTAAAAGTAATTATACTAATTAAAAAATAAGCAAAATTAGCATTTGAATAAAAGTGGTGTATTCTAGATGTGACTCTCTACAAAGATTGCTCATGCATAAAACAGAAATTAAAGCAAAATAGTATAGAAAGGAATACTTCTGCATGGTTTGATTTTTACAATGCATCTAATCTGTATTAAAGCATTTAACATGGAAATCAATTTTCATTATTATAATGCTGTTACAAAATATGCAAAATAAAAATCTCTTACAAAAATTATCCTTTTCACAGTATTGCTTTACTAAACTATAAAGGAAGACTTAGCAAATTGTGTTGGTCCTACAGACATGTCCTCCAGTGATTTTCATTATCGATCCGACCAAGACGGTTATGCACCAGACCAGATGTCTGGCATTTTTTAGGGGGATCATCATGTATCTATTTTTTTTTCTTTGTTTATCTTTGTTCCAACCTTTTGATTTTGACTAAAACATCATGATTTTACTTGCTATTTAATGACAGCTGGTTAATTTTACTTTCTTTTTTAACAAACACATCAACAAATAGATGAAACTGCCAACAAAATTTGTTCCACATGCGCACATTATCAGAAATAGTGATATGATGTGTTGAAATCTGAATAAAACAAGAACTAATTCTGGAATTTGAAGATTATACATGTATCAAAGTTCAATAAATTTTGGTCCGATGGTGTTTTAGTCATACAGGCCAATGAGATCAAAAGTCCAGCCAATTCCAAAACAACTCGACCAAGTCTGTCAAAGGATTAACTAACTTAAAACATTTTTTAGATAATAGTTAGCATTTTTAGAAAAAAATTACTATTTTAAAAGTGATGAATTAGTTTCTGACATTTTTCAAGACTCTTTTAAAAGTGGATTAAATATTGATAATTAATTGTATCTTTTTACACTTGAGCATTAAAACCTTCATCATTGTAGCCTTACAATTTTAATTATTTTTATAACAATGGATGTATAGGTAAAACTCTTTGCTTTTATTGAAGTTCTTTATTTTGTACAAAGTTTTTTTTTTAAATTCATGGATTTTCATAAAACTTGAGTTGACTTTTCCTACAAAACTATTTAATCAACCTTAAACAAAATAAATGTCTCATTTTTCAATGATGTTTTGGTTTATATCTGATACACATTCTACAACCACACAGATGTGAAAGAGAATTACCTTAATAAGTGAAGGATCTGGTTTGACTTTGCTTGTTTTAGGAGGAGGCATTTCAGGTTTTTGAGAATTATTGGAATCCGTTGCCACTACCTTCTCTTTTTGTCCGATTTCTCCATCTTTGGCTAAAGAAAAATATATTTTTTGAACTTAAATGATATGAAAATAGTAATAGAATTTTTTTATTGAACAATTTGGGGATTAAGAAATTACAAACAGTGTCAAATAATGAAGCTTTAAATTAACAATGTAATTTTTTAAAGTTTACAATCAGTCTATAGAGAAAAAAAAGAAAACTAAACTTCTAGTTAATCTGATAAAAAAAATACTGGCTATTGAAGGCATAAATTATTACATTCAATTTTATGAATCCAGAAATAAATGTAAATTGACTTTCAATACAAATGTTATAGCTAAGAAATTTCACAAGTATTTCTGCTTGACAAAGGCTAAACCACAATTAATAGCATGAGGTGTAGGTGAAAAACATTAAAAAAAACACCGCCCATGTTTTAACCATAGTGCCTTCCAATTCCCCCCCCCCCCCCCATTTCTGGAAATAACCTTAATAAAACACATTGTCCTAAGCATTTATTATAACATTTATTTCTGGAAAAGAATCTGCAGACATTCAAAGCCATTAATCTTGCTAGGTTTGTAAAAGTGAAAATTTTTAGTTAATAAGCTTTTGGTGTCTACATCAAGCAACATACAAGTGAAGTGCTTCCTATTCAAATTTTGTTGAAATAATTTTTGACTTTTGAGTTTTGATTTTTATTTCTCAAATTTAATGAACTGAGATAAAAATTTATAAAGTTTTCTGTCAAAAATGAACTCAAAGAGATTAGTGTTAGAAAAAGCTTGCTAAGGATACAACATTTAAGTTAATGAGAAGTATATCAATCTAGAATAAATTCTGAATGAATTGCATCTAAAAAGATAAAATTCTCACCTGAACTCATCTTACGTTCATGGTCCTCGGCAAGTGCCTGCCAATTATTTCTGTTGTTCATGACACCATTCAGCAATGGTGACAGTTTAGGGTTTAAATCAGCAAACATCTAAAAGTATCATAAAATAATTCATGTGACATTCAGATAACACAACATGTATCTATAACAATTAATCCTGATCCAATCCAACATTTTGATTCAGGTCACACTTCATTTTTTCTGATTTCTAATTACTGTAACTAATTTTGTCTGCTTTTCTTGGACAAATGAAAGTTACTATGTTAATAAAAGTCTTTATATGTGCATCTTTTGTTTATTTATTCTATTTTATATGAAGTTCTGTGAATAAAGTAACATTTGACAACAATGGAAACTTGTACATTATACTATAAGTTATAAATTATTTTTTGTTTAAGTGCAGAACTAAATACTACAACAAAAAACTAGAAATGTATGCAAGCCCATTGAGGAAACCCCTCTTTCCTGTTGGACCCTATATTGGTAAAATAACTTAAGTCAAATTAACTCCCCTGAATGATCTGACAGCAAAGAAATTTCTTCATTCAAATCTAAAAGTTTCATCAAATCCTTAAAGCAGTTTAGTAGGAGTTGCACTTACATGACATGTGGACAGATAGACAGGATTATTCCTATTTAAAGTTTGGGAGATTTACATATTCACTCTACTACATTATTTGTTCATGACATCCTTGAGAAATTATAAATGTACCACAACCAACAATCACTGAATCAGAACATAGAAAATATACAATACCTTATAGATAGGTAAACATATGGCATCAATAAAACCAACTTGCATTTTAGGCAGTTCATCTTTCTTCTCCCTGTCCATCATAGCCTGTAACAAAAATATTCAAAACTTAAGTGTATATAAAAGAATCAGATTTTAATTCCATAGCTGGGTTTCAGACAAATATTCTCATAGCATTATAAACCAAGATCTTGGGAACCAAACGTAAATAATCATATTTAATAATTCTGAAAAATTTCTCAATTTTGAAATGAATATCCCATAAAGAACATAATAATTTTGTAAAGTTTATGTTTTTTATGATAAATTCAACTTCTTTGTAAATTATAAACTATTATATTTTTATCAAAATAATATTTACTATTGGTTTTTCTCCTAGCTGTGTCTTTTCAATATCACCTTGCTCAAAGAACTCATTTGCAACAAGGTGGGCTACTTCATACTGAATCTCCCAAGGTTTTGTTATGGCAGCAACATCACACACAGTCATCATCATGGCCCTAATAAAACAGCAAAATGTACTTTTACAGTAAAAAATTAAGCCCTACATGAAGAAGCAATACATGAATCAACACAGAGAAAGAAATTGTATTTACAAGTGTACAAATCCTTATAAAATATTAATTATTTGTTTTTTGTTTGTTTTTTTTACCCCTTAAATTCTCAATTTAATCTCCAGAATTAAACATGTGGGGAGTTGGGAGGAACTTCTATTACATATATGGTGGGTGGTGGGTGTTTTAGTAATATTTTGTGAAGAAACAATGATAAAAATAAAGCCCTTATCAAAACAATATTGTTTTCAATTACATGTATGTTTATACTTCTTTCATAGTAAGAGCTCAGAGTTCCATATACCTATTTCTAATGGTTATATACTTACTTTAACAAATCCCTTTTCATCTGTTCTCTGAACTCACTTTCTCCATTTTCAACTATCTTTTTAAAATCACCCCTTTTCCTGTAATTGACACCGTATTTAAGTTGGACAATGTCATTAACAAATCTTCCGCTAGTTATTTTTTTTATCTCTAACAATTTTTAATTGCAAGTGAGAATTACAGTATAACTAATGACTGATGGCAAATATTAATTTTAATGTCACAAGTGTGGAATAATGCTGGGATTCAACAACAAGTTCCGTGCACGAGTTGAATCCCCTAGCGTTATTCGATATAAGTAACAATAAAATTGATATTCATCACCTTGAATTAGTTATACTATTTATTATTTAGATTATTTGGACAAACCTTGCAAAAAGATAACCAAAATAATTAAATATTGATAATTGAATTGAGTATTGTGTACTAATCTCTGATACATATTTTTTAGCGGTAAAATTCACACGGGTTAAATAAATTCACACGCTAGTGAAATAAATCCTGTAATTCACTCAGTGAATTAGAATATCTAGAAATGTATTAAACTCGAAAATCATGATATTTCATCTATATCTATATAACAAGCTAGGTGAAAATAATGTCCGATTTAATACAAGAGTTAACACTAAAGTATGTCTCGCCTGCCAACACCATCAGAATCAATTATTCTTTCTTACTTCATCTATATTTTGAATTTACATGGATTTTCAGTTTCTGAGATCAAAGATGTTTATAGAACCTAAACATTGCAAATATATGCAATAAAAATAATCAAAAGTCACTCAACTGGAAAATCAAGGTCAAGGTCAAAAGATGAGGATGTAACTGTGCTAAGCTACTACTGGGACATATGCATACCAAGTTTCATCAACCTAGGACTTATAGTTCTTGAGATATGGAAGTGCTCGCAAAACTTTTCCATTGCTATTATATGTATTGAAAATTGTCAAAGTCACTCAACCGAAAAATCAAGGTCAAGGTCAAAAGATGGGGATTCAACTGTGCTGAGCTACTACTGGGGCATACCCATACCAAGTTTCATCAACCTAGGACCTATAGTTCTTGAGATATGGAGTTGCTCGCAAAACTTTTCCATTGCTATTATATGTATTGAAAATTGTCAAAGTCACTCAACCGAAAAATCAAGGTCAAGGTCAAAAGATGGGGATGCAACTGTGCTGAGCTACTACTGGGGCATACCCATACCAAGTTTCATCAACCTAGGACCTATAGTTCTTGAGATATGGAGTTGCTCACAAAACTTTTCCATTGCTATTATATGTATTGAAAATTGTCAAAGTCACTGAATCAAAAAATCAAGGTCAAGGTCAAAAGATGGGGATGCAACTGTGCTAAGCTACTACTGGGGCATATGCATACCAAGTTTCATCAACCTAAGACTTATAGTTCTTGAGATATGGAGGTGCTCGCAAAACTTTTCCATTGCTATTATATGTATTGAAAATTGTCAAAGTCACTCAACCGGAAAATCAAGGTCAAGGTCAAAAGATGGGGATGCAACTGTGCTTAGCTACTACTGGGGCATATGCATACCAAGTTTCATCAACCCAGGACCTATAGTTCTTGAGATATAGAGGTGCTCATAAAACTTTTCCAAAAAGTTAACGCCGCCGCCGCCAGTAAAGTAACACCTATGTCCCGCTCTGCTTCGCAGACGAGACAATAAAAATGACATTTAGCAAAATCTAACATGACCATACCAGAAATATATTTTTCCAAATGCAGGAATAAAATTTGTTTGTCCTTTATGATTCTAAGATATTAAAGTACAACTGAAAATTTGGTAACTTGGTCTTATACATTTAAAAGATGTATGAAAACTTACTTGAAATACAAAGCAAGATCAGTAGATAAAATGGCATGTTCTAACATTCTAATGACCTTTCTATAGTCCTCTGAAGATAACGATTGAAAAATGTTGTTTCCCTAAAAACAGAAAATCATACAAACTTTTTGACTACAAATAAAACATTTCTCAACTATATTTACTCCATTTTTGTACAGCATATAATATGGTTTGTTCCTGTCCATGTCAATGTCCATGTCTGCTGTGTCATATATCATTGAATTTGTACACACATATATATTACTTCTTACCCAAAAAAAACCCTGAATTTAACCTTAACTACAAAGCTAGTTTTTTTTCTGGATTGAGAAACAAACTGATTGCTTCAATAAATACCTTTCCAGTTTGCATAATTCTATGATAATTTTTGTTTTCTCCCTGATGAATACTTGCATAAATTATTTCAGGGTGCCTAAAACCTTGCTTCATGGTTTCAACTGGATATTTCCAGTAGGTCCGGCCTAATTTCGAAGACTGTGGTAAAGCAATTCAAACATGAAGATGATAAAGCTGTGACACAGACAAACAGACTATACACTATATCTATATGTCCCTCCACTTTGGTAGGTAGGAACTCACCTCACTGTTTAGAATCATAATACAATGATCAAAATGATGATGCTCCATCACTGAGGTACTGTACAGCATAGCTAATGGGGATTCTACCCTAGAAAATAACAATATTTTTATCATTCAGACAAGCTCAAAAAGTTTGTTAAGCTATACAGTTTCTTTTCAGAGCCGTCACCAGGTTTCCGGAAAGGGGGTGCAGGGGAGGGTCTTGGCAGATGGAGAAGATTTTCTAAATTTAGACCCATTTTGGTGGGTTTTTGGTGCATTCCTAGAGAGTTTTTTATGATATTTTTTTTCAAAAGGGGGTGTGATCGCACCCAATGCATCCCCCCTTCTGACGGCCTTGCTTTTCATCAGCATTCCTTAATGTCAATATTGGTAAACATATATTAAACATATAATAGAAAATCAATACAAGTTAAATAATATAAAGTCTTAGTTAAGTTTCCTGTATCGAGTATTTGTGATTTGTGTTTGTTTCAAATAATATGTTTTTGTCAGAGGAATGCCACATTCTGATGTAGGTGTTTCAACCAATGGTTACAAGCAAGCAAGAATATATACATGTATACCATGAAATCTAAGTTCATTAATGTCAAGATATAGAAGTAATGTTAGAACATTTCAGTCTTGTTATCAAACTACTGTGGTTTCATTATTTTTCGTGGGGTATTAATTTTCGTGGTTTTCGTGGGTGGTCATGACCCACGAGAAACTTCACGAAAAGGATATTTTATATTGGTTTGTATGTTGCAAACTACAGAGCCACGAATTTAAGAATCCACGAACTGAGAATTTTTCATCAAACCACGAAAATTGGTATCCACGAAAATAAATGAATCCACAGTATCATTGTTTTTACCTATGTTATACAAAATCGTGTAAGAATACATACTTGACTTGAAAAGCATTATTTGTTCCTCTGTGGTCCAAGTCATGACAAAGACAACCAGCTAGTAAAGCAAACACCTCTAAATCTTCAAATAGTGGGATTAATTGGCCAGTCTGTCAAATTTAAATAATGAAGAATATTATCTCAATTTGGAGCCTGAATTGCTCACTCAACTTAAAACTATAAGACAAAAAGGAATTTTTAGAGGCAATAGCTAAATGAAGAGTCATCTAATCAAAGAAGTTTATTTTAGTGCATCAGTTTCCATTCTTATTTTGACTTTGATTTGGAGTACTGTAAATGTACTTATTTTTGCTAGTTATTTATTATCAGGGATTTCATGATCAGGCATTTTTCGCGACATTTGATACCAGCTAAAAGAAATATTTTGTATTATATGAATAGAATACTAACCAAAAATCTTGAAATTAAGTACCCGCAAACTTGAGTGAAATTGTAAAATCGTGAAAATAAATACCCGCTAAAATAACTACTTTTACAGTATTATACGAGGTCACATGCTTGTTATTCCTTTTCTATGTGTAAAGCCTTCAAATTATTACATGTTTAGATAATATTTTGAAATCATCTCTTTTAGAGTAAATGATACATAACACTTACATAAAGTATAGTAAACATAGTCTGTGCCACATTAAAGGCGTGTCTCCAGTTATGATAGGTAACAGGTCGATAATTCTTCTTTACACTACATGTCCACCGGCATATAACCTGCAATTTTGTAAAAAGTTTTATTTGTAGCTAAAATAATAAATAATTATTTCAGAAAAGGACATCATTTTTTTTTCATATTGATTTCAAAATGTTGCCAAGACCAACCAGCACTTTGCAGATAACATGAAATAAAAGGTTATTGCTCTCACTATTGCAAAAATAATTGAACCATATGAATTTGACAGACAACTTCTTTAGTTGCATACTAAATAACTGCTAATAACTAATTTATAGCCAACAGAGATCAGAGTATGGAACAGTATACAACTTTACTATTTTCTTCTCATAGTTCCTTTCAAATTGACCTAATCAGCTGTGAGTCTCAAGGTTTCCCTGACATAAGTAAAGAATGTTAAAGGGAAAATTCGCAAAAAAATAATTTTTACATATGTTTTTCATCACATTTTACTAAACATAAATATACATGTAAAACTCTTCAATCTTCACTAATAAGCGAGTATGAGAGCGTTTTGTATCGATAAATTAGAACGATGGGTGCGGCCATTTTGTACGGCTAGTAGGTCCTATTGTCACGTGACCATCACCTAATATCCAATAACCACAAAGTACCAAAACGATAACGACACGCAATGGTCAACTCTATCGTCATTTAAAATCATGATGATAGTTATGTTCTACTCAGCGTAGTAACTTAAGTGTTATTCCGTTTTCCTGACCTAAGGAAAAGGACAGACTTGTATCTTAAATGGGTCCAGTCTTTAGATTTGCCATCCACTATCAGCAATGTCAAGTATACAAGTTTGTGTGTGAAGACCATTTTGAAGCAACATCTTTAGAGGGTGATTTAATAGTAAGCAGTGTTCTTTTGTCCATGAAAAATGGTTATATCTATCTATATTTGTCGATAATAATTTCATTATTTTTTATAGTCAAACGTTTCTTTCATGTTACATTATTACCTTGAATGCCGGGCTAGTATGTAACGGTCGGAATCTTTGCTATAAAAATCCACAAATCCACAAGACAAAAATATCAGTTTTGTTTAAAAAAAAGAATTATAACGGGTGTGCGTAAAATTAAGAATATAACTGAAAGCGGAATAAAACTTATCTTTTTGTTTTGTATAAGCGTTTTAACACTTCAAAAAACTGTGCATTTATTTAGAATATTTGTTTAATAACTAGTAAATATACATTTTAAAACAGACAACAATTTTTTCTTCATTTTTTTATCCATTCCCTATGCATTCCTTAAAAATGCGCAAATCTATTTTTTTATTATCTTTAAAGGATTTCTTAAGCGTTCATTATATAGAAGATAATATTATTTTTACCTATATGAAGATAGTAATTCACAGTCGGGGGCAACGTATTTAAACTTGTGACACTCCCAGGTATTACTTACTTCACGGGGATGGTAATTAACAGGTGGTTGTGTAATGGTTTATGACAGAAAAAGAGATCATTTGTTTCTGTTAATTATTTATTACAAAGTACAACGGAAGACCTACAATTTATCACTCGTGTCTTTGATTTTTCGACATCTTTATCTGTGTAAAAATAGTGAAATTGTTCTTCTTCTGAATCAGGTGATTTTTGAAGTTTTTTTTTTAAATTTCTCGTTTAAAAAGTAAAACAAAAAAGCACACTATACAGAAAACGCTCATGTTACCTTCATGTAGACAGCCGTATGAGTATATACCACAATCTTGTGTTCGTAAGATTTTAAAACGTATAAATATTTTATGACTTGTATTGCTCTGCATAAGAAGCCCAAACAATAATATATCCAAGAGACATAATGCCCGATCTTCAAACATTAGGACGTACGGACGGAAGTACAGAACCAGACACTATATGTCCCCCTACTCCTTCTTTCGTAGATGGGGCATAAGATAGACAACCACACCAACAACTTTAGAATGAAATCAATGTAAAAAAATCTACCTGTCAAACTCTAAACTTCGTCTGACGCCCGTTTCTAATATTTAAAATGTCAGATCGGTTCCAAAGTAAACTGAGAATGCGAAGTGTACAGCAAAAATAAAAGTGCCAATACAAAATTAATAATTAAGATCTTGCGTTTCGTATGAAAGTTAGAATATTTGATTTTTTTTGGGAGGGGGGCTTTAGATATATATATTTCACTTCGTCCTGCCTTTTTATTTTCGAGAACGCTGGAGCCTGGATATTTTTCTAACTATAAAATTTTCAGCCAAAAACAACATCCTACCATGCCTTTTTATTTAATTTTGACATCCTGCCTTTTTATTTTTTATTTCACAATAGCCCTCCCATGAAAATCCAATGGTCGCCCCCTTATAATCAGCAACAACAACAACAACAAAAACCACACAAAGAAAAGATGAAATGAGTTTATATGAGGTTATGCTAATACATTTTATAAGTTATGAATGGAAAACAAATTTTAACTAAGCTTAGACTAAGTGTCACCACTATAAAAAAAGTATAAGTCATTGAAGGAAAATCTATTCAGAGTCTGTCACTAATACACTCTCTAAATTCTTCGTACGTATAAATTGTCCATCTGCAGAAGAACATTCTTTTCTGATGACAGACACAACACAAGCTGGCAGCAAAACACGATGTGTTCTTCCTAAAGGTAGACATATTCTGACCCAACATACAAACTGTCTGTATGCCATAAGCAATTAAGACTGTAACATCAAATAAATGAATGATAATGTATTTAAAAAGTGGTAGCCTTTACATTATTACTTCCTTGTTTTGTACTGTTAACTTTTTGTTGGCTAAGAATATATATAACTTTTGTTTGATGGGTCAAGAAAAACTCAATGTTTTCAATCAGTGAAATCTTCGGCAATACCTTATCACTCTGAAAAAAAAAAGTAAACGTCTATTCATATACCTATTTAATAGGACGTCTGGTGCTCTCTTCCGGTGGCGTTTGTACCACAAGAAACTAATATAACTAGTTTTCAGCACAACTGCGGGTTTAAACAAACTATCTTGAAGTCGTGGTTGCACCAGGGTCGAAGATATCGGCGAATAATGTAAACTCGTGACAGCATAGGCATTCTGCGAGCAAGGGCATTGGCTCATAGCGATCGGAACATTTGCACCATTGAGTGTAAAATTGGGTTCCTTTGAAATTCAGTCTAGCGATTTATCTCCAACTCTTCTATCTACCGGATTTCTTCCTCCGTATATTCTGGTTCAAGTTGATGCCCCTCCTGACCCAATTCGACCAAATCTGCAGAACTAATACTGCTAGCAGACACGTCAAATATTACAAATATTTTGAAGATAGCAATTATTTTTCTCATTCTCTCGAAATTACGATTAGTCTTATACAAAACCAAAAACCTTATTAAACCCCGTTTAACAATCAGGAGACGAAAGAGCTGAAGATCACCGTCTCTTCTTTGATCTTTATAAGGTGACTATTATACATGCTTAATTGATTTGAATTAATCCGTTAAAAACTGATAGCCTTTCAATGATCAGTTAATTCTGTTTTATAGCTGTCTAATGAGATTAAAAGGCCGGGGAAAAGGTTCACGTCGAATATACAAAATTCTTACCTGGGGCAAATTACGTAATCACCAATTTGCAATTAACACCTGGGACGTCTGGTCAGGTGACACCTTGTTATTTTAAAAAGCGTGATTATCATATGAAAGGGAAAATTTTCAAATCATTTTAACGATGTTAATTAAAATAGAGTAATTTATGGAAAAGATTAGAATTATGTAACAGAATTTTAATTATTATCATGATTTAATTATTTAATATTGATGTTTAAAACAATCATTAATTAAAAAATTTGTTAGCAAAAAATGATAAAAAATACTTGTATATTTGAAAGAAATCTTCATAATAATTATGTTATTGCGTATCGGTTTATCGTCATTAAATATTTTCTTTTGTTTACCAATTAGACCACGCGTCACCACTGTGTTTTCTTAAATATAATATCGATATCGATTATATAGCGTTAATCGGATAAAGCTGTAATACACAGATATCCGGTCATATCCCATAATGCACTCGAAACCATCTCACTGACGTCACTGAGTTACTTTTGAAATCAGAAAATGCCAAATATCTCTGTTATGAATAAGAATTTTTTGAAAAAAAATTGGATATATATTTTTGATGACATATTCTATCATTTAAGAGCATAAGTCAAAATTCGTGAATTTTCCCTTTAAATGTAAAAATCACTGTTTCATAATGGAAGGGTGTGTACTTACATCATATGGAACTCTGAATTTCTTAATAATATCAGAATCTCTAAACATGGCTATTGTAGCTTTCAGTGTTTCATCTTCAGACAAGGGAATATCATTAAATTCATATGTATATAATCCTAAATGGTCTGCTGGTGGGATCTCACAATTCTATAAAGGAAATTCAGAATCAATTATTGCTGATGCAGCTAACGAGGACTCTGATTTTTAATCAAATATGTATCAGATTAATCATCTATTAATGAAAGAGATAAAAGTTGTCATCAATTCATCAAGGCAGAAATGGGATAATGTGAAATTAATTTACTATCTTTATCACTTGACCTTTAAAATCAATCAATCAAAGTTTTTTTTTCCCCTTGGCAGCAGTTATTTATCAAACCTTAATGTTTTTGGTGATTACATTAATTGCTTAGAAGATAACTCAGTAATGATGTTGTATCGAGAATTACCATCAATTTTTCTGTTTCATCATTTTGTGCCGTAGCATGATAAGACAGGACTTCTAAGGCTACACTCTGCTTGGCCATCAGCTTACAAGCATTTTCATACATCTGACAGTTATGTATTCCAAGTCCAGTAAATATTGAGAAAGCCTGAAAGAATAAAATATATCATATACTCATATAGAAATCTATATTAAGATTTGCAGAGACCACGTCACACGACATGTTATATTTCACTGGGCTAACTAGTAACCGTTTGGTCGCATGGTAAAACACCCGCTCTTGAGATTTTATGACATCTTATGTTTTTGCTGTTTCTGTGTATCCTATTAATATTTGATATATTTTATAACAGTTATCACCCTAGATGATGTGTGACTCTGGGCTTCTTTCCCTTTAAAAAATAAGGTAACCCTAAGGACAAAATCAAGCCCTTAGTTGACCTTACTTTGTCGGGGAAAGAAGCATCTGGTTCACACACCGGTAAATTTTTATTCTAAAAATTGTTAATTCTTTGCTCAAATGATTAATCTTATCTTCTATGCTCTCTGCTACTTGTTTTACACTTCACATAAATTTGCTGCCGTCTATCACTTTGCTACTGGTTTTCATATGGTTTAGACGTTTAAATTTTGAAATTGTAAACTGTAAGAGCAGTTGGAACTGTTTTGAGGATTACTGTGAAACTTTGGTAAAATAGTCATTTTTGTCTTTTTAGACACTAAAAACCCACTCAGCACATATTTGTAAGAATATCATAATTTTTGCTTCAATGTATTGTTCTTTTTATGATGAATAAGCATACCAAATTTCATGAACATCAACATTATAGTTTTTCAGAAATCAATTAAATGCAATGATAAAAATGAGGTGGGACAGACAAAGCATAAAAATTATGTCCTGCAACTTTAGTGTGGCGGATAACCTTAAAATTTTACCAAAATAGTTCATTTTATGATACAAGCATCAAACTTTGCACAAAGCTTCCTGATGATGTTCCTAAAGAAAAAAAAGTGTGAGCCACTCATTATTTTCATTTTTCAAGATGGACGCCATATTTTAAAAATGGCGACAAAAACCCAGATTTTCAACACGTCAGATTTTGACATTCTGGTCATATGAGGTACTTTTCATGACTTGTGGCCTGAATTTGAAGTTAAACAACTATATTGGTGTCAATAGTCACTGTAGATACATGGTTGTGAAAAAAAAAATACAGTGCGCATGCGCAAAATTCGACTCAAAGTGCTCATTTTGTAGTAATTGAGTGATTAAAGTTGATGTTATACCAAAGTAATTTCTTTGAAAATTTGATAACCAAGATATCAAAATATGCGAATTAAACATTCCGATAGTATCACTATTGCTTATAACTTGCTTCAGGTTTCTTACAAAATGGCGACTAAAACAATATGGCGGTTTAAAAGTGTTTTTACTCCTTTCGATGAGTATGCAGCCCGATTTCAAATATACCAGGGAAATGAACTTGAGAATGATGATAAAATGAACACGAAATGATGGTCAAATGATGATGAGATGGGATGGGAATAAAAGGCGAATAGTGTCACCCAATTTAGACTGTTCAATGGAGAAATGGGTCCGGTAAATTAACTGAAGGGACCCTACAATTCTAAAGAGCTAGTTGCTTACACTACCAGGGCACACTCGTGCAACTAGCTGCCGTGAAAATCGGCATGGGGTTTAGTGTCAGCTTTATTAAGTCTCCCAAATACACATTGATTCACCCCATATATAGTCAAGATGTTGTATCCGAATTGACGGAGTGTGCCAACACGGGAAAGCCGAGCCAAGAAGGACGGGGCTTTTGTCCTTTGGATGGTGTACAGATCGCACGGGAGTTAAATGATGCTAGATGAACGATCGGGCTAGGCGTAGAGGTAACACCATCGAACCTAGTCGTATCCCATACAGTAAAGTGTTTTCATAAGTTGAAGGTGGTAAAAGGGTAATCCCTCAGCCTTTCAACTGTCGAAGTATCAAATTTGTTCTGTAGTTGCCAAAAAAAAAATTGGGATAGTTAATCTCAATGTAAGAAATTTGTTTGTTCATATATTTTGTGTTATTTCATTTTAAAATGTCAAAAAGACTTTGTTTGTCAATATCTCCCGATGAGAAAAGGGAAACTGATTGGACTAAATGCTTTATCTGTCAGGTAGACAAAGATGAAGCATTGATGTCGCCCAAGGATACCTTAGACAAAAGCAAATCGGGTTATACTTTATTAGCGATGAATATCATAGAGTTCAGAAAGCTAAATGAAATGCCCATTGCTATAGATGTTGGACGAATTGATGTTGGTCAAGGAATAGAAGAAACACTGATAAGGAATGATGCAAAGTATCATCATTCGTGTAGAATAAAATTTAACAACACTAAACTGGATAGAGCTAGAAAACGAAGATCAGAGGTAGACAGCGGTGATGAAAGTGACTCCACTAAATTCATGAGAAAAAAGACTTCTCATGAGCTTGGCAAAATGGATGTTGCGAGATGTTTTTTATGTGAAAAAGAATGTCCTATATCGGAACTTCGAGAAGCAATGACAATGCAGCTCAATGACAGACTCAACCGTTGTGCAACAACATTGCAAGATAAGGAGCTGCTTGCAAAGCTTAGTTCAGGTGATGTCATAGCTCAGGAGTTTAAATACCATCCAAAATGCTTAACAGCTCTATACAACAGAGAAAGAAAGTTATTACACGGTATTGAAACAACTATGGACCAAGAAAAGTCGATACTGGAGATGAACTGGCATTTGCAGAACTAATAACACATATAGTTGAATGCCAAAGAGCCAATCCTGGAGGAATAGTTTTCAAACTGGCAGATCTTTATTTGCTGTACAAGCGAAGACTTAGTGATTTTTCTTTATCTGCAACAAAGGTCAACAAAACAAGACTGAAAGAGAGAATTATGTGTAAGTTGCCAGATTTACAGGCATACCATCGAGGTCGAGAGGTAGTGCTTGTGTTCGAGAACGATATTGGAAAAGCGCTTGTAACTGCCTGTGAGTATACTGATGCCATGTATTTGGCAAAGGCAGCAGAAATCATTCGGAAAGAAATGTCACAGCACAAGGTTCAATTTAATGGTACTTTTAAACCTGAATTGATTTCAGAAGCTATTCCAGATACATTGCTAGGATTAGTGTCTATGATTGAACATGGCCCGGACATTGAATCTCAGATTGAAAATGGAGTAACAGATTCCGATCTCGCGATTGCTCAGTTATTGTTGTTCAATTACCACAAAAAGGGAGTCAAAGTTAGCAGCATTTGTCAAAAACATTCGGCAGATCGTGAACCTCCATTTGCAGTTTATGTTGAGCTGCTTCTATTTGCAAAGACAAGGAAACGTAATCTCATAGATATTCTCTTTAAACACGGAATTTGCATTTCGTATGACCGTGTTTTGGAAATATCTACAAGGCTCGGTGATAGTGCCGTGCAACAATATCTAGAAGAAGGAATAGTTTGTCCAGCTGTATTACAAAAAGGTATATTCACCACTTCAGCTGTAGATAATATTGACCACAATCCCTCTTCAACAACTGCTATGACATCATTTCATGGAACAGGAATATCTGTGTTTCAATATCCAACAAACGCACAAAGTGTACAAAATCCTCGCCAATTTCCATTTCAAAAGCAGAAATCTCCATCAAAGAAAGTATCAAATTTGCCTGAATCGTACACCCATATACCACCTGCTTTTCTGAAGTCCAAACCGACACCTCCCGTAGTAGAGACAACACCAAATACATTGCAGAACCAAGACTACCTAATACAGAACATTAGACACGAGTATGATTGGCTTCAGTTTGACACAAGAGGTTGTAAACATGGAAACAATATCATGGTCGTCATACCACTCTGCAAAGGAAAGAGGTCCTGAAGTTGAAGTAAGCATCACTGCATTACTACCTTTGCTAGAGGATCAGGCACACTCTGTGTCAACAATTAAACATGCAATGGACAAAGTTAAAGAGATTACAGAATTCCTCAATCCAACTCAAACTCCAGTATTGACAGCTGACCAACCATTGTTTGTTCTGGCAAAGCAGATTCAATGGCAATGGCCTGAAAAGTACGGCGAGGATTAATTTGTGATTATGTTCGGTGGCTTGCACATTGAGTTGGCAGCATTGAGAGTATTAGGTGATTTACTGAAGGGATCAGGTTGGGTAGCGGCTCTTACGGAGGCTGAGATCGCTTCTTCAGGTTCTGCTGAATCCTTTCTCTCAGTATCTAACATTGCAAAAACGAGACAAGTCCACCAAATTACAGCATACTGTCTTTTTGAGCCGATGAAAGAAGGTTATCTAAATGCAAGCGACGGAGAATTAAACAGTGAAGACATTAAGGTCAATGAAATTTTAGAATGGTGTTCTTTGCGCGAAAAAGAATATCCTCAGTTTCAATTTTGGGGTTTAATATTGAATTTGGAATTACTTGTTCTGTCATTTATCCGATCCTTCCGGGAATCTGACTTTAGACTCTATGTTGAAAGTCTTTCAGCTCTAATAACATTTTTCTTTGCGCTTGATCATATGAATTATGCAAGATGGTTGCTTATCCACCTTCGTGACATGCTTTCTCTTGAAATATGCCACCCGAGAATTTTCTCAGAGTTTCTGAAAGGCAACTTTTCAGTCAGGCAAACGAAGAGCAGGTTTTCATGCATTGCTATAGATCAAGCTCACGAGGAAAAAAAAGTGTCGTAAAAGATGATGGGGGAGCCATTGGCTTGACGGAAGATCCTTCAGCTCTTCGAAGATGGACAGTTGCTGGACCAGAGATTAGTAGACTGGTTGACGAGTTTTAAACAGCAAGTGGAAACGTGAAGTCAAAAAGAACCAAACATCACGAAGAAACACTCTCTACACAGAAACAGATTTTTGAAAAAATAAGTAAACTGAAGGCGGTATTTATAGAAATGGGAAATCCTTTTGAGGAAGAGTCTTTAGATCTTTATGCTATTGACACAAAAGATGTCGTTGACAGCAAAGTTGCAAAGTCACTACGACAACTTGGTACTCGTCAGTTTGACCAGTTCTTGGAAAAAATTAACAATAAAGAGCAGTCAGGATTCTACGAGCCAATAGCAAAAAACAAACTTCCACTTTTTGGTTCAAAGTCAAAATCAGACTCGAATGCATCAAAGTCAAAGCTTGCGAGCTTAAAAGACGACTGCAATCTGTTTTCAAGGTTGTTCATCTCTTGCCAAAGTAGGCAATGTGACCTAGAAGACTTTTTTCGCCACGAGAATCAAAACTATCCACCATCAATATCACAAAATGGGAGTTTAAACTCTGGAAAATGGGAGTTTAAACTCTGGAACAAAGTCACAATTGATGTCAGTACTGGAAAATGATATACAGATTCCTTCAATCGCACCACAGACAGATACTCTCATAATAGATGGTGCTGCGTTGGTCAACTCGAAACAGCCGAGAGCGTGTAAAACCTTTGATGCATATGCCGACGATGTAATTTTGCCTTACGTCCAGCATTGTGCGAGGAATCACCGACGAATAGACATCGTTTTTGATGTTTATTATGACGATAGCTTGAAAGGTGAAACTAGACGAAAACGTGGAACAGGCGGAAGAAGAAAAGTTACCGCTAACAGTAGACCCCCTAAATCGTGGAACACTTTTTTAAGATGTGACGAAAACAAAACCGAACTGTTTGTTTTCCTTGCAGACAAAATTGCTGTGATAAACAACGAAACAGACATTTTTGTTACCCGAGAAGAGAATGTTATCTCAAACAATGAAAGAGATGTCTCCCAGATTTCACCTTGTAACCACGAAAAGGCAGACACTCGCATGTTTCTCCATACAAAAGACGCAGCCGTCAACGGCAGTCAGAGTGTCATGATAGTACGTTCTGATACAGATGTTGTGGTAATTGGTATTTCATTGTTTGCGGACTTGAATCTAGAAAGCCTATGGATTGCTTTTGGAAAAGGGAAGAATTTAAGATGGATCCCATTACATGAAATATCTAGATCACTGGGACCAAAAGCGAGAGGGTTGCCATTTTTTCACGCCTTGTCTGGTTGTGATACAGTGTCTGCATTTGCTGGCAAAGGTAAGAAGTCGTGTCGGCAGGCGTGGAATGTCTTTCCTGAGGCAACAGCGGTGTTTACCAGACTTAGTTCGCCTATAGATGACTTATCATCTTCTGACATGAGAGTCATTGAGGAGTTTGTTGTGGTGATGTACGACCGCTCTAGGACCACACATAAAGTCGATGAAGCAAGGTTTGAATTGTTTGCTCGAAAACAGAAGCCTTATGATGCCATCCCACCCTCTAGAGTAGCTTTAGTAGAGCATGCAAAGAGAGCTGTGCTGCAGGCGGGGCACACATGGGGTCAGTCTGTTGTTCGCATTATGAAATTACCTTCACCTGAAAAATGGGGTTGGCCAAAAAATGACAATGTTTGGACACCATATTGGACCAGCTTGCAGCCAATAGCAGCGTCATGTCAACAGCTCTTAAAATGTGGATGTAAAAGAGTTTGTACAGGTAATTGTAAGTGTTATAGGTCAGGATTGCAGTGTACAGCATTATGCACCTGTACATGCGAAGATACATGAATCAATATGACACTGTCAGTTTAATTGCGCGCATGCGCACTGCACAGTTTTACTAAATTGTATTTACAGAAAATACTGACATAACTTTATATGTTATACATAAAGTCTAGGTCACTGGTCATCAAAACTACGTAGTATGGTCAATTTGTCAAATTCTGGAATGGGATTTTCCGCAATTTTATAAAATGTGGCGGCCATCTTGAAAAATGAAAAAAATTGAGTGGCTCACACTTTTATTTCTTTAAGAACATCACAAGAAAGCTTTGTGCAAAGTTTGATGCTTGTATCACAAAATGAACTATTTTGTCAGGTATCCGCTCCACTACTTTTATTAATGAGCCATTTATCAAATGACCTTGTAAGTGCATATTTTTATGTGAGATATGTAACAAGGGTCATTTCTGAGCTTTATTTACCTCAATTGTATTTGCATCACTTTCGTTGAATGGATTTCCGTTGCCTTTGTTAATCAGTTGGGTAACACCAATAATCTTTTTTTCACTGTTGTATATTGGCATACACAATAAACTCTTGGTTTTAAAGCCACCCTCCTCTTCATACTAAAAGTATAAATTACTTTGTATAGTGACAATGGGTAGGAATGGCTCATCCCACAAGAAGTCAGAAATAAAATGAGTTCATGTTAATTGAATACCATAGAGGCCAAAAAAAAAAGTAGGTGAGTTTACTGTCACCCTACCGTCCCTAATTTTTACCCCCTACCCTAAAGTTTTTATGAAGATTTTCCACTAAGCACCGTTAAAGTCACAATGTTGCTCCCATAGACTCAAGGTAAAAAAAAAATTAAAAATAAAAATAATTTCCTACCTACCTACCCTAATTTTTTTCAGCATGTGACAGTAAACACACATACTTTTTTGTTTGGCCAGATCTATCTTTTGATGAACACCCAATTATTATAATAGTTAGAAAGAATTTGATTTTAGGATGCTTTTTGCAGCTGAAGTCCCCAACAAATGGACTATTTTTTTTATTTTCAGGGGTCTATAACTTTTGCCCATAGATTTTTCTTTAAAATATTGGTAGCCCACAAAGAGTATTGTAGATTTTCTATAAAACGAATTTGAGGTTTCACAATATAACTTTTCTGGTGACTGGGTTTAAAAAAATATTGCTTTTCTCTATTATCTCCATACAAATTATCTCCCCTTGGAAAATTATGGGAACCTAAAAAAAATGATAATAAGATGAATCTTATCTAGAATTCTTTGAAAATATCATTTTTTAGCCTTTTCAATGTCTTATTGACACCAGTTTAAATACTAACAGTACAAAAATTACAGACATGAAATGCTCATAAAAATGATGAGTTTTAGACATTTAAGGCATGTTTTACTTATATAACTGTCTGATTCAAGTTACTTCTAAATAAATGATCACATACTTGTCCTTTAGAAAACAATGTCTCCTGAGAGACATCAGCAATATTTAATGGTACTGCAGAAACAACAACATGTCTAGCAATCTCTGCATTCCTTGATGTCTTCAGATGTGCAGCACTGAAAAAAAATGTCAGAGACATAAATATATTTCTTTTGAAAGGTACCTTAACGGTTTTTCCTTTTACATTCTGCATACATATTTTTTTTTTATAGATATTCATGTATTATATTGTGCATGCAATTTAATAACCATCCATGAATGATGAATTTGTCTTTTCATCTCAAATATAGATGATATCATTAACAGCAGACATGATTTCTTCAAGTCCTTAGTCACCTTATTGGCTTAACATGGTCTAACATGACCAAAAATTGAACTCTGCATAAATTGAGACAAATGAACCTTAACTGGATAGTGTATTCTTTTCAAAATACAATTACATTATGCCTATTTAGTTTCTAATTCATGGTGGTTAATTACCTTGGTATATGGAAGTTTCCACTGTCTTTTGCATACAAATCAAAAGCCTTTGAAAAGATAACATCCTGAAACGAAATTAGAAATAAAATTACAAGATCTAAGGAATGACATGGTAATTTCCGTGTATGTGAGGTGCAGTTTGCTAGTAATTAGTGAAGCAATCCTTTGATGTTTCTCCTAAACAACCAAGGGATAGGCAGCGAATAGTAATGTTTCTATTTAATCTAGCTTAAAGTCAATAATCAAAATTCAGCAATATACCCTTTAACATAGAACATAGGTTTTGCCTAAAACATTAAGAGAATACATGCTATTTTAATCATTACCCTTTAATGAAATTTACATTTTTTTACATGAATATAATGATCAAAAACATCACTAGTATTTTCATGTAAAATAAAATAAAGAAGTCAGGTAAACCACTCATTCAGAAAATTAAAATCAAAGCTTTAACAAGTGTATGTAAACAAATAAAACACTTCAACTTGTTTACAATTTACGTTTCCATAAAAATGGATTTTCTACTTCTGACGTCAAGCAAAGATTCATTGATTATAAAGTTTAAATTGTTTTAGAAATGAAAGGCAATCTTATAATTGTAAACAGACTTGAATTAGTTTTGTGCATGCCTTATATCAAAAGAATATGTGTACAGGTCTTTAAACTTCAGGAAAGGATATCTGTAGTCATTTGCCAACATATTATTTTTTTTTATGCCTGTTCATAATTATTTCAAATATATATCCATCACAAAAATCCATCACATGCGTTTGGGTCCAGGATTTTATTTTATTATATATAAATAACGTGTATATAAAATTTTTCATCCTTGTCTCTATACTATTTCTAGTATAGAGAAGAGGCGAAATTTTTTATATACACGTTACTTATAATAAAATAAAATCCTGGACCCAAACGCCTGTGATATCCATCATTAAGAGGCGAAATTTTTTATATACACGTTACTTATAATAAAATAAAATCCTGGACCCAAACGCCAGGTTCATGTATCAAATCAGGTATCAAATATATTTGTTGGAGAAAACAGAATAAAACAAGGAATACTGTGAGAGAGTTCACAAAAGGATACCCCTCGCTTCACATTGAAAACTTACGTCTAATTATCTCCCCTGAATTAAATTTGATAGCAATAAATTTCTTTATGCACATCTCTATATGATGCACTTCCTTTTGGTTAAGTTTTATCAAAATCCATAGAGTGGTTTAGGAGAAGTTGCACTTTGAGACAGAGTGATTCCTTATTTTTCAAGGGCCCTATGTATCAGCCTGTCTACTGGCTAAAATCTAGAAAAAAGTCTTTGAAATCAGATTGCCTAAAGCTTGGATTCTAAGTAAAATTTGTTCTGTTTCTTCAATACATTAAATTCATCTGAGTTGTCATGCCAAGTAGCATCTTAAATGGCCAAGTCTAACAGGTCAATGCATAGCTATACTGGGAAACTCAAGAATAACAATATGTTAAACAGACTTGACAATAATATGAGGCTATTATCAAAATTATACAGAGAAATCATACAAAGAAAAAGAAATTATATGGACACTTTCTCATCATCAACACCTGTTGATGGATTTTTTTTTGTTTCTTAGGTATGAAAGGATCTTGTGACAGCAAATCAATGGGTTGTTAATCAAAGTCAGTGCCAATTAGTTATTGATTCAGAAATTCAGCATGAAAAAAAAGCTATCAGCAATGGCTTTAAGTAATTAACAGTCTAATGATGTTGGTATTATTACAGAATGTCATAACAAACACCAATAAGCCAAACTATAATGGCAGTTATGTACTAACACATGGATTTTCTAATGACAAAAATTCAAAGCATTACACATTAAAGCAGGAAGCGGATGGAAACCATCACTACAGCAACAAACTCGCTCAAAAAACTGATATATTTATGAAATTCTCAACTTAAACTTATTCTATTACTTTCTATGTTTACCTTTGTACATTAGACCTGCTTTAAAAAATCATTTGACCTTGAATTTAAAGGACATCAAACCTGGTATGTGTCCAGTCTCAGTCATGATATGATATAGTTGTATTATCATTAAAACATTAAAATGTTTTCAAATGTTCATTTACACATGAATATAGGTGTCTATGCTAGTGTAGATAAAACCGTTTAGGGACAGAAGAACAAACAAGGATGTAAAGCGCAGGCTGAAAACCTAGAACAAGGTCATAAACATTTGTAATATAGTTAAATTGCTTCTGCTCTGCTTATAACAATAACAAACATTGTCAACAAGACATAATTTAACAAAAGATAATCAATCAATCATAAACTTTTATCTGAAATTAAAGCAAGTCAAAGTCTTGGTCACAAACTAGACATCATGCAAGTTACACTTTTGACTATGGTTATCTACTAAATGAGTGGACATTCAAAATTTTTGTGAATCTTGGTATTGAGCATCCTAAAGATGAAGTTGAACAGTGTGTGCAAAGTTTTAAAGTTATCACTGTAGTGATTGTAAAAATTGCTTAATGATTTTTAACTTATCCTGAAGGCTGACAAGTGTGAGACCTTAAGCGATGATAACATTTATTCTAGCATTATAGTTTCAATGTTACAAAGCAAAGTCTAAAAAAATTGACGTTCTGTAAAAAAGGGTCATAAATTAAACAACTGTACTATAACACCAATACAACAAATGAATGATAAGGGATGACATTATGGAACGACTCAAAAAGTCTCTTAAAATCATTAAAAGAATGAAATTTATTATAAGTTATCAGAAAATTTGCTCAATAAGCACTATTCTATATAAATCATGACTGCAATATTATTCTCAACATAAAATGGATTATGATTACTCCAATCCAGAAGCACAAAAATCATTTTATACAGCAAATGAAATCAATAATAAAGACATATTTGGTACCTGGGAACATTGTTTGTAGAAAGAAAATAAACAAAAGTATCATGCATTACCTGTGTTGACTCAATTTTCTTTTCCTCTACAGGCTGGTCAGGGTGTTTAAAGTCCTAGAACAACAACATGCACAACAAAAATCACATGGGTTTACAAACAATAATATACGTAGGGTTCAAACAGTCAGAAGTAGTTCTATTTTGTTTAGTCACCTTTATTTTTGTTGGTTTTGTTCTATATTTATAAGTTGTTAATAATTTTTCAATACTGTTTAGGCATTGCACTTGCTACTTACTAGTTTTATTTCAATTGCTTAACAAAATTCAAGATCTGTTTGTTCAAACCATTTTATATTTAGACATCTAATCCCCTAAAGTTCAAGTTACAACTAAAACAAAAAGAATTAATAACAAACTAGGAAAACTAATCAAAAAGCTGAAAATCAATACCAATGTCTAGTAAAGGATCATCTTCATCAAGACATAATTAATATAAAAGACATGAAAATCAAATAACTGTATCAAATTCAAATCAATACAAACTATTTAATATCAAATCTTGTTTTAAGTGTTTATGTACTTGTTGATCTGTCTTCCAACACTTGTGCAAAGTCAGGAAGATATGTTTTGGATAAGAATTTTAAGACATTAATGCTTTTTTTTGCTGAATAAACTAAAACTTATAAAGTATTGATTGCTATAATACTAAGGTGCTTATGGTATAATCTACCCTAGTAAAATAAATTTTTAAACTAGAATCATTGGAGGTTTTCCATGAAGGCATATGTCGCCCACCGCTTTAAGTATTTGGTAAAAAGGAAGTAGATGAGTTACAGGCACAGGGATTTTAATTTTTAGCAAAGGTCCATTTACCATCTTTTTCATGGAAATTTAAAATTTCAATGGGTCATTTCTTAATATTCAGTATATAATGTTTTAGATGAGAAGGGGCCATTTTCATTTTTGATGTCCAATGGCCCATGGCCCCTGCCTTCCCAATCTCTGCAGGCATTAAATCACTTTACACTTTATAGTACTATAGAATGAAGCCACATGCCAAACATCAAGAGGCTGTGGCATATGTAGTTGCCCGGAACTGTGACAGAAATTTTGCATGTTCATTTTATACATAAAACCTTAAGTATTCGTTAAACATGAACTTTGAATCACTTTCAGTGAAAATTCAATAAAAATTGCAATATTTCCGCTAGAATAATGTGATAAGTATATGACAGAAACTACTTGCATAAATTTTAATGGTTATAATTATAATACTAACATTGAGCTAGAGTGATTAAAAAATAAAAGTGTGTTTTGGTGATCTAGATGCCTCAGAGCCCTCTGTGTCCAAACGGAAAGTGGGAGTCAGAAGAGGCAGTGTTCTTGAGGCTATCTTACTATTAAGACATGTCTATAGACCATCTAAAGACTTGTCATAGTCTGAATTAGTGTTTTCAAAGATGTCCTATTTTAAGCTTTAGGATAAAAATTTAGACACCAAAACAGATGTCTTTACACCATCCAATCTTAAATTAAAGTTTGTTTTTGCCTACAAAAACGATGCCTCCCCCCCCCCTTTCCCCAAAAAGTTGTAAGTTCAAAAGGCCCTTACTCCAACAAAAATTTGAGGATCAAATTTTCCTGGTAATATGCACAACTACATATGGTGTCCTTCCTATATACCAAGTTTCATTGAAATTGGTTCAGTAGTTTCAGAGGAGTTGCGCTGACAAGATGATAAAATGAGGATTTTCAGCAAATTCCTAAGTTCAAATGGCCATAACTCCAACATTAGTTTGAGAATCAAAATTACCTGGTAATATGCACAACTGCATATGATGTCCTTCCTACATACCAAGTTTCATTGAATTTGGTTCAGTAGTTTCAGAGGAGTTGCGCTGACAAGATGATAAATGAGGATTTTCAGCAAATTCCTAAGTTCAAATGGCCATAACTCCCACAAAAATTTGAGGATCAAAATTTCCTGGTAATATGCACAACTACATATGGTGTCCTTCCTACATACCAAGTTTGGTAAATTCAGTTAAGTACTTTCAGAGGAGTTGCGCTGACAAGATGATAAAAGAGGATTTTCCGCAAATTTCTAAGTTCAAAGGGCCATAACTCCCACAAAAATTTGAGGATCAAAATTTCCTGGTAAAATGCACAACTTCATATGATGTCCTTCCTATATACCAAGTTTCGTTGAATTGGGTTCAGTAGTTTCAGAGGAGTTGCGCTGACAAACTTTATGACAGACAGACGGACGGACAGACGGACGGACCAACAAAAACAATATGTCTCCCCACAAAAGTGGGGGGAGACATAATTTTGCATTTTTTATACACTAGAACTACCATAATTTGTCCATGTGTTAACCTAATGAAAATTAATCATCAATTTACTTGTACTAGTTAATGATATTATTCATGATTTTTAACTTTGAACTTACTTTAACATACTGTGATGACCATGTATATTGTTTTACCTATTCTAGAACAAAGTGGTTACGATTTTAAATGTTAAACTGTTACCGTACTTTTAATTGATTACTTTTATTTTTAGCATGCCAATTATAATCCTTTTTGTTGTACATACAGAAAAAAAATATTACCTGATGTTGTTTCAATCAAAATTTTATAACTATATTGAGATGTCCTAACACAATACACATCTAAGATAGTTTTGAGAAACAGATTGGTCTTAAGATTATCCAAACTTTGTCTCAAAATTTGACTTTAGACATGTCTTTAGATAAATTTTAGGATACTTCCGAGAACACTGCCCCAGTAAGACAAAAAGTTTGTCATATAAACAACTGTATCCAGTTTCAAATCATTCTCATGGTACTGTTTTTGAGAAAATCTTGATATTAATTTATACAGACAGACATGAGTAAATCTTCAAGTCATTGGGAATCCATAAAAATTCTCGTTTATTTTCGATTTAGAAAAACTAAACACTTATGCTACATTTTAATAGCTAAGTACAATGAAGATCATTGTAACATACTTGCAAGAAAAAACTAGCTTCGTAGATTCTCTGAAATATCATATTGAATTACCTTTAAGAGATTTGAAAGCTATGTATATCAAATTTAGCTTCTAAAATAAAGCTTAAAATATCATTGAACTTATGTGTAACAGATTTAGAGCTGTTTGCTATCAACTGTTTTTCAAAATTAAGTTTAAATCTACACATGGAAAGGTCAATTATTTCAAATTTCTTATATAAAACACACATAAAACCTGAGTAATATTTGTGAAAAATTCTAAATTTTAAAGGGACATAACTCAAAATTTTGTATGATTTCAATTCCCACATGATGTATGCAATATTAATTTTTTGTAATACCAGAAAACTAAATAGATTATTAAGTGAAACAATTTGAGTGACTGTAGGTGAGAAGAATTATATAAAAGACAATGGTGAGGGTCCTAAAAGAAAAAAACAGAAAGGAAAAAGCCTTTCCTGATTGGAAAGTGAATGCATCATTTAATCATTAAAAAGAACATGATGAAGTTTTTTACATTACCACCACTACATGCATGTTCAATTAAATTTCATTTTTCAACAAAAATCTGACTCCACTTAACATAACAGAATTTATCATTTCAAGATGCTTGAAATTGAAAATATGTCATGTAAAATCATGTAACATATATATACAGTATTTGGAAAATTGAGAATTTAAAAAAGAAGATACTAAAGCGTGCACAGCTTTTACAAGATTAACTAGTGCTTTCACTTCTAATACAAATAACTACAGTTAGTTAAGTGTCAAAATATTAAAAATATTTACTAGATCACTCTAAACACACATGGTTACCTCAGGCGACCATCTAAAAAGCTGTGCATTTTTGTATGCCTCAATAAATCTTGCAATCATTCCTGTAAAGGTGGGTTCTTCCTGCATTCAAACATATTTTATTAGCCTTGTCTTTTAAATTTCTGAACAGTCATGTATTTTTCTGTGTTCTTATAAATTACTATAGTTTTAAAAGAAATCTTAACCAGCAAGAAGCAACATATGTCCTTAGCACATCCATTCATAATTTCTTTTTTTATGAATGTTTCCTTATTCCCACTTGAACTACATAAGATCTGGAGGTATATAGTTTGATAAAAAGTCTTTTTATCTATAAAATTGTAAACCTATTTAAGAGGACAAGATCTTCTTTTCTCTAATGTTGATCATTTCAATTATTTTTCATCTTACTTTCCTAATAATTTGAAGAAGTTGCACTATCAAGTTTCACTGAGAGTGATATGCAATTTCTATTTTGGCATGTCATTTCACATGATATCTGATATTATTAGATACATCTTTATTTCTATACTGCAAGCACATGAAAAAAAGGAAAACAAAATTAGAGTAGAAATACAGTACAGTTTTGATGTGAAGAATCTCATTCACAAATGGCCCAAAAAATGAAATTATTTGAATTTTAATGTTTTAGTTGGTCAGACAACAACCGAGCATAGGCCTAGTAGGATTTTATTCCAGATAAGTTATTCTATATGTTTCAACATTGATGTCTTGTTTACTGGTACGTGTACAAACTTTTAAATTTTTTGTTTTACCTTATACAAACAGTTTTCTATAAAACATCAAATAAGGTAGGGCATAAGCAGCAATAACATGCAATACACAACATGCAAATCTATTGGTGTATTGGGAGAACTTACACCATCCATTGTGTCATCTATCAAATACACACTGCATCTTTCACACTTCAGGAGACCTTGAGCATCAAGCATTATCTTTTTAATCAATTTCTCTAGATTGGTTTGTTCCTCAAAGACCCCTCTGGCCAGATTCAGCAACATCTAAATATGTCAAAATATCGCACCTCATCTTAACACACACATGTAAATTCTGATTTATGAGACATTTAACTTTTTCTGAAAATTTTATCAATGATAATGTTATTAAAGAAAAATAAACAACATGTTTAAAATTATAAAAACAAGTGTGGCCACTAAAAGTATGTCTTGCCTGCCGGCACCATTACTAAAATCAACTACCTAAGCTCTCATTTCTTGATATAAACACAAAAAGTGTCTGTATACCCAATATCAGATGCCTAGCTATTATACTTTTCAAACAATTTATTGTTCACACAAGTATTGCAAAAAAAGTTTACGGCTTGAAAAAAGACCTAAGTTCACAGAGTCACTGGAGCGTGAAAATGGGGTCAGGGTCACACGTCATGGTGACAGTTGCGTAGACCATAACCTGAACTGTATGTATACCAAATATCAGATGCCTAGCTATTATACTTTTCAAGCAATTCATTGTCCACAAAAGTCTTACAAAAAAGTTTACGCCCCAGCTGGAAAGTAATACCTATGTCTCGCCTTCTGCTACTATTCGTCGCAGGCGAGACAAAAACCTTTAAAGCATTTAGTCATTAAGTGTATGGTTTTTTTTCTTAATTGTAATACATGTAATGCAATTCATTTGATTTATGTCTTGTCTGAATTAAGAAACATATCCTAAGTAATTCTGCATTCATTCAAATCTTTTTGACCAATAGTCATCACCACCCACCTGATTCCTTCTGTATTCCATAACAGACATCTCAAACAACTGGGCATTTGTTAAACCTATACCACAAAATATCAAATACTTCTGAAAAAGCTGAAAAAATAAAGACATATAAAACAAAAATTAAATACTAGTAGTTAAATCAACATTGTAATAATATAATAGCAGCAAAGATATATATATATTGTAGGGTCCACCCTCCCCCACATGTTTTTTTTATTATTATGATTGTGCCATACCACCTTTTTGTGGTGTCTGATCTCAATTTTACCAATTGTGTTCAATTTTACATGTGTTGTAAATATGTTAAGCTAGGTTTTAGCTCATTTGTTACTTACAAGTTGTTAGTTATCCATTTGTTAATGATTATGAGAGTTTATTGTATTTTTAGATGAGTCATTGTTTTGAGAAAGTCCCCATATTTTGTTACTGTCAAGTTAAAGTTCACTTCGATGTAATTTTTGATTAAACTAAGCCTTATCACACATATTTGAAGTAATAGACATTGACATGTTATGTTGTTTTTACCTAGAATCTACTTTATGGGTCCATAATATCCTGTATTGATCGTAGTTTTTAAAAGTTTTGTCATTTTTGACAGTTCTATTTTTCCGCGACCCGCCATCTTTGTTTTATGTTGTTAAAGTATCGATCGATCTCATTGGTTTTAGCAATTTAGTTTTTAAATGAATTTTGTTTTAAGATTCATTTTACTGAAATATCTTATTTATTAATTAGATTTATTTATTCTGTACAATTAATAATTTTTAATTACTCGGTTAGTGTATCGCTTCAACAATCAAGCGAATCCACTGTTCTGATTGGTTGATCGATCGATCTCTGATTGGTCTAAAAGTGCACAGAGTCCCTGTGCACTGGTGTCGGTGCACAGCCACCCGTGCACTGTGCACACGCCCATCATATAAATAAAGCGAAAGCCTTCATTCTTTGCTTGCTTTTTCTGTTAGCTACTTGCTTACACTGCCAGTATAGAGTTCAGTTAGCAATGTATGTATTCAAAGGCAAAGCCATTTCATTTTATTTTTGCTG
Source organism: Arcuatula senhousia (assembly GCA_963971305.1). Taxonomy (NCBI): domain Eukaryota; kingdom Metazoa; phylum Mollusca; class Bivalvia; order Mytilida; family Mytilidae; genus Arcuatula; species Arcuatula senhousia. The sequence goes on along the minus strand of OZ020305.1, from coordinate 60,692,479 downwards.
AGTCATTGTGCTAATTTGGCATAAGAGTAGCACATATTTATTTGATTTTGGAATATTTTTCTAAAAGTAAATTGAATTAAAATAAAGACCTTGAAAGTTATTGAAATTACCATGTGCTTTTGATTTTATGGGAAAAGTAAAGAAATCAAAGAGAATTTTGATTTTTAAGTTTTTAGCTGTAAAGTTATTAAGGAAAACTGGAAAGTTAATTATTCAGAAATGTTTTATGATTTTTAAACTTAGAAAATATTGAATTTTCAATCAGAACAGTGAAATATTTTATTTGTTCAATGAAATCTGAGAGTTAAGCAATTTTTGTGCTTAGAATTCACTTATAGCCAAATATTTTCAGCTTTAGACAACAGTAATGTTTAGTACTAGACGAATGCCTAAGGTGTTCAAAGTCAGTCGATACTAATCTGTTGAAAAGCTATATTTTGTCAAGTACAGCCAGTTATTTTTGTGACTTTGAAGTTCAGCAATTTAAGATTATTTATATCCTAAGCTTTAGACAACAGTAATGTTTAGTACTAGACAAGCACCTTGGTGTTAAAGTCAGTCGATACTAATCTGTTGAAAAGCTACTTTTTGCACAAGGGAGACACTTAGTCGATTTCAATATTTTGTCACTTTTTGACATTCCTTTTGACGTCTAGTTTTATTAAATAAAGTTACATTTAACAGTTAAGGAGGCTCTTGAGTCTCATTAAAAAGTACACTTTTAAGCTACGCTAGCCGTTTGGGTATACTAGCGCTTAAAAGCTGTGCTTCTGTAAATTTGAAGTAAAGTGGTTAACTATAGGGAATAAATAAAGTATAAAATATAAACAGTACTCTTTTGAGCTACGCTAGCCGCTTGGGTATACTAGCGCTCATAAGTGTGCTATATAACTTTGCAGTAGGACTATATAAATAAAGTTATAAATTGATAGGGAGACTTTATTGTCTCATTAAAAGTGCATTCCTAGAGCTACGCTAGCCGTTTGGGTTTACTAGTGCTCAAAGTCTGTACTCCTGTAAATTTGGAAGAAATAAGGATTTATTAAGAATAAAGTTCTAACATATATAAACTGTTACTTTAAGCTACGCTAGCCGTGTGGGTATACTAGCGCTTAAAGTTAACTTTAACTATAAAGTACATACCATAAGTTACTTTTCTTAAGTAAAGCAAGTGATAAATAATAAATAGCTATTTTTCAAGCTACACTAGCCGTGTGGGTTACTAGTGCTTGAAGAAGTAAATAATAGTTAAACAGTGAATATTTTCAATATCATTTTATTGAATAAAGTGCTCTTTTAGATTATTTATTAAGGGCCTGGCTGTTACTATTTTGGCTATATCTTAGAAAGATTTTTACAAGATTACAGTACATTTTTATTGTTAAATCTGTATGTTCCATGATATTGAGCAATAGTGCTATCTGGATGAAATATTCTCTCATAATAAATTATTTAACTGATATATATCTTGATTAATCAGTCTCATAGAAGGTCAGTCTGCCAGTCAGTCAGTCAGTCTGTTAATCAGTCAGTCAAGGGTCAAGGTCATATTGGAATAAGAGTACATAACACAACATTCTCCCCAGTTCCATCTTTAGTTGCAGTCAAGTCTTGTCACCTAGGTCGCTCGGTCGCTACATTTTTGGTATCCTCGGCGGGATCTACTATTCCACATTTGTAGATCCAGCGATACGAACCTCAGAAAATGGTGAGAAGAAGAGTTCAGCAAGCTGCAACGGTACAGGAGAATGAAGACACTACAGAGACTGAATATTTTGAGACAGACCAAGACCTTCCAGATCAAGATCATCCAGAAACATCAGATTTAGAGAATGACATAGATGACACAGTAATCCAGAGACCTTCTTTGTTTTGTTCACCTAAGCCCAGTACTAGCAGAGACTACCCAATGGCAGAAAGCCCAAGACCAAGACGAAGTGTGAGACTTTCAAAGAAGAAACAAACATCAGGTGCCTCAGGAGATCCATCTGGAGATGAGCCACCCAACCATGGGGACACAGCAGGCTTGTATGGTATGATAAAAGGTGCTTTTCAAGAGATGACTGGTCAGATTGTGACAGCTATACAGAATGCCTTTAAGGGAAACACACCACAAGTTCAAGACATTCAACCAAGACCCAGAGTCAATAATGACAGACCCATAACTATTCAACCAGAACCCATCAGAAGACAGCCAGTAAATCTCATCGGCAGCTCAGACGATTCCTCCAGTGAAGATGATTCTGACCAAGACCATGCACAGGAAGTCAGACAGAGAGCCAAGAATGCACAGAGTTTCAAGCTACCAGCATTTACAGGCAAAGAGAAGTGGGAGGTTTGGCACAATAGGTTCGAGGCAGTGGCTGCACTAAATCAGTGGAACAAAGAAAGCAAATTGAGAGAACTCCTCCCCAGGCTCCAAGGAACAGCAGGAGACTTTGCATTTGATCAGCTTCCACAGAAGACCCTGAAAAGTTATACCAAGTTAACAGAAGAGTTGTCTAATAGATTTGGCACCATCGAGAACAAGAAGAACTACAGAGTCATGTTTAATAGAAGAAATCAGAAGATGGGTGAGACTCCAGAGATATATGCGGCAGAATTAAAGAGACTATACGACAAAGCTTATACAGATAGAGATGTAAGAATCAGGCAGGAAGATCTATTACAGAGATTTCTAATGGGGTTAAGTGACCACAAGACCAGAATGCATGTGGAGTTGTACAAAGAGCCCAGATCTATAGAAGAGGCAGTGCAGGATGCAGTTACATATCTAGAGACAACTAATGGTCCACAAGATGAAACTACCACAGGGAAATATAAGAAGCAAGTGAGACAAGTTAAGTCATCAAGTTCTAATCCAAACTGGAAAACAGGGCAGCTTAATGGAAGAAAACCTACCGACAAGAGTAATAAAGACCAGGCTAATGGTAAAGAAGCTGAATCAGAGCTTTCCAAGCTACAGATGGACCAAGTTGGTAAAATGTTTGCCGAAATGTATCAGAAAATGAGAAACCAAGAGCAGAAAAATGAACCAGTAGTTGATAATAAAAGATCTAATATGACTCCAGGAAGGGAGATTAATCATACTCAGAATCAGACTTACCAAGAGAGAAGAAACTTTGCTTGTTTTCATTGTGGTCAACCAGGCCATTACGCAAGAAATTGCTTCAGCAAAATTGACAAAAACCCACAATACAAGTACCCAAGTCAGACCCACAAGACCTTTGCACCAGAGAAGCCAAGAGACAATGCCAGAAGAGAGAACGAAACAGGGAAAAAGATAAATTTCCCTGGGTTTTCGTTAAACTAGAACGGGCCAACTCTGTCGACCGAGAGCTGACCCACATTTCCCAGAAAGGTCAACCAGCTACACCGAGTGATGATGAGCCAGACAGCAACATAGATCCAATAGAAGTTGATATTCCTACTGTTTATTTAGAACCTTCCGTGATCGAGAAGGGATGTTTTATTTTAGAGGATGCAGAGCCTTCCGTGATCGAGAAGGGGTGCTGTATTTTAGGGAATCTTGAACCTTCCGTGATCGAGAAGGGATGTTTTATTTTAGAGGATGCAGAGCCTTCCGTGATCGAGAAGGGGTGCTGTATTTTAGAGAATCTGAGTCCGAGTGAACCCTCCGTGATCGAGATGGGAAGAAAGGACGAAGATGAATATTTTAGTTGTACAGATGAGCCAGATCCTCCAGGTAGAGTGGATAGGAGTTCTTGCTGTAACAAAACTAAAGAACCTGATTATCGCCCTCAGTTTATTGGACGACAGGTGCTCCGTAGTGAAGGAGTTTATGTAAAAGGTCGTATCCAGGGAAAAGAGGTTAATTTTACAGTTGATACTGGAGCCAGTCGAACAGTGTTATCGAGCAAGGCTTTTAACCAGATTCCTATGTCGGATAGACCTATTTTACAGAAATCTAGCTTGTTGGCTAGTGCCGATGGAAAACCCTTAGAAGAATTGGGGAAAGCCATTTTTGAAGTGAAGTTAGAGAGTCTACAGTTTAAATTGGATGTTGTTGTTGCTGATATTGAAGATGAAGCCTTGTTGGGCCTAGATGTACTTATGAATTCAGCATGGGAACCAGCTGATTTGAGATTGAGAGAGGGAGTTATGTTGCTGGCTGGAGTCACCATTCCATGTACGCGGGTTGTCCTCTCTGAGAAAATAAGAAGAGTTCGGGTAGCTGATGATATTTGTATTCCTCCACGCAGTGAAATTTTAGTTGATATTTTTATTGATAGATTTGAAACTGATAATTTACTAGAAAACTTTAACTTTATAATTGAATCTGATGAGGGTGTGAGACAAAGACATCCTATTATTATGGCTCCTACAGTTATTAAATTAGATGAAAATGTGACGAACATTGTTAGAGTTATGAATCCTTTTGACCAAGAATATCTACTGAGACAGAATACAGTCTTAGGAGAAGCTGAGAGGCTGAATGGCGAACCAACCATATTGACTTCCTGTGAAGATGAACAAGAAAAAGAGAATTTTTGTTCAGTGAGAAGAATAAAGTTTAACCCACCTAAACCTGACCTTAGAAACTCCAGTACCAGTTTAATTAGAAATGTCTTAGAAAAAGACACAGCTGAGGGTGAGAAAAGTTGCCTTATTCCTCCCCATCTTGAAGAAATGTACAATTCTTCTACTGTAGGAAGAACTGAAGAAGAAAAGAAGAAGATATCCCATCTTTTAAACAAGTTTTCTGATACTTTTTCCAAAGATGAAACAGATATAGGCCTAACCAATCTGATTGAACATTCCATTGATACAGGCAATGCCCCACCTGTAAAACAACCACCAAGAAGAGTACCCCTGGCTTATGCAGAGGAAGAGAAGAACTTAATAACCAACATGCTGAGACAAAACATCATTCAGAAGAGTTCTAGTCCATGGGCCAGCCCTTTAGTCCTTGTGGTCAAAAAGTCAGGCAAACTTCGTCCATGCGTGGACTATCGACAAGTCAATAAGTTGACTAAGAAAGATGCTTTTCCACTTCCAAGAATCCAAGATTGTTTAGATGCATTAAGAGGAGCTAACCTGTTCAGTACCTTTGACTTGATTTCCGGGTTCCACCAAATTCCAGTAGCTTCAGCTGACGTATCAAAGACTGCTTTTACCACCAAGTATGGACTTTATGAGTATAAGACCTTACCCATGGGACTCTGTAATGGACCATCCACATGCCAGCGGCTAATGGAGTTAGTACTAAATGGACTGCAATGGCAGACCTGTTTAATTTATTTGGATGATATAATTGTATTTAGTTCCAGTTTTGATGAACACATGGAACGCTTAGATGAAGTCCTTTCTAGAATAGCTGAAGCCGGTTTAAAGTTGAAGCCCGAGAAATGCCAAATTTTGAAAACAGATGTAACATTTTTGGGACATAGAGTATCAGGAGAGGGAATCAAGCCAAATCCTGATAATACAGCAAGAATATTAGCCTGGACCAGACCTACCAATGTCACAGAGGTTAGACGAGTTCTTGGTATGGGAAGCTATTACAGACGTTTCATTAGAGATTTTTCTCAATTGGTACAACCATTATCTGAACTGACGAAGAAGTCAAATCCATTTATTTGGACCCCAGAATGTGAAGAAGCCTTTAACAAGTTGAAAGCCGCATTTGTCAGCCCTGAAATCATGGCATATCCTCAAGACGAGGGTGAATACATATTAGATACAGATGCCTCTGATGTATCTATAGGGGGTGTCTTAAGTCAGAAGATCAATGACCAAGTTAAAGTTATAGCATATGGTAGTAGAATGCTCAACAAAGCTGAACGAAACTATTGTATCACTGATAAAGAGCTATTGGCAGTACGTTATTTCATGGAATATTATCGACAATACTTGCTAGGAAGAAATTTTACAGTCCGTACTGATCATCAGGCATTGATTTGGCTGTTCAGTTTGAAAGAACCTAAAGGAAGAATTGCCCGTTGGTTAGAAATAATGTCACCTTTTGATTTCTCAGTAGAATATAGACCAGGTACCAAGCACGGAAATGCAGATACAATGTCCAGATGTTCCAACCCCAGAGATTGTTCCTGTCCAGAAACTGACAATTTGGAGTATTTGAAGTGTGGTCCTTGTAATAAATGTAAGAAGAGAGGCTTAGAGATGGCAAGTTCCTTGAAGAGAGAAGAAGTTGAAATCTTACAAGGTGTCAACGCTGTAAAGACAAGAAAACAGACAGCAGAAGAGAGTTCATGGAACACATGGACATCCCAATTTTCCACAGATAAAGTAAAGTCCTACCAAGAGACTGATGAGCATCTAGGGCCTGTATATGCATGGAAGAGCACCAGTCAGAGGCCTCCTTTAAGAGATGTAGAAGACAAAAGTCCAGCTACAAGACACTATTGGTACATATGGGATTCTCTTGTTCTAAAAGATGGTCTACTGTTTAAACAATTTTCCAAACGAGATGGTAGTGGAGATTATTTACAATTATTGACCCCTGTTACTATGCAGGATAAAGTATTGCATGATATGCACAATTCCATTGTATCTGGTCATTTAGGAATCAAGAAAACAAAAGAGAAAATCCTTCAACATTTTTACTGGTTTGAACTACGGGAAGATGTAGCAGTGTGGATTGCCAAATGTGACGTTTGTGAGTCCATAAAACCACCGGCAGTCCGAGCAAGAGCCCCTCTTGGAAGTATGCCAACTGGAGGACCATGGGATAGAATAGCCACTGACATCCTTGGACCACTTCCTGTTACACCTAGAGGAAATCGTTATATTTTAACCGTAACTGATCACTTTACCAAGTGGGTTGAAGTTTTCCCTGTGCCAGATCAAACTGCTGAGACATGCGCATATTTCATATTGAATGAAGTTATCTGTAGATATGGTTCTCCACTCTCATTACATACCGACCAAGGTAGAAACTTTGAAAGTGAAATTTTTAGAGAATTATGTTCAACTTTAGAAATAAAGAAAACTAGAACTAGTGTAAGAAACCCAAAATGTAATGGACAAACTGAAAGATTTAACAGATGCCTTTTGGCCATGATCAAGTCCTACCTTTGTGATGAGCAGACAGACTGGGACCTTAACCTAGGATGTTTGGCAGGAGCATACAGATCAACGCCAAATGAATCAACAGGATTGAGTCCAAACATGATGTTGCTTGGAAGAGAGATTAGAATGCCACTCCAAGTTACCCAATGCGTAGATTTAGCAGCTCACAAATCAGATGGACCATCTTCATCTGGAAATTATGTAAAGAAGTTAAGGGAAAAGTTGGAAAAAGCTCACAGTATAGCAAGGAAACATTTAGGGAAGAATGCCAAAAGACGTAAAGATTTTTATGACAACAAGACAAACCTTCAGATTTATAAAGAAACAGATAAAGTATGGTATCTGCACGAGTCCAGAAAAGAAGGGATCAGCCCAAAGTTACAGCCCATGTACATTGGTCCATGCCTAGTCACGAAAAAGCTCAATGATATTAACTACCAAATCCAGTTAGATGCAGACGGTACCAAGAAGGTGGTCAACCATGATAAACTGAAACCATATAAAGGCGACTATTGTCCTAGATGGCTTAAACTGGCCACTAAGTAGTCTGAATAAAATATGTACCTTGAATAAATGTCTGTCTTAACTTCTGTATATGACTGGCTGGGCTGAGCTTCTATGACTGAAACTTGACCTTTTCTAATTCAGATCATGAAATACTTTCAGTATTTCCTCCTAAATTTGCTATAAATTATCCAGATACCACTTAATGTGATATGTCATGGGACACCAAGTTTCATTTTCACTTGGTGAGAGTCCCATCTTTTGTATTTTTCAGATGAGAAACAGAAGAATGAACGTGTGCCTGTGGTGCAATCCACATGATCACCCATACAGGAGCCAGAAAAAACGGGTTATTCAGCACATAAAAAAAGTCCACATCAACAGTGAGCTGTTCCCGTGGCACTGCACCATTTGCAGCTTTAAATGTGACGAAAAAGCAGAAATTGAGGCCCACATAAAGGACTATGGACCACACAGTACATTTAAGACATCCAAAGAGCTAAGAGAGCAGATAATTATTACAGATGACATGGTATACTGTATTAATAACACAAATCCCTATGTGCCGCTGCCTGGAAGAGATTATCGGCTGGAGGAAACAAGACAGTCAGGATCCAGAAAACAACCTATACCAATATCTTCAAGTACGGAAACGTCAGGATCTATTAAAATGAATGCTGAGAGCAACCTGGAATCTCTCTTTGTCAACCCATCTACTGCATTCCTTCCATCTTTTTATTTACCCGGTGTTCCTGCTGCAACTTACAAACCACATAAACCCAGTTCTACATTTCCACCTCCGATGTCAGCTGACTACTCATCCGTTGCTTCTTCAACCATTCTATCCCCACCTCCGTACACTCCAATGTCCGACCTGTCAAACGTTCCATCATCAAATCCACCTGAATATGAAAGTATTGCAGGGATATCAGACAGCCTTCCAGAACTGAACACCTCATCGGTTGATGTTGTACTGAATGGAGCTTCTGATCAGTTACAGGGACTAGTTGATCCTGCAACACTACCCTGGGATACAGACACAGACTTCCTTAAGTCACCTGTGGGAAGTCCGCTGATTTCAACCCCCATGCTGTCATCCCCAGTCAGGAAGGTAATAATCGCTGATCGTGAGCGGGATTCCCAGGAAGAGGACATCCTTAGTCAGATCCTTCCCCCATCACCAACTGAGGAGACCGCTAATCATCCGGTTAGCGAATGGAAGGACATTCCATTGACCTCTGCCTTACCGAAGAAAGATGCGTCAAAATCCAGTTCGTCATCTTCGTCAAGCTCCTCATCATCATCCTCATCAGCAGGCTCGAGCTCATCATCATGTAGTAAGCTTGACAGGATTTTAACAGCTATTGACAGCTTCAAGCAGGAGGCTACGACAAGACTCGTTAACGTCGAAAAAACACTGGAGCGAATGGAAGCCCAAATGATTGGTCTACGAAGAGTTGTCAGGAACCAGGGGGAAGAACTTCAAAGATTAGAGAATAGAGAGAGAAGACCCACCAACCCACCATCCAGACCATCCCACCATTACCGTCAGCCACCAGCAAAAAGAAGACGATGAACTCAGAGACATTTGGACTTTTTCTTAGTGTTATGTATCATGTAAACTAAAATTCTTAGGGTGTAAATCGTATTAACTGAAATGTAATAGTTTTTTTTGATAATTGATTAAATTAAGTGTCTAGTAATAGTTTTTCCAAAAACAGTTTAAGTAGTATTCATTTTAACCTTTACAGTTTATCTACCACAGAAGATTAATAGAATTTATAAGTTTTGGGTCAGAAGTTTTAAAAGATTGTAGCAAAAGTTTTTCATTCAAGAGGTTAATTTAAGATGGTTATGTTAGAGTTTATAAAGTTAAATATAGAAGTTTTTAGAAATAAAGGGTCATAAAGTTATTTATATAAAAATGTACATGTATGTGCATGCAGGCATTTGATGCAATATATTAAAATAATTTTAGTCATAGTTGACTTTAAAGTATTATTGTACTTTACTGAAATCGCTCAGGTATTCTTTTAAAGAATATATGTATATGTAAATATGTTGTTATTCAGTTATTCAGAGTTTATCTTGTTATTGATTGTATGAATGTGATAATAGTATTTTTTTAAATCATGTGCATCTAGTCATCTACATATTTTTTTGTATAACTAAGAGATTTAATTGCCTCAGAGTATTATTTTTACAACTTGAGCCATCTTAGAAGTTTTTGTGAATTAAGATATTAAAGTTTAATTTTGACTATTGAATTGAAGATTTAGATTTTTAATGGATCATTTAATGAGTAAAAGTTTAAGGTAAAAGATTTTTATTTTGAGATGATGCATAGGTGTATAAATGATGGTATGATTGAATTATTGGTGGATAGAATTTATCAGTATTAAATATTATATTTTGACATGGTGCTATGTAATATATAAGTATTATGTGTTAATTATGAATTTGTGGGGACACAAATTTTAACAGGGGGGATAAATGTAGGGTCCACCCTCCCCCACATGTTTTTTTTATTATTATGATTGTGCCATACCACCTTTTTGTGGTGTCTGATCTCAATTTTACCAATTGTGTTCAATTTTACATGTGTTGTAAATATGTTAAGCTAGGTTTTAGCTCATTTGTTACTTACAAGTTGTTAGTTATCCATTTGTTAATGATTATGAGAGTTTATTGTATTTTTAGATGAGTCATTGTTTTGAGAAAGTCCCCATATTTTGTTACTGTCAAGTTAAAGTTCACTTCGATGTAATTTTTGATTAAACTAAGCCTTATCACACATATTTGAAGTAATAGACATTGACATGTTATGTTGTTTTTACCTAGAATCTACTTTATGGGTCCATAATATCCTGTATTGATCGTAGTTTTTAAAAGTTTTGTCATTTTTGACAGTTCTATTTTTCCGCGACCCGCCATCTTTGTTTTATGTTGTTAAAGTATCGATCGATCTCATTGGTTTTAGCAATTTAGTTTTTAAATGAATTTTGTTTTAAGATTCATTTTACTGAAATATCTTATTTATTAATTAGATTTATTTATTCTGTACAATTAATAATTTTTAATTACTCGGTTAGTGTATCGCTTCAACAATCAAGCGAATCCACTGTTCTGATTGGTTGATCGATCGATCTCTGATTGGTCTAAAAGTGCACAGAGTCCCTGTGCACTGGTGTCGGTGCACAGCCACCCGTGCACTGTGCACACGCCCATCATATAAATAAAGCGAAAGCCTTCATTCTTTGCTTGCTTTTTCTGTTAGCTACTTGCTTACACTGCCAGTATAGAGTTCAGTTAGCAATGTATGTATTCAAAGGCAAAGCCATTTCATTTTATTTTTGCTGAGTCATTGTGCTAATTTGGCATAAGAGTAGCACATATTTATTTGATTTTGGAATATTTTTCTAAAAGTAAATTGAATTAAAATAAAGACCTTGAAAGTTATTGAAATTACCATGTGCTTTTGATTTTATGGGAAAAGTAAAGAAATCAAAGAGAATTTTGATTTTTAAGTTTTTAGCTGTAAAGTTATTAAGGAAAACTGGAAAGTTAATTATTCAGAAATGTTTTATGATTTTTAAACTTAGAAAATATTGAATTTTCAATCAGAACAGTGAAATATTTTATTTGTTCAATGAAATCTGAGAGTTAAGCAATTTTTGTGCTTAGAATTCACTTATAGCCAAATATTTTCAGCTTTAGACAACAGTAATGTTTAGTACTAGACGAATGCCTAAGGTGTTCAAAGTCAGTCGTTACTAATCTGTTGAAAAGCTATATTTTGTCAAGTACAGCCAGTTATTTTTGTGACTTTGAAGTTCAGCAATTTAAGATTATTTATATCCTAAGCTTTAGACAACAGTAATGTTTAGTACTAGACAAGCACCTTGGTGTTAAAGTCAGTCGATACTAATCTGTTGAAAAGCTACTTTTTGCACAAGGGAGACACTTAGTCGATTTCAATATTTTGTCACTTTTTGACATTCCTTTTGACGTCTAGTTTTATTAAATAAAGTTACATTTAACAGTTAAGGAGGCTCTTGAGTCTCATTAAAAAGTACACTTTTAAGCTACGCTAGCCGTTTGGGTATACTAGCGCTTAAAAGCTGTGCTTCTGTAAATTTGAAGTAAAGTGGTTAACTATAGGGAATAAATAAAGTATAAAATATAAACAGTACTCTTTTGAGCTACGCTAGCCGCTTGGGTATACTAGCGCTCATAAGTGTGCTATATAACTTTGCAGTAGGACTATATAAATAAAGTTATAAATTGATAGGGAGACTTTATTGTCTCATTAAAAGTGCATTCCTAGAGCTACGCTAGCCGTTTGGGTTTACTAGTGCTCAAAGTCTGTACTCCTGTAAATTTGGAAGAAATAAGGATTTATTAAGAATAAAGTTCTAACATATATAAACTGTTACTTTAAGCTACGCTAGCCGTGTGGGTATACTAGCGCTTAAAGTTAACTTTAACTATAAAGTACATACCATAAGTTACTTTTCTTAAGTAAAGCAAGTGATAAATAATAAATAGCTATTTTTCAAGCTACACTAGCCGTGTGGGTTACTAGTGCTTGAAGAAGTAAATAATAGTTAAACAGTGAATATTTTCAATATCATTTTATTGAATAAAGTGCTCTTTTAGATTATTTATTAAGGGCCTGGCTGTTACTATTTTGGCTATATCTTAGAAAGATTTTTACAAGATTACAGTACATTTTTATTGTTAAATCTGTATGTTCCATGATATTGAGCAATAGTGCTATCTGGATGAAATATTCTCTCATAATAAATTATTTAACTGATATATATCTTGATTAATCAGTCTCATAGAAGGTCAGTCTGCCAGTCAGTCAGTCAGTCTGTTAATCAGTCAGTCAAGGGTCAAGGTCATATTGGAATAAGAGTACATAACACAACATTCTCCCCAGTTCCATCTTTAGTTGCAGTCAAGTCTTGTCACCTAGGTCGCTCGGTCGCTACAATATAGTTTAGGACTTACATCTCCTTTTTAAAACAAACAAGCAAATGAGGAAATTTGGGTTACAACTCTTTTCTGTGGTTTTAGTTCTTAAACCCAATTCACTGCATTCAAGATGATTATGAACTATATGAACTATGTGTTTGACCTGTGCTTCATGAAACTGTGTACTTTCTAGCTACTAATACCTTTCATTTTTTATATATTTTTTTATTTGAAAAGGTTTTTTCCACTCTGATTTCAATTAGTTTTCTGTACCTAATATATAAATTTACTATTGCTTGAGTTTGAAATAGTTCTAAAATTAATGGTTAAAATTCAATGACTTATAAATATTTATATTGAAACTCACAAGATATATATACCAAAGGAGACCTTACCATTTCATCATCCACAGTAAAGATGCCATTGCCAACAGTCTTGTTTATAATCTGTGCCACACCAATCACTTCTCCATCATGGTTCAGTATAGGCATACAAAGTATACTTCTGGTTCTGTAGCCAGTCTGTTGGTCTACATCTTTATTGAACCGTGGATCCTTCAATGGGGTAAAATGTCATTGTTACAATATAACATTATAATTTTTTACAGGTCTGTTTTTTACATTTTCTATACCTTTTCCAACCCTGCAATTATTTTGAAGATGACCATGTCCATGAGATTTTTATTTATTTATATCAAGTAAATGGTTGAATAATAACTTTTGACCTTTTCATCTAGGTTTTTAAGCAGGGAAATTAAAATTTCTATGAAACACTTGTGCATATCATTTTTTTTTAAATAATACGGTACATTTTTTGGAGGAGAGAAAAAAGAAAATATTTGTGATGTGGTAACTTTAGAAACTGAAATATCCAATTAATAATGAAACATTTTTTCATGGCTATAAATATATAATATGTTTACTTTAGCGAATCGAAAATAAAACATTTTAATTTTTTTCTTAAATATTTTCAATATCAAACTGTTTATACCTCATATGCTTCTGTTATATTCACTGTATCTTTTGTGGCTGCAACACAACCTGCAATGCCTTTACCAAAGGGTACTTTGATTTCAGTCTCTTCAGTATGAAGGGATTCTTTAAGGGTAGAGGTTTCAGTGACATCAAATAATTTGGATACCAAATAACGACTGTCTTTGCTCCCTCTGACTAAAAACAGACTACTTCTATCACTTTTTGTCAAGATATTGATATTTTGTAAAATTTTGTGACAAAGGACATTAACATCTAATTCTGTAGAAATATCTTTGATAAGTTCTGTAAATAATTCTTCTTCTGACATTTTTTTCAGCTCTGCCATATTTTTTCTCTCTTTCCTGATGCGATCGATGTTACCCTCCACATATCTTCTGAACATTGATGTTGTAATAGAATTTCTTTGACCTGAGTGGAAAATTGCTGGTGATTTCCGTGGTGTTGTTGGTTTAATATCACTGATTTTCTTAATAAGAGTAGGAGATCCATGTCTTTTTAAATGCTCCACAATAAAGTCTGTGTTATTGAGCAGATACTGCTCTACTTGTTGTTCAGACATTTTGACACTTTCTTCAGCAACTGGGTCCATTGTCAGATGTAACAAAAACTTTTAAGTATTTATGATAGTGGAGAGATCTCAAGAAATGTCCTTGCTACAGTACAAATTATTAAATTTTCCATCACAAATAGCTGTTTCACTTTCTGAAATAGAAGTTAAAAAAAGATGATCATGTTGAAAGGTCTCTGGTTTTCTTCCATTAAAGAAACTATCTACATGTACCTACAAAAGTGTAGCACTTGTGATTGTTTTTTTCCTTTTCTACGATACAGCTGCAAATTAATTTATGACCAATAAATTGATAAGGGACCGACCATTAAACTTGAAGGGGGGGGGCCTTGTTTTTTTCCTAAAAAAAATATTCTGAAAATTATTTTTGATGAAAAAAATATTTTGGGAGCTGAGGGTAAGAAAAAAAATATTCTGAAGAAGGATTTCTGCTTTAAAAAATAATGCTGATAATGAAAAAAAATATTCTGTCATGACGCCTTAAAAAACAAAAAACCAAGTTCAAGTTAAATGGTCCGTCGCTAAAGGTTTTAGTTTGAAATACATTCATATGATCTTACATCAGTTGAAAAAAAAAATAGACTCACCTGACCAGTGCTCAATAATGTTGACTACATTTTCGTAATTTTTTCATTTTTGCCAAGCTTTAAATTGAAACCAAGTTTCAGCCCCTGCAAGTATGTATCTCTTTGTCAGTCATCATCACAAAGGAATTTTCAAATATGTTTTCGCTGGAACATGGTCAGTGAGCCAAAAAAGCTAAAAATGCCATGTAACCCTAGCAGTGCTCGATAATTGGGTAACAGGATGACATTTTGATTTCTCAAGATTTTTTATCACATATATATGAAGTTCCACTCCTCGTTGTTGCAAATATATGTGAACAAATGTTCAAACGAACCGCAGGATCTCAAGATTTGGGGGTGGGAACGACCCTACCGTCAAATTTGTAGAATTTCAGAGAAAATACATCCTAAAATAGTCAACCTCTACAATACAACCTGATGAAGCTTTTCAAAATGTTTTGTGTGTTAATAAATGATTTCTAAGAAACTAAACCAAAATTCCAGCACTTTTATTCAGAGCAAATTATCGAGCATGTAATTGTCTTTTGTTACAATACTTGTGTATTTTTTATGTTTTGTTTCATTGTAATCATTGATATACATTGAGATTGTCATGCTCTACATAGGGCCCTATGATTGGAAATAAAGATTTATTTATTTATTTATTATTTACTGGTCAGAAGATGCTAGCTAGATCATATTATTGATAAGAAGGGGAAGTATCAATGCATTTCTTCTCTACATTGACCACAAGCCATTGTCTATAAAAATACATATCCAATAAACTAAAGGCAATATTTTTGAGTCAATATGGTCATGGACTTCTACTGACTACGGTAGTTGGTATGCCTGGTATTAAATTAACCATGTAAAACTTTTCTCAGGAACGGTCAAATTTTGATACATTCGGGATCACCTGTTTTAGTTCAAAAGGGTCAAAAAAGAAGACCACCTTCCGTCCATTATTTTTTCTGAGTTTTCAATACAACAGCTAGGGACTCTGTCGACCTATCTATCAAATCAATATTACTGACGTATTCTTACTTCGTGAATGTGTTTATCAAAGGGATAGTCCCTATTCTGATTTTACATAAAGGTATTTTCCAAAAGAGAAAAACTCTTCAGAAGAATGACGTCATCAACGCATATATTTGATGGTTCTCCTAAAAACCTCAAACATGAACTGAAATTGTTCTTATAATTCGCGAGTTATAATAGCATGACGTTTTACCACCATTGACCCAACCTAGCTTGAAAATTAAACCATTTTCAATTGTCTCAGTTACTTGTAAGTGAAATAATATAAAAATTTATAATAATACATTTATTTTATACAAAGAATCAAACCAAACTAAAAAAAATATGGGCATTTAAGTTAACTAGTAGGGACCGTTTGATAACGATATGAAATTATGAATTGCAATAAAAAGTCAGGATGGTTTCGTATGGTGAAAAAAAATAATAAAGACTGCTTTTTGTTGAAAAAAGTAGGCAGGATAAGTTCATGTAACCATAGATATTATATACATCTATGGTTTAACTCAAATGGTTGAGGGTCAAGTGAAAAACTCGTTAAAGTTGTAGCGGCTAAAAAATCTATGGTTTTGGTATGACCTGAGTCCAGAATTAGGGTAAGAATTCAGTCATGTATCGGTTCCACTTATCATTCTCCCATTTTCTCACCATTATAATTATATATCGCTGAAATTTAATGAAAAAAGTCTATTGTCTGTGATTTAAACAATGTTTACTTTTAGCCTTCAAAAGACTGAGTTGTTAAACTCCTTCTGATAAAAACCTAAAGGTACAAATCATTTCACAATGAATTATTTTTATTAAACTTTGGACCATAAATATTTATTGAAATTTAATTAATTCTTTTTCCAAAAGTTACATGTGTGAGATTCAATTTTTACATTCAATTTTTAAAGAGCATTTTATTTGAGGTCGAGAAAAAGGAATTTACATTGTTATTTATTGTTATTTTACAACAACGATAACATTTTCAATTCTTTCCCGTTTCAAAACAATATATATATAATATATATTCAAAAGAATAAGTTTAAGAGAGATTATATAAAAATTCACAACGTTAACAGTATGATGTTCTTGGATAAAGATGAAAATGTTTATACCCTTTCCTGTATATACACATATTTTTTTCAAAATGACAAAAGAATATAACATATTTAAGTTACAATTAAAAAAATCTGTTCAAGTTTTGAACATGTGAAAAACTCTATTTTCCGGAAAAGAAGATTCCACCTTCATTTCACATTTCCAGTCTTTGGTTTATGCTATCCCATAAAAACTGACACTGTTTGTATATTGGAAATCGGCCTTTTTTATCAAAATAAATAATTTCATCAAGAATATGATTATAAATATATAAAAGCAAATATTAAAATAAATGAAACTGTCGATTTACAAATTTAAACAAATAGAGTCATACGTAAAAGGGGGGAGAAAACATAAAAAGATTATCAACTACTGAAAATCATTTTCTTAAAGAAAAAAAAAATAACATCACCAAACACCTTTGATAAAAAAAACTTAAAAAATAATACCTTCACTTGCTCTTTAATATACTTTTCTATGTATAGATCTATGTACAACCTCATTATACGTACAATGTCAAATTAAGAATAACAAAGTGGCTCTATCAATACAAAACTCTTAAAAGTCACTCGACAAAAAAAGGAAAAAAAATATTATAGAAAATCATGCAACAAAATTTAGGAAATTCTGTCTTTTTGCTTACCTATATAATTCTTGTTCCAGTATGTGGACCATTTAAATGAAATTTTTATAAGGGTCGTGAGAGAATTAACCACACTAGACAAACAGTTTTATATACATATCTATCCCCGTTTGTTTGTATAAAACATCATTAGAAGCATATAAAGTTTATTCTCAAAAACTATACATGTAAGCTGATTGCACTGGAATATGGAAAGACATCAAAATGGTTGAAGGGCAAAAAATGTGAAGTTTTGTTATTATTGTAGCTAAGGACCGACCATTTAACTTGAAAGGGGGCTTAGTTTTCTCTTTAAAAAAATATTTTGAGTTTGATTGCTGATGAAAAAATATTTTTGCAGCAGTGCATGGTTAATAAAAAAAATTAGGATATAAAATATGTTTTCATTGAAAAAAATATTTTGTCGCAACATGTTGCTTAGAAAGCTTTTACGATTCCGCTTCCTGTCGATGCTGCCGCAGCCTGAAATTCAGTCACCATTTTATAACACGGGTCGTCACTTGTATAACTGACTGGAAAGGTGAAAAGCAACCTATTATTGAATCCCATTTTACTTCAAATCATCTTCTTATTGCCAATTCTATTAGGTTACTTTATCGATGAAGAAAAATCGCAATAATTGATTGGTTTTAATTCTTTTAATAAACCTTGTACAAGAATGGGAACACAAACAGATTTTTTCGATGACGTGATAAAACGAAAGAACAATGAAAGCGTTTTAAAAAGAAAATTAACAAAAATCTATAGTTTCTGACGCTGGAACAGAGTGAGACAAACAAACATCAACATGTTTATATTCTCCATGTGAAAATAAAAATTTTAAAAGGCCTAAAATCACCATGACAACAGCATGTAGATATGTTGATCCATGGTCGTCATGGTTGTTGGAGTCCCAATATGGATAGTAAATTGCTTTTGACATACATGTGTAGCCATTTATAGCCTCCCAAAAGGCTTTGGGGCAAGCATTCTTTGGCGAGTGAGTGAGTAAATGTTTTACGCACTTGCAACGTAATCCTAGTAGATTATTTAAAGGCGATGAACATGAATAGGACGATAAAATGAACATAAAATGATGATGATAAATGAAATATGGGGGTGGGATGGAAATAATTTTGAAGACCATAGAAAAAGAGGAGAGGTGGGTAGGTGTGGTGCACTTCTTGGCGGTCCACAAAGGGGTCTTTTACGTGAATGAAGCGTGACACTCTCCACACACGTTGGCCCACTATGGTCAGCGGTCAGGGTTTCCGTATTATAGACCTGAAACCCCCCGCGGACGATGCCCACCCTATTCAGCCACCTAGGGTACACACTTGGTCGCTCAATGGACTGCTCACTGACCCGACGTCAGAATCCCAAGACCCTTAGTCGTCTTTTACGACAAGCTAGGCTTTGCTGCGGGCCTATTCGCCACATGGGCCCCGCACGTGGGCCAACGTGTGTGGAGAATGCCACGCTTCATGCAAGTAAAAGACCCCAATGTGGACCGCCAGGTAGTGCACCACATAGGCAAAATTTTCCCCTGCCCACCTCTCCCCTTTTCCTGTGGTTCTTCAAAATTTACCGTTCCTTCGTTTCCCATTCATTTATCATCATCATCATCATCATTTCATGTCCAATTATCATCCTTTTCATGTTCACCTTTATAGCGTTGCACGGGCGTAAAACACCAACTCACTCATGCACTCACTCACTCCGCATTCTTTGGTGAATTATGAATAAATTTAGTAGACAGAATTAAATGAAGAAAAATGAATCAATGACCAAAAAAATCATTTTGAAAATGATTTTAGATGAAAAAAAAATATTTTGGCAGCAGATGGTTAGAAAAAAATATTCTGAAGAATTTCTGCCATATAAAGTAATGCTAATAATGAAAAAAACAAATATTCAAAAAATAAAAATTCTGTCGTGATCGACGCCTTCAAAAAATAGAAATTCTGTCGCGACGCACTCACAAAATAAATACTTTTCCGCGTTTGCGCGGAAAAGCAAAGTTTCTGGCCAAAACAAAAAACCTTCAAGTTAAATGGTCTCTTACAATTAACGTTTCCCAAGATCCCATTGTCTCATATTTTCTCGAAACATTAAATTTGGTAGAATTTGAAATATGTTTAATAAACACATGCAAGGATTTCACAAGGATTCAAGTTTATAAAGATTTTCAAAATGATCTTTTAGATGTCACCCTATTATGACCCCTACACTAATACAGTTTTGTAACGGTACACGATCATAACTGTTGCCTTTAGTTGATAGAATTAATGAGAAATACAACGAAGAAAAAATATCAAACTTGGATTAAAATTTAACATTCGACATCAGTTTTGGAAATAAACCCATTTTCTCCTTTTTAAGTTGCATTTAAAATATCTAAAACGGTAAGGGTCTTATGCAATACCCCGGTATGGTAGTTCTTTTAAAATAGGGACTGGAATCCTATCTAAATTTTACAGAACATTACAGTATTTAGTCAACTAAAACTAAAGTTATCGCTCGGAAACTAAATCGCAAAAGACGACGACAACAACAACAACAACATTAAAACCACTGTGACTAAGAACTTTGCAGTCGTATTAAAGAGATAAAAAATATTACGTTCATTTTTTTTTCTGATCCCATCACTATGATTTAATCAAGATACGAATGGTAACCCTCAGTAAGCAAAAGTATTAACGATACTGTGCGCTATAGAGGCCCTTTACCAAGGCTACAGATACTGTGCGCTATAGAGGCCCTTTACCAAGGCTCCAGATACTGTGCGCTATAGAGGCCCCTTTAACAAGGCTCCAGATTAATCTTGTTGAGCATTTTGATGAATATTTTTTTTCACCATTCCATTTTCCTATAATTTCTTCCAGCTTTATAACAACACAAGACATAAATAATGAGTCAATAATATGTGAATTTAAGAATTAAGTTTTTACCGATTTCTAAACTTTAAATACATTTTATGGTCAAGACACCAAAATAACTACATTTTGTACCAATTAACCAAAACAACAAATAACAGGGCCAACAATTGACCCTAGAAATACTTCTGGAAGATTTTTAAAGGGACCATAAGGGGCGATAATTGTGCTCTCGTGCCTTATACTCTTCAGATAGACCTCATTTCATCAAATCAAGTTGATTTTTCGAATTAACATACCAAGTTTCATAGTGATCAGATCAATAACATTAAAAATATAAGCAATTGGATTTATTGAAATCACTGGTTTCTTGTAAAATGATGCCGTCCGCTACAGCCTATTTAATAACCATGGATCCTATGTGGCCATATTTTTTTAGTTTCATCATTATAACAAAACTAATGATTAATATTAATAACTTAAGGTGTTCTTAACATGGAAAACACAAGTTTCAGTAAAAATAAGTTTTTTTTTCATATTTTCAAAAATTGGACAAGATACTGACCTGGAATCTCTTTTAAAATGTTTTCTATATAAAAAACTAGCACTAAACAGATAAAACTAAGAAAGACAAACATTAACTCTATTCACTATACGAGTCAATAGTAGCTATTTGTAAAGCAGGACAATGGGTATTATGAACGCATTTTTGCTGCCATTGTTGAAAATAACTATTCTAAGTAAAAAATAAATGCTAAAGAGGATGCAATTTCTTCGATTTTCTGTGTTTTCAGCATGAGGGAATGCCAATCAACAGATTTCAATGGCAAATACACTTTTTAGAGAACGTTTAATGAAACTAGTGTATGACTTGTGTGCAAAGACATAGAAAACTCTTCAAATCTTCAGCTTAAAAATGCTAATATTTACAATCATGTCTCTTATGTAATGAAAAGTGATGAAATAAAAGCTGTTTTTTGAGTTGTTGATTATTAAAGCATTCCTTTATGTCTGATATTTAAAGAATTGAACTTATAAAAGATGATTTCTGAAAGACGGCAAAGGCCCACCCCTCAGGAAAAATCAATGTGCTGCCGTCACCTTGTTTTGTAGTAATGGGAAGATTTTGTTCTCAAATATTTTCAACATTTCAGGATTAAAATACACCTTATGTATTACTTTAATGGTTTGTGACTTTTCCAGGCAACTAAAAGTCATTACTTGCAAGTATGGATCTATTTTTGGGGAAAAAGTACAAAATCCAATAAATATAGTATTTTTTATACGTATTATAGGACAAAGCACATTCCCTATATCGCACCTCTTACCCTATATCGCAACCCTTACCCTAAATCGCATACCCTATATTGCACCCCTACAAAACATTAATATTATAAAGAACATTACATGGCAAAATCTGCATCACATGTTGTATTAATCCTCGACCTATATCATACCTTGGGCCGTTGGCCCTTGGTATGATATGTGTCTCGGGTAAATACAGCATATGATACAGATTTTGCCATGTATTATTCAATATATATTGCGTTGCAAGAGCGTGAAATACAAACTCGCTCACTCCAACTCTTTTCGATACGATTCTCATGTAACACAAAGCTTTATTTTACAAGAATTAAGGTAGACAAACTTAAGTACAACGAACAAAAATAACATGATATAAGAAACTCAAAGAGACTGTTGATGATCAATGCATTACGTAAGACGTTTTAAATTCGCTTGCATGCCCACCTTAGCAGTTAAAATATCTTATATGCAATTCATTTTCATTTACTTTTACACGACATCAATATAATTCAAGAAATATAAAATAAGAATTAAATTAATAAAACATTTTATTTATAATTGAAATATTTTGTTGTCATTTTGAATGTTGTACGTGTATCTGCAATAAACCCATCGAAATATTCAAACAAAATGATCGCGAATCCTTTGTCGAAATTATTTCGGCTGATGTCTTTTTCATAGGATTGTTAAATGAATGGTTAAGACGTCTAACTACAGGACACCCAGAATTGAGTTTCTACTAATCTTATGCACTGAAAAGCCTACCTGCAAACCCCAAAATAATATTGTCGAAAAAAATCCTGCGATATATTGTTTACAAATATATATTAATGAAAAAACGTGGCTAATAATCAAATTAGCTACACGTATCCTCTGTATAGTTATAAATGTAAGCAAAACTTCATTAGACAGTTAGACATATAAATATACGGGTTTTTTTTTACAGAAAATAACATTTATATCAAATTCAAAAAAGAAAAAAGCCTTTGGTCATTTAACAATTATACAATATCACACCATATTACAAAGAATTAAACAGAGGTGTCAGATCTTTGATTTTGATGTAAATATCCAAAAGTAAAGACGGCCTTTTTCCAGAGTCTTGAAAACTTCTATTTATTAGGTTTTCTGATTAAGTACAATATTTATATGAAATTACTGATTTTTTTCCATTATTACAAACAGACTTATATAATGAAACCCAAGATCTACCAGTATAATCGGATTACAATACCTGTGACAATCATATTGATTACATACCTTGTTGTTGAAGAATTGCTGCTATTCCAAAGACTGTTATCTGGAACAATAACACAAAGTCAGCATTATAATTCTGTATCTCCACTAATGTATACAAAGATCAACTAAAACCATTTAGATTGATGCAATTCCTGTGCACTGCTGAATGATGTTGATATTTCAGTTACACGTGGCTTTGAAATAATGTAAATACATTTTGATTAAAAGTAACCACATGGCGAAAGTATTAATTAGTCTGCCACTGGTTCGCTTCTGTTCTTAACACTATCTCCCGTCGAGATGGGAATTGGTCAAATCACAACCTTTTAAGGTGGAAATCGAACATTGATATTATCAAGCTCCGATTGTAGGAATAGATTATAAGATAAGAATTTATTCATTTATGGTTTAGTAAATCAATTTTTAATCAATTCTTTTTCTCAACTATTCTGTCATATTACGAAGAATTAACATATCAATATAAGGTTCTTCATACCTTGAATATTGGTTATGTAGAAATCCGAAATATCAATTCAAGCATATAATGCTCGGAAAATCAAGTACTTGTTTGAATGTTAACCGCTCTGACTATATATTGATCAGTGTAAACTGCACATGGATTTCATCGCTGTTTTATAAACATGCAAAGGAAGCAAGCAACGTATCAGAAACTAATCAAATATCAATATCATATTCTTATATTGAATTTTACTTGGTGACATTGAAATCTAATATAATAAACGAGCAGATTGGAAAGTGAAATAAATGTAACAAACCACTTTTGATAATGAGATATTTTCATGGTAATACACATGCAGTACTGATACTAAATCACACTAAATCTGAAAGTCTGAGAACTTCTGTGCTTAACTGGGACTCTAGTCTTATTTTATTACTTTTTCATAAGTATACTTATATCATCTTTTCTCTTATTGTCTATTGTTCTTTATAATGTTTGATGTCCAAATTTGGGCTTTCTCTATGAATAAACTTTGAACTTATCGACTATAATCTAAATTTCAGGAGTAAAAAAAAAAAACGACAAGTAGAAATACTAGCGAATCTTTTAACATTCTAGCGCAGAAACCACTGTCAATGATACAAAAACAAGCTGGGGAAACGGCAAGCAATGGTGTTTCCTAGTACACCGGTGGTCATCCCCGGGTGGACATTACGGTACATACTTGTTGCTTAGTTAAAAAATATTCAGTAACACGTATAAAAGTTTACGACGATCCGACTAATGGTCACTGAGAAATCAGCAGAAAGGAAGAGGTTACCTTGAGGTCAGGACAGACGGACAGACCATACAAATACAAGTCCTGCGAGTTTCGTTAGCGGGCGATAATATCCCATTATTGTTTGACTTATTACAACTGGGTAAATACCGACTTTTAAAAGACTAGATTAACAAAATGGGGAAAAATGTACGATGAATGTAAATGAGGAATTCTAAAGTTTCTTTTCTTCGTACCAAGTTAAGTTTGTATTAACAAACCGATTGAATCTTTAAACATAAATAATGAAAATTCTCTCTTGTATTTTTTTTTGCAATACCATTTGTAAATCTAGTTAAATGATAGTTTAGAGACATGTAGGGTCATGTAGCTTTTTTAAGATTAACTGAACTGGTTATAATGAAATGCTCGGTTATAGACTGTTGTGGATATTCTCTACTATTCAGTTTTGTTTTTTTTTTGCAAATAAGACTAAATTGGAGTCAAACAAGACAAAGACACACCACTGAAATTAAAGATCGCAATGGTCTTGATTTGGTATTTAGGCATTTCAAATAAAATTGTGGGTAAAACAAGCACAGTTGCACAGTTTTCATCTCAGTACACTGACAAAGGGCGCGCACCATTGATTGCTGGGAGGAGGGTTGGGGGGGGGCTATGGTGAAGTTTGAAATAAAAGGTAGGATGCAAAAAAAAATCAGTAACTCAATAAGCAGGCTATTGCTTTGATTTAAAGTCAGTGTGGTGTTGTTGGCTGTAAAACTTACAGAAAATCATTGCGTTAGCTCGCAAAAATATCCATGCTCCGGTAATAAAAGGTAGCAGGACGAATAAATATACTATCCATAGCTCCCATGGACCCCAAAATAAAAACCAACCTATTTAAAACAAACACGAACTATTTCATCTGCATGACATAATTTTGAATCGGTTTTCTACCTATATGGCTGGTATCTAGAAAGACTTGTTCAGAGACCGTATTTTCCTTTGTGTACAAGCACGCTCATGGACAACGATGTACATAATGCAAAAATCCAAAAATGTGTACATTATGCAGGTAAGGTAGCTATAGGTATATTTGCTTGTGTCAGAATGAGTTAAAGCGGCGAAGTCATTGATTTTGAAAACGAATTCAGTTTCACTTTGAAACTCAAAGGCTCAATGAGCACTGAAACAACATCAATTTTCAAATACGCCGAGGTTGTCACTGTCCAACTTACATGACAAATATGTTGTTGTTGCAGACAAAGCACCAAATATTAATATCATTTTGTGCTAATGAAGTTTTACTTAAACAACTGAATTAGATGTTAGTTGTACCAGCAAAAGAAACAACACTGTCCAGCGAGGAAATAATTGACGATATTAAATCGGCCATTTCCTCCTTCTGCCTTTCTTTTTGGTGATAAAATAGAAGACATTTCATCTCTGTGTAAAATTCCTAAATAACATAAATATCCATACAAACAACGCTTCATTTTTGGATCATCTAAACGCACCAATCAACATGACTTCAATACTGAACTCAAAAAGTATTGCTGATTGTTGTTATCATCTAGAAATGGTGTCAATTGAATGTGGATCCTACAAAATTCGAAAGAACTAATGGAGAGTCCTAACTCTAAATCAGTTTCATTTTGTAACGTTTGGTGTTTCCATGCTATTTACTTCAATTCCATATGCACAACTTAAATCACGATGGACAAAGCTTATTTTAAGTAACCTTTTTTCAAATAGAATGGAAACGCAAGTACAAATATTTGGTGGTCGGCTATACAACTTAAGGTTTACTTGTCATCAATAAACAACAAATTTACAGATGACCAAAATAATCGTCATGCTCAATTTTCTTACAGACAACGTATTTATACAGTTCGGTGGGCATGTGTTTTTAACAAACTATCTGTATTCCAATGGGTACTAATTGTGCTCCTTTACTTGCTGATTTGTTTCTTCGTTCATATGAAGCTGACTTCTTGCAAAAAAGATCATTTCCACTTTATTGTTGTCCTTTCACTGAACAATCCTCGGTTTGCATGGAGACTTTCTTCATCTGATATAATTCCAAGGAACTTAAGATAAAGGAAACCATGGATTCTGTGAAGTCTGCTTCACATTTAGATCTACATCTCGAAATAGAAACTCAAGGTAGACTTTCAACAAAACTCTATGACAAACGTGGTGACTTTGATCAACTTACAGTCTTCTACTACCTTTCTTGTGCAGCGATATTCCGTCGGCATAAGCTATAAATGGAGTTTAGATACCACTCTAGAGCTTGTGGAACATACATTGATTTCCCTATCAAATCGTCCTGTTCATTTGTTCAATGCAGTAGTGAGACATCACTTAGGTTATGGAACATCTGATCGTGGACAGTGGAACCCTTTACGAATGTTAACACATTCAATCAATCAGAAGAGAATGTAACATTGAGGTGTTCTCAGCACAACTCAAGCTGTAAAAGGAGCTACACTTATTCAAATTGCTATGTAGCTTGTGGATTTATAGTTAAACATGCTTTACTTACCTTCAAATATTCCCTGTTCTTATCGTCTACTGCAGTAGATCGTACATGTTCATACATGGAGATCTGATAAATGGTGTCTTCTTCTTCATTTTCCCGTAAGTGTAATTATGCAATTACAAACTCATCTTTTTAATAGTTTATGTCACTAATGAGGCTACAGTACTACTGTCTAGTATATGGTTTTAAAACTTTTACTTCTTCCCTTGTTTTTGCATGTTTTATCGAAATCAATATATGCATCAGTTTTCTAAATTGCGAAAACAAGATTTTCAATTTTCGTTTATTTCTCTTTTCTTTTTAAAAACACAAAGTCAACCAATTTCAAACAGTCATGTATAAATAAAACCAAATTCCTAAAACATACAAATTGTAATACACAGTTCTGTCTTTTTAGCTATAGAAAAGATTTTTTTAACAATACAGAAGAATTCACATTTGTATCTTGCAAAATTGAAATGCATTCCAGATACCAACATGAGCAAGTCGTAAAACTAGTATAATTGTTTCTTTCAACTTAAGGTTCTTCATGTTCTTTCAACAACTGATTAAAAATAAAGATATTCAGTGATCACCAGATTGAAGCAATAAGTAGAAGACTGAAACTGGTTACTTAATAGCATGTTAAGCTACTGTACGATATAAACTACATGAAAGCAGCTAAAATTAAAAACATATTCAGCAGTCTTCCGTAGGTTGATCATTTAGTTCATGTATCACAGGTCCTTCATATTCTGAATGGTCACACCAAAACTCATCAGGCTGACCTACTGGTATCAACCATGTCACAGGTTTTCCTTGGTGGGATATATTTGTTGTTTGGCTTTCAAGTTCTTTGTAATACTGACAAATTCTCTCACCATTTAATGAGTGGTCATATGAAGGTGCTAGAATATCAAGAAATGCTACAGGTCCATCAGGTGCTGACAACTCGTGGTAGGTTCCATATTCTGGAGTTATTACACAGCTATCTTCAGCATGTCCAACTAAACATTTTTCATGGAGTAAAACTGGTTTGATTGTTTGTCTAAACATTGGTCTAATTCTACTAAGAATGTCATCTGGTGGGGATTGGTCAAAGTTGACAACATTACTATAACTTTGAAGCAAAGCTGTACCATGGATAACTTTACAGAATCCATACATTTTGGGGTGGTCATGTAGCGGTATTCTAAATCCTTTGCGAATTATGAAAATTGCCATTGTCATGACTTGGTCCTCATAAAGTTCCATGTAAGAAACGGGTGCACTTGAAGACGGAATCTTCGTGATGTCGAAGTTGACATCACTATCTTTGATTTCATTCATGAGCCCGGTAAGAAGCCCAACATTTTCACTTGATATGTGAGTCTCACCAGTTGTACATAGCCTTGAAAATATCTTGTAAGCAGATTGGGCAACTTTCTGAATTTTTGTAACCATTTTTATCACCGAGACGCTTGAATGCCGACTGCTTTTCTAGTTTTGGTTGAATACGGTAAATTTCAAATCCGGATATCTCTAAACCACCCATTATTTTCAAAGTATCAAAATATTTTCATTTGTTTTTATCATTTATATAAAATACTGAAGTAATTAATTTATATATTCCATAAAGTCGAAATCAGACTATGTCCAAAATCTTGTTAAAATAAGCGAAGTTCTATAACAGTCCGGATATTTTCTTTGCCATGTCCTACTTTCGATGTAGTTTTAGTCTTTTATTTATCTTGGTTAGAGGAATGTTTTTTATTGTTGTTTTTGTTTACTTTTTGCTGAGGGTGATATGATAGTATAGTTTTATTTTGAAGGACTTATCATCATTTGCCACTTCAATTAAAGTGATATAAGAGTGAATATACAGTACCTGATGAGTTGGTAGGTTTTATTCCCAAGAAAATGCATGGCATCGCCACTTTAAAGTACATGATGGCCTCTTGATTTGTTCATAAAACATGTAAAACCATTCCTCATCTCAAACAGGTTGGGGAGTATGCCCGAAAACGGGTATTATCCTTTTTTTTGGGTATTTGAAACTTTCAGCCCCTTTTATGCACTTCTGCAGCCAAAAGTTCCTTTTCTCATGCAAGGGGATACACATAGATTTACAAATATTACCTATTTCTAAAATTACTGTTTAAATTCCATTTGTATTTAACATGTTTAAATATTAAAAACAATCATTAAAATGGGGGCTCCCGCAGGGTACCCCCCTCAGGTCGCAAGGTCGCTTTTAAAGGGGGCCTGAGGTCGCAAGGTCGCTTTTAAAAGGCATATTTTGGCGGAGGTCGCAGGTCGTTTTTTGGCATAGGTCGATTTTATGATGTGTAGGTCGGAAGTCGCCCTTAAAAAGCCCTCAGGTCGCAGGTCGTTTTTAACCCTGCGAGAGCCACAAAATGCACTTATGTTGACTGAGATGTCTGTAAGCATCCAGGCGTGACCTGAGCACTTTTAACTCTCTATTGTATGATGACATGCCATGTGACAAACCAATCACTGGTCATTTAAATGTTTGAAAAACTGAATTGATTGATCAATTGGTCAATTTAAAACACAAAAGAAAACACTTTCTGCAATTGTAGGCTTAAATCGCCCATTGAATTTTATTCTTGGGTACACAATTAGGAAGTTCTGTTATCACTTCAAGTGTATACCACTGCAACAGAAGCCGCCTATCTCTAGTAAGTAAGTAATATCAAGTTTAAGATTTGAATCCTTGAAATCAAGGATCACATGATCCTTGAAATCAAGGATAATACCCGTTTCTGGGTATTATCTTTGATTTGGGGCATACTCCCTAACCTGTCAAAATCTAATTTTTATCAATAAAAAATGTTGAAATTAGAGTTGAGGAGAGATTTGAGGAAATACTCAATTTGAGATGTTTTATGAAACTGGGGCCTGATAATCTACATTTGTTTTCTTCTTTCTCTAAAAAATCAACCAAAGGAATAAAATTTGCTACATCTCCATAATATAATTTTATGAAACATATAAACATTAATATCATTATAAAAGCTTAATTGTTAGAAAATACACATATTAATTCCAGGGTCATCAGGTCAAAGGTCAAGGTAAGAAGTTCTTTTAGAATATACTTAAGGCATCAAAGATCTTTCATGTTTATGCTGAAAGTTTGTTTCCTTTTCAATACCTTCTTCTTATTCTAAGATTTTCAGAAAGGTTATGAATACATTTATTTTTGTATTAAAGCTTTTTTTATAGGTAAAAATGAAACCAATTGATCATGTTGATTTTAGGGGTCAAAAAGTCAAGATCACAAATTATGATTAGCGGAAATCTTGGAAATTTGGTTTCAGTGCATTTCTTTTTGAGTGCCTTTATGCCTTTTTAGTATTTCTTGAACTTGCACAAATCAAGGCTAATGTGTATGAACTAAGGCAGACACCAAAGAATTTGAGGTAATTATGTCAAAGATCAAAGGTCATGTTGACTAAAGTGTAATTACCTATCCAAATAAAATACATGTACATTATACATACACATAGAAGCCATACACGTACATATACATGTACATGTACATTGTACATATAGCATGTACGTTTGAATTCTCTTTCATTAAACAAAGTGTATTCTCTAAAGGATTAAATGTTTCACCACAGATGCATTGTATTGATATATTTGGTTGGAAGCCTTGACAAACATATTAAAATAATAAAAAATAAGTACTAAGCGGTAACCAACAAAATTTCTGAAACACAACTTAATTTTAAAAAAATATTTTCATAAAACTTATTAGACATTTTTCTCCGATATTTCAGAGAAAATGTCCAAAATTTCAATTGAGTGTAGACTTGCAAGGAATTTATTTATTTAAATTCATGTGCTGTCTGGTGATTAAATTTGTATGACCCTTGATATGACATGTATGAATAGGAGAAAAATATTAATAATTAAGGTGGAGTAAAAGTATTTTATATTGGTAAATTTATTACCCCTTTCCGTACATGTAAGCTTATATTGTTCATGTAAGATACAAAACCAATTAATTGTGTACATTTTTTACAGGAACCCATTCAGTAGAAATACAGCTCCAAAGAAAAGTGTCATTTCCAGAACAGTAAGACAATATTACATGTATCATACTAAAAATCAAACAGGACGAACAGATTTGAAAATAAATGAAAAACAGTGCTTTTTTAAACAAGTACAGGTGTCCCAGGACAGGAGCCTTCATTCTCATTTTTATACGACCGCAAAATTTTTGCGATCGTATAATGTTATGGTGATGTCGTCGTCGTCGTCGTCGTCGTTGTCGGCGTCGTCGGCGTCGTCGTCTGTGGACATTTGGTTTCCGTGCGATAACTTGAGTAAATATTGACCGATTGATATGAAATTTGGAAATGATGTTTGTAACCACTTAAGGAAGGTTGGTATTGTATTTGGGGTTTGTGGCCCCTACTGTTTTAGAAAAAAAGGGCCAAAAGGGGCTAAATGGGATGTATTGACAAAACTGTTGTAGAATGTTTATTATTCATTCAATTTTGAAAAATCTTTTTTTATTGAATTCATCATTAAATTCTGTCAACTAAATGTGTCAATGGTTTTGATAAAAATTGCACCGTTACATTGCTATAGGGGGTCAAAAAGGGGCCACACCCATAAAATTGACTTTTTATACGACCGCAAAAAATTTGCGGACGTATTATGGTATGATGCTGTCGTCGTCGTCGTCGTCGTTGTCTGTTAACTTTTTAGTGTTTCCACAATAACTTTAGTTCCAGTTATCCGATTGCTATGAAACTTTACAATGATGTTCCTTACCATAAAAGGAAGCATTGGATTGATTTTGGGGGTCCCCCCATTTTTCGTTAAGAAATTAGGGGCCAAAAAAGGGCCAAAAATACTACTTTTTTGTTTGTTTCCACAATAACTTTAGTTCTAGTTATCCAATTACTATGAAATTTGACAGTGACGTTCCTTACCATACAAGGATGAATGGGATTGATTTTGGGGGTCCCCCCTTTTTTGTTTCGAAATTAGGGGCCCAAAAGGGAAAAAAAAATCAAATATTTTACTTGTTTCCACCATAACTTTGGTCCTAGTTGGCCTATTGTTGTGAAATTTGTCAAGAATGTTTCTTACAATAAAAGAATGAACCTGATGAATTTTTGAGCCCCCCTTTTTCTCCGTTGTGTAATTAGTGGCCAAAAGGGGCCAAAATAAAAACTTTTTTATTTGTGGTCCGATTTTGAAATTTTTTTTTACATGTTTGTTCTTGTCAAATAGCGGATACAAAATTAAGAATTAATATTTGTGACCCCCCTTTTTCCCCCTATTACGTAATTAGGGGCCAAACGGGGCCAAAATCGAAACTTTTTTATTTGTGGTCCGATTTTGAAATTTTTTTTTGCAAGTTTATTTTTGTCAAGTAGCGAATCCAAATTTGAGAATTTATTTTTGCGACCCCCACCCCTTTTTCACCTGTTACGTAATAAGGGGCCAAAGGGGCCGAAATTGAAACTTTTTTATTTCTGGTCCGATTTTGAAAATTTTTTTTGCATGTTTGTTCTTGTCAAATAGCGGATACAAAATTAAGAATTAATTTTTGCGACCCCCCCTTTTTCCCCTTATTACGTAATTAGGGGCCAAATGGGGCCGAAATCGAAACTTTTTTATTTCTGGTCCGATTTTGAAATTTTTTTTTGCATGTTTGTTCTTGTCAAATAGCGAATACAAAATAAGGAATTAATTTTTGCGACCCCCCCTTTTTCCCCCTATTACGTAATTAGGGGCCAAATGGGGCTTTTTTATTTGTGGTCCGATTTTGAAATTTTTTTTTGCAAATTTATTCTTGTCAGGTAGCGATTCTAAATTTAAGAATAAATTTTTTGGGCTGTAATCATAATTTAAAAAAAATTCTGGTTCGATTTTTAATTTTTTCCCCAAACATTATTCTTTTAAAGAGTAGAATACAACATTCAAAATTTATATTTTTAGCCCCTGGGTTGAAAGTCCATCAGAGAAGCATGTGTCAAAAACCTTTGTCAGTCCACCATGGGCTGCATGTGTCCAGAACAATAGACTATCCATATTAGGCCTAAAACGTACAGGGTTCAACATGTTGCGGTCGTATCATGCTGCGCTCGGCGAAGCTTTTTATTTATTTGTGGTCCGATTTTCAATTTTTTTCATTAGAATCCTTATAAAAATCCCTGCCTGCGTTTTTCAATCAGATTTGAAATATCTCTAACCGTTTTTGAGAAATTAGGGGTGGAAGGGGCCAAAAACGCCATTTTTCAAAGTCTGTTTAGGCACATAGTTATATACTAAAAATAAAGTTGTAGCGGGCCAGCCAATTGTTATGAAGTTTAAATATGATGATTATAACCAGTAAAGGAATGTTGGTATTGAATTTGGGGTTTGTGACCCCTGCTGTTTTAGAAAAAAGGGTCAAAAGGGGCTAAAATGGGTGTATTGACAAAACTGTTATAGAATGTTTATTATTAATTCAATTTTGAAAATTCTTTTTTTATTGAATTCATCATTAAATTCTGTCAACTAAATGTGTAAATGGTTTTGATAAAAATTGCACCGTTACATTGCTATAGAGGGTCAAAAAAGGGGCCACACCCAAAAAATCAACTTTTTAGCTCACCTGGACCGAAGGTCCATGTGAGCTATTACCATCACTTGGCGTCCGTCGTCGTCGTCGTCTGTCGTCGTCGTCGTCTGTTAACAATTTTTCAAAAATCTTCTCCTCTGAAACTACCAAACAGAATTTAATGAAACTTGGTATGAATGATCCTTAGGGTGTCCTGCACCAAACTTGTGTTTTGATTTTTGATCCGATAAAAAACATGGCCGCCGTTACTAAAAATAGACTAGGGGGGTCAGACTACTGTTTTTGGCTTATAAATTAAAAAGTATAAGAGATAGAGGAAATCTGAGGCCACGCTACTGATTCAGCATCAAAAGCTCTACAAAAGTCTCCATTTGGTCAAAGTTGTCAGATGACCCCTTATAGGGGTTACGGCCCCTTAAAGGTGAAAAATAGCATTTTTTCATGTTTTTGGCCTACAGAATGAAAACTATTGCATATAGAGATTAGCTGTTGCTTGCTTAAATGTTCAGCTCATTTAGCTCTACAAAATTCTCCATAGGGTCGAAGTTGTCAGATGACCCTTTATAGGGGTTACGGCCCCTTAAAGGTGAAAAATAGCCATTTTTCATGTTTTTGGCCTACAGAATGAAAAGTATTGCAGATAGAGATTAGCTGTTGCTTGCTTAAATGTTCAGCTCATTTAACTCTACTAAAGTCTCCATAGGGTCGAAGTTGTCAGATGACCCCTTATAGGGGTTACGGCCTGTGAAAAATAGGGATTTTTCATGTTTTTGTCCTACAGAATTAAAACTATTGCAGATAGAGATTAGCTGTTGCTTGCTTTAATGTTCAGCTCATTTAGCTCTACAACATTCTCCATAGGGTCGACGTTGTCAGATGACCCCTTATAGGGGTTACGGCCCCTGAAAAATAGCGATTTTTCATGTTTTTGGCCTACAGAATGAAAACTATTGCAGATAGAGATTAGCTGTTGCTTGCTTAAATGTTCAGCTCATTTAGCTCTACAAAAGTCTCCATAGGATCGAAGTTGTCAGATGACTCCTTAAAGGGATTACGGCCCCTTATAGGTGAAAAATGGTGTTTTTGGCCTATAGAATGAAAACTATTGCAGGTAGAGAAAAGCTGTTGCTTGCTTAAATGTTCAGCTCATTTAGCTTTACAAAATTCTCTATAGGGTTGAAGTTGTCAGATAATTCCTTATAGGGGTTACGGCCCCTGAAAAATAGCGATTTTTCCTGTTTTTGTCCTACAGAATGAAAACTATTGCAGATAGAGATTAGCTGTTGCTTGCTTAAATGTTCAGCTCATTTAGCTCTACAAAATTCTCCATAGGGTCGAAGTTGTCAGATGACCCCTTACAGGGGTTACGGCCCCTAAAATGATGTTTTTTCATGTTTTTGGTCTATAGGAAGAAAACTATAGCAGATAGAGAAAAGATGTTGCTTGCTTAAATGTTCAGCTCATTTAGCTTTACAAAATTCTCTATAGGGTCGAAGTTGTCATATGACCCCTTATAGGGGATACGACCCCTGAAAAATAGCGATTTTCATGTTTTTGTCCTACAGAATGAAAACTATTGCAGATAGAGATTAGCTGTTGCTTGCTTAAATGTTCAGCTCATTTAGCTCTGCAAAGTTCTCCATAGGGTTGAAGTTGTCAGATGACCCCTTATAGGGGTTACGGCCCCTGAAAAATAAAGATTTTTCATGTTTTTGGCCTACAGAATGAAAACTATTGCCGATAGAGATTAGCTGTTGCTTGCTTAAATGTTCAGCTCATTTAGCTCTACAAAATTCTCCATAGGGTTGAAGTTGTCTGATGACCCCTTATAGGGGTTACGGCCCCTGAAAAAAGCGATTTTTCATGTTTTTGGCCTACAGAATGAAAACTATTGCAGATAGAGATAAGCTGTTGCTTGCTTAAATGTTCAGCTCATTTAGCTCTACAAAAGTCTCCATAGGATCGAAGTTGTCAGATGACTCCTTTTAGGGGTTATGGCCCCTTATAGGTGAAAAATGGTGTTTTTGGCCTATAGAATGAAAACTATTGCAGGTAGAGGAAAGCTGTTGCTTGCTTAAATGTTCAGCTCATTTAGCTCTACAAAAGTATAGGGTCAACATCAAGACCAGGTGAGCGATTCAGGCTCCTGGGAGCCTCTTGTTTATTTGTGGTCCGATTTTCAAAATCTTTTTTTTCTTTTGAATCCTTGTAAAAATCCCTGCCTGTGTTTTTCAATTAGATTTGCAATATCTTTAACCATTTATGAGAAATTAGGGGTCAAGGGGGCAAAAAACACCATTTTCTAAAGTTTGTCAAGGTATTAAATATAGTCTTATACCCAAAATTAAGTTGAAGTGGGCCAGTCAATTCTTATGAAGTTTTAATACACTAAATAAATGTTGGTATTGAATTTGGGGTTTGTGGCCCCTGTTGTTTTATAAAAAAAGGGTCAAAAGGGGCTTAAACGGGTGTATTGACAAAACTGATGTAGAATGTTTATTATTTATTAATTTTTTTTTAAAAATTTTGGTCCAATTTTCAAAATCTTTTTTCATTGGATTCCTTATGAAAATCTCTGTCTTAATTTGCAATATTTCTCTTACAATTTTTGAGAAATTAGGGGTCAAAGGGCCAAAAATGTCAATTTTAAAATACATGTATATAAATAAGGCTTATTTTTGTATTAGATCATAGATGTTATAGTAAGTACATATGTGTCAAATATGCATTTTAAAGTCCACCACAAGATGCACGTGTCAAAAAGTTTTGTAAGTCCACCATGGGCTTCATGTGACAAAAGCAATAGACTATCCATATTGGGCCTCCAACGAACAGGGTTAAACTTGTTGCGGTCGTATCATGCTGCGCTCGGCGTAGCTTTTTATTTATACATGTACAACACATGTTTACATGTATTGAAAATAATAATTGCTTCATAAAGCTTGCAAAACCACTATAAAATACACACGTATGTGTATACATGATATATCACAACCTGTTGTCTTTGTCAAAGGACTATTAAAATTTTAAATTGAAAAAGAATCAAGTCATTATCATGTTTACAATGTACATGTATATAAAAAAAAATTGCTTGACCATATTTTTACATGATTAGTCTAATTCAAATTAGCCCATACGTTGGTCATAGCTCCATAGGAAAATTGCCAGCTGTTTCAATGAGATTATCATATGTAATACATGTAGCTTAGGTTATGCAGAAATATACAGATTTATGCTAATAGTTCTAGATTATGCCATGCACGATGTAACACGATGTAGTATTTAAAACATTTATCATTTAATATATAGTTGGATTTCCTTTTTAGGAAGAAAGAGAGCTGGTGAAAGATGTAAAAAAGCTTGATCAGTAAGTTAATGGTATTCATTCATATTTTCTTTGAAAAAATTATCGTACATATATAACAGAAATGCATCAAAACAACTGATACTGTGTTCCAGCTAGGCCATTTTCAGAGACAATCTGCCCACCTGTAGTTTTTTGATATTTTTATGGAGTTATTTTTTATGTGTTTTTATTTGCATTCCAATTTTATTCAATGGTACCAGCATATGCCAAAACGCCTGGTTTTACTGATTCCAATGTCTAGTTCTGATTGTCAAACCTTCAAAATTGGTAATGTCCAACTTTAGATCTAGTGCATACTTACTTACAAAACACATTAAAGTCAAAAAATTGTCCTAAGTGCCAAAAACAGCAGGAGATTCCAGAAACAGTCAGAAGGAAGGAAAGCTTTTGAATTGGGGTTATTTGAAGGGAGTATCTTAATGATTGATAATGATAAATGTAATCAATCTTGGCATGATTTTTAGTCACTTTGTAACTATTATATACATGATATATACTACTTCAGAATTGCTGAAACTAGCAGAAAACTATACAAAGATACTAAAAGATGGACAGAGACTAATCACAGTAAGTACTATCAGAATATAACTTTTTGCCAAATAGACGATAAAGAGATGTGGAATAAGTGTACGGGACACAACCAACATTAAAGAAACGGCAATTCGAAAAATCCCAATGGAAAACAGCCACCAGTCTTCAACATGACCAGAGGTCACTGCTCGCTGCATTGGCCCAAGACTAAAAATACAATACATAAGATTCAAACAAATCCCTAGATTATCAACGAAAGACCCATTTCTGGACATAAAACAAAAAACAGATAGTTGCCAAGGACAAACAAAAGCTTTGACAAGGATTCCTGGCTTAGGACGGGCACATATAAAATGTGTCTCCTTTCATATATGAACATATATATATATATATTTTAAGACCTAATAACACTGTAAGTGACAAAATTTTGCATATCATTACTTATTTTAACCAGATCCAATTTACAATAAATCAGATTCCTTGCTAACAGGAATGTTAAAATCAGATGCAAAATGGTCAATATGGCAAATATTCAGGTAATAAGAATGTAACAATGTCAGAGTTCATTTGAAATTCAAGACTTTGTGATTTCATTCTTGTGATAGAGATTTCTTTGCCTTTGGCTTTTTCTGATTTTCTCAACCAGCAAAAAAAAGAAGACTGAAAATTTCTACCATTCCAGATAGATCACTTGGTCTTTTGAAATAACCTGTAGTGTTACAATTATTCTTGTGCTAAATTAGATTCTAAAAGAAATATTGTTTGTAAATTAAGCATTGGCAGGAAGTGAACACAAGATCACCCAGGACCTGTTGTCATGCCAACTATGTCAGTTAGAACCCGACTTCCACAGGCAGGTTGAGGAATGGAATACAACAGTAGAGAAACATGCTCAAGGAACCAGAGAACTGGTTTGTAACATCAGGGCTAGATTTCATATTTATATGTTCCTTTATTATGTCGCCTGCAGCATGTTGCGAAGCCACATGTACCAGGTAGGTGGTAACTTAATTACTTTGACACCATATGTTGTCTTGAGTTGTCCTGCGTAGCCGTTCTGGGTCGTCCATGCGGCATCACAAAAATTTTGTTGCATTTTTCTGGGCAAATGTCAGCTTCTTGATTTTATATCTGTAATTCATCAATTTCCTGTCTACCAAAAATTTTAAGACGCATTTACCAAATATTTTAAGACGCAGGCGACATATGTCTTCCATGGAAGACAGCCATTCTAGTTGGACTATATGATCCACATTTTACCTAGATTCTTTATTTTTGTACATTCCCCAGTCTAGTTTTAATAATACAAGTTGATACTCCTGAAGCTGCAATTAATGCAGATTTCAGACAAAAAATGATAAACTCACATTTTTTAAGATAAAACAATTAGATATTCGAAAATTTGTTAATGATCAGCCATTTTTTTTTTTTGCAGAATAGCACGGTGCAGAAGACCATGATTGAACCAGTGAAAAGGTCAGTCTGCTTAAAAATAATAATACCCACCACTTACTTGTTCAGATAAGTTTATTACATAAAAATACATGCCTGTCTGTTTTTATACCCCACCCCCCACCCACCCAACTATAGTTGGAGGGAATATTGTTTTACCCTTGTCTTTCCTGCAAGTTTTCCAGACTTTATTTTCACATGCCTGCAGATATTGAGCTGATTTTTTTGTATGTGAGTCTATCATGATGTGTTACAGATCAAGTTTTCATTTTGTTCCAATCTGTTGATACTCACTGAAATTATGGCCCTTGGACTTAGAAAATTTAATGAAAATTGCAGTTTTCTGGACTTTTTTCTACAATTTTGAGTCAATTTTTCCATATAGTGCGGGGATACATCTGTGTCATACGGACACAAACACCTTAACTATCTGTAATTTAATGATGGCGATGAATAAGCCTATTACTTTAAACATCTTATACTGGGGAGGGGGCATTACCTTTTCTATTTTTTTTTATGTCAACATATTTTGTAATGCCATCTTCTTCTAAACAACTTGAAGAAAGCATTGCTTTGGGACATCATTAAAGGGAGATAATTGGACTTTTGTTTTTCTTATAAAAAATCAAAAATGAATATTGAGTTTTAACTTTTAAGAGAGCTTGCTGACAGTTAATTCTAGTTTCCTCAATTTACAAAAAAAACAAACAAGTCTTTAATGCATTACACAATTTCCTGCATCTGTAAATACATATATATAACTTCTGATATAACAAAAATGTTTTCTTACCCATGTTAACATTTGAATATAAGTTTTGGTTGTTGTTGTTGAAGTTTAGATTTGAAAAAAGCGTTGCTCATTTGAACATATGGATAGGGTGTTTAAGTCTATATATCATTATCCTAGTGGTTTGACCAATACTGTCTTACAACTTGATATCTGGCAGCTTAAAAATGTACTATAGTCAATTTAAAAAAAGAAATTTCAACACAAGTCAATTTGTAAGTTTTATATTCCATTTGAAACTTTATAATATTATATACTAGTACTCATATAAAAATCTTTATTATGATTCGCTTAGACGCGGTCATGTGACATGTGATATTTCGCTGGGTCTACCGGTAACCTTTGGGTCGCATGGTAAGGTCACCCTCTCGTGAGATTCTGCACATGAGCCCTACGTTTTTCCTTCAACAATATATAGGCTTCATTTCTCCAATGGAAAAAGTTTAAAATGTTCGAAATAAGTTTCAAAATTATATATTGAATCCTTTCATTTGAATATTCGTTATAATATAACATTTATCACCCTATATGATATGTGACCCGGCATTTCTTTCCCTTGAAAAAAAAAGGTCACTCTTGGGTGACCTTCTTTCTCGGGGAAAGAAACCACCGGGTCACACACCAACTAGGGTGATAATTGTATATTATTACCTCTCGTGGGATAATGATTTCATTTTGAATTTGACTTGTTTCAGATTAAACAGTGTGTTTCCTGGAATTGATGCTGCTATCAAGAAAAGAGAACAATGCCTCCAGGTATGTAATCACATTGAAACCTATATCAATTCAATTCAAGACAAACTGTCCAATACATATATAATATGCAGAGTATTTACACATTAAAAAGTTAATTGAACTTTTTCTTTGAGAACTTAAGATCATAGTTTTAGTTATTTTTGCATATTGTGTAAAATTTTGAGAAAAATCAAAGTTCAGGGAAAATGGCAGCTATTATTATCAACATGTTCAAAAAGTTAATACTTTAATATTATATTTTGAATCTTAACAATTACAAAGATTACCTCAGTTATATACTATTTGTGAACTCTTAATGTTTTATTACCAATACTAGTACATGTTTAATATTGGTATCTGTGGTCTATTTTGATAGGAGTATATGAAGAGTCAGGCTAAATTGGAGAAATATCAAGACAAAGAAAGAACTGGACAGAATATTGTCAAACTTGAATCTGTAAGTCTCATCCAAATAAATAGGGTTCCTATTTCTTTTTGTTTTCAAATAGTCATGTTGTACAATGCCTCCTGACAACGGTTTTAGGGGTTTAGATATACATACCATATAATTTTTCATAATATATGGTTATATATTATATACACACATAATAGTTAAAGAGGGAAACACCTCTCATAACTGATTTTTTTCTGAATGAAAAGTAATTTTGTTTCCATCCACCCTTTACTCATTATTCATACCGTATAAGTGGTAATTTTCGCTTTATTCGCGACCAACAACAGGACGCGAAAATTAGAACTTGCTAAATATTAATTGTCTATATAAAGTGTTATAATATATTCTAAACCGCGAAATATATATTACGCGTAAATAAAATCATCCCCTTTTTCAACAAAATCGTGAAGTTTTCCACCCGCGAAAAAAAACACTTATACTGTATAAAATCTGACTTGATAAAAAAAAACCATAAATTTTAAGGTAAATTGAATACTAATTTGTTTAATTCGTCAATGATAAAAAAAAGTTTAACAAGTACAGGAAGCCTAAAATAGTTCTGTTCTACTGAGGTTGAATTATTGTCTCACCTGCGACTTTAGTCGCTGAAGGCGAGACATAGGTATTACTTTCCGGCGGCGGCGGCGACGGCGTAAACTTTTTTGTAAGACTTTTGTGGAAAATGAATTACAAGAAAAGTATAATAGCTAGGCATCTGATATTTGGTATACAGACAGTTCAGGTTATGATCTATGCAACTGGCACCATGCCGTTTGACCCTGACCCAAATTTCATGGTTCAGTGACTCTGTGAACTTATATGTTTTTTCGGGCCAAAAAACCCCTTTGTAAGACTTTTGTGGAAAATGAATTACAAGAAAAGTATAATAGCTAGGCATTTGATATTTGGTATACAGACAGTTCAGGTTATGGTCTACGCAACTGGCACCATGCCGTTTGACCCTGACCCAAATTTCATGGTTCAGTGACTCTGTGAACTTAGATGTTTTTTCGGGCCAAAAAAACCCTTTGTAAGACTTTTGTGGAAAATGAATTACAAGAAAAGTATAAAAGCTAGGCATCTGATATTTGGTATACAGACAGTTCAGGTTATGGTCTACGCAACTGGCACCATGCCGTTTGACCCTGACCCAAATTTCATGGTTCAGTGACTCCGTGAGCTTAGATGTTTTTTCAGGCCGAAAAAAAACTTTGTAAGACTTTTGTGGAAAATGAATTACAAGAAAAGTATAATAGCTAGGCATCTGATATTGGGTATACAGACAGTTGGGGTTATGGTCTACACAACTGGCACCATGCCATTTGACCTTGACCCCAATTTCATGGTTCATTGACTCTGTTAACTTTGATGTTTTTTTCAGGCTAAAAAACCCCTTTGTAAGACTTTAGTGGAAAATGAATAAAGTGAAAAGTATAATAGCTAGGCATTGGATATCTGGTATACAGACTTTTTGGGTTATGGTCTATGCATCTGGTGCCATGCCATTTGACCTTGACCCCATTTTCATGGTTCAGTGACTCTGTGGACTTGGATGATTTTGGGGGCCAAAAAACCTCTTTGTAGGACTTTTGTGGAAAATGAATTAAGTGAAAAGTATAATAGCTAGGCATCTGATATCTGGTATACAGACACCTGGAGTTAAGTTCTATGCAACTGACACAATGTCCTGTGACCTTGACACAATTTCCATGGTTCAGTGACTCTGTGGACTTAGATGATTTTTTGAACAATTAAAACTTTTGTCGAAAATAAATTAAGTTAAAAGTATAATAGCTAGGCGTCTGATATTTGACATACAGACATTTGGGGTTTCGGTCTAAACAACTGACACCATGTGGTGTGACCGTGACCCCATTTTCACGGTTCAATGACTTAGTGAATGTTGGTCTTT
Source organism: Arcuatula senhousia (assembly GCA_963971305.1). Classification (NCBI taxonomy): domain Eukaryota; kingdom Metazoa; phylum Mollusca; class Bivalvia; order Mytilida; family Mytilidae; genus Arcuatula; species Arcuatula senhousia. Next base: position 60,650,085 of record OZ020305.1, on the reverse strand, counting down.
TTTCATAGTTTCTCAATAACTATGGTATCTAGAACAAACTTCAGACATTTTTGTGATGGTTAGGAATTCTGTCATCTGTCTGTCACATGACCTTGACCTAAACTTTAGGCCCAGCTAGACCTTCAATGAGTTCTGTGATGGTGCTGACAGGCGAGACATACTTTAGTGTCAACTCTTGTTTTTATTGTACCCCTATTTCTTAGTTAGACAATTTCTACTTAATATATTGTGAATTGGGCGTTTGACTTAAAAAAATGTTTTTTATTTGATATAAATGAACATGACACATTATTTAGGATCTTAAGGATGCTCGCTGGTCTTGTTTTGGTATTTCTGTCATTTTTTCGGAATCCTCTGGATTTTACCATCAAAATAGGGTTAAATTTTTTGCCCACGAATCCCCTATTTTCTTGTTATCAATGTCTTTAATATTTCATAAAGAGGTTATAGACAAAGTTATAGCAAATCCTATTTATTCTGTAATGGGTTTTAACAGCTAAATAGTGCTAATGCTAAACCTATGAAAAAGTCAGAGAAAACCTTTTCCCGCCAAAACTTTAACATCAATTATCTTGAAAACGAGGTCACGAACGTATCAAAATTTTTTGCACATTTTATTCCTTTAACTATTATCTTTTCATTTAATCCATCCAATTTGAAACCTTTTTATTTTCAATAATAGTAGCGAACATCCTTAAATCCTACAATAGAAAACAGCAGCCTTAAATTAAAACAACAATTAGGTCCATCATAAGAAAACTAAGCAATTTCAATAAGTACCAATTCAACCAGCATTCAAATGTCGGTTTGTATTTTCAAGTTTTAAAAAAAAAATGTCAAAGGGACATTATAGAAGTACTCTTTGAAACCTCTAAGCATGTTAATTGAAAGAAAAGTCATATATGACCACTGAAATGATATTATCTTTTGAATTACAGAGTAAGAGATTACATATAGCAGCAAAAGATGAATTCACTGCACAGAACAATGCTTTAAAGGAAGATATACCAAAATTGATAGAGATGAGAACAGACTATGTCCACCCCTCACTAGAATCCATAATCCGCTCACAGGTTTGTTTGCTGAAAAGAAACGAGAACATACATGTACTATGTCCATCCCTCACTTGAATCCCTTACTTGATTGCAATTATGCACACTTGCAATAGAAACCTGCATATTTAAAAGAGTTATCTTGGACATCTATTCTTTTATCTTAAAGACAAATAATAGCACTAACTCAATGTAGGAGAAACAGCAAAATTTAATAACCCCGAAAACTGTTCCTCTAGATAAACCTTGGACACATCCACTAGATTTCAAGAACACTTATTATGTAATTTCAGGTGACCTTAAATACAGAAGCTGTCAGACTTTACACAGAACTAGCTGATACTATGGGAGCCAAAGAAAATCCACCTACACAGCAGATTTTAGCTGAAATTAAAGCTTTGTCCATTACTTGTTGATATTGCCATGAATGGACAATTTTAAATACATGTATATATCTTTCTGAAACATTGTTAGTTTTATGGCGTTTATTGAAAAGATGATCTTGAACACTTATCTTGATTTATTCATTGAAACATTCCATTTATAAATTATTAGTGCTTGTATGCATGTATATATTTGAATTGTACAAATGCTGGCTAAAATTTCAATATTATGACTTTTTATTAAAATTTCTGTTTGAAGGACTTTATTTTTGTGTAACATGATTTTTTTCCTTCAATTTATTGCTGATTTACACATTCAAACTTAAATCATGAATTAAGTTGAAGATTTTTAAATTAACCTCAATATTCTTAATAAAATTATATACAATGAAGCATTCAAAGGAAGAAATAGATACATCAATTTGATATTTGGATACAATTTTATATAAGACTTTACTCCAACAATTATTTTTATCAAGTTTGTCCTAAAGATATATTATTCTTTTTAATAGACATGCTTTTTTGTGATGTTTGAAATTAATAAATGTGATGATTGATTTGATTGTAACATATTTTTGAAGAACTGTCTTTTTAACAAATGTTTACATGTGCAATAAATATACTTTTTTAGATATTTAATTCTTTTTTCATATTGCTTCACCTTGTACACTAAGTTTCCTCTTTGACTTGTATTTATATTAATCTTATTAGTCCCCTACCAGCAAAAGCCGAAGGGGACTATAGGTTTGTGCTCTGTCCGTCCAAGACGCTTCGGTTTTCCACACCTTTTTTCTAAAATCCATCATGATTAGTTATAGATCAAGTTTAAGTTTCGTGCTGGTCAGCAAATTTTTATGAGAGTTATGGCCCTTTAAACTTTCACTCCAATTTCAGTTTCTGCACTTTTTTCTAGACGCTTGTAGATAATCAACTGATTTTTAGTATACAAGTCTATCATGATGAGTTACAGATCATCTTTTAGTTTGGTGCTGGTCCACAAAATTTTACAGAAGTTATGACCCTTTGAATTTCGAAAATTCCCTCAAATTTCACTTTTCTACACTTTTTTCTAAAAGCTTGCCGATATTGAACGGAGTTTTAGCTAACCTTACCCTAGGGAAGCCATTGGCATTGCCATGCATCCGTCAGTTACGTTTTCTATAATCTTCTCCTCTGAAACTGCTGAAGGGAATTTTTCAAAACTTGGTCAAAGTATTAAATAGGGCATGATGTTTGAAAATTGTGTTTGGCTTTATGATTTGTCAACAAAGATGGCTGCTGTTATTAAAAATAGTACATAGGGTAAAACCACATTCTAAGGCTTATAACTTGAAAATTAGAACAGATAGAAAAAATCTGAAGGTTTCTAGGCTCTTCCAAAGTCTCCATTGGGTCGAAGTGGTCAGATGACCTCTAAAAGGAATTATGGTCTTTAAGGTGAAAAAAAGTTTTATTTCATGTTTTGGCCTATAGATTGAAAACTATTGCATTTAGAGAAATGCTTTTTCATTTTATGATCACTCAAAGATAACTTAAATCAGCTTGAGGATCATGAAAAGCACAGGCCAAAAGGTTAGAAAACCAATTTATTAATTTCGCTGTTGCATAAAGATCGACTAAGTTGATCAGCAGGAAGAACATATGCGACAATCCTAAAATTAGTACTTGCAATATAGGACCTAAAAATCTGTCAAAGTCAAAAATGGCATTCTACCGGTTTTCCAAGTTTTCTACTCCTAGCGTGTCTGATGAAGGTTAATCCAGAAAAGCGCTTCACACGCAGTGAAATTTTGCTTTTGCACATTTATTAAAATCATTTCAATATGTGGATCGTGTCTTTTTGGCACATATTCCATATTCTTTCGTTTTTAATATGATTTCTTTAAACAGGAAGGAAGTGAGCGACAGACCTGAAATCAACTCCCATTATATGGGACCCCACCATGATGCTGTATACTAAATATCAAGTGGCTGTGATTAGTAGTTGCTGAGAGAACTGTAATGCAAATTTTTTTCCCCTCCGCCGACCACCCCTCACCATTTTATAACCCAGATTTTTCTCTAGATGAAATCTAACTAATAATTAAAAAAATACAAATTTTAAATTGCTTAGAAAACTTTTATGAAAATTTCCAACCATTGATCACTTATATGGAAAAGTGGTGGTAGAAAAACCTAATATCCATACTTGCTATGTTATATCTCATCTAGGAGTCATATACTTAATTTCAAATCACTGTGATAAGAAGTTGCTTATAAAACTGTTATGAAACAAAGGCGGATCTAGGACCAGCTACCAGGCGGTGTGAACACAATAAATAAAACAAGCTACACGACTTTGAAACCAACTTTATTGTAATCATATGAGATTCTTGATTCCTACAATGATTGCTATATTGATATATTTTAATTCAAGGGTTGAATAATAACTAGCATAAATCTTTGATTTACATTTTAAGTGAATTTCATTGATTAGAAATTTAACATTTTAACAAATATAATAACCCTTCCACATAGCATTTTGATCATTTAATTATAAAATAACATGTAAAGGCAAAATGTTTTGTATGATCAATATTTAGTTGAGGGTATGTATACAAGATATTCAGGAGAAGCTAGAACAATGATATAGCCAGGAAGGGCCGTCACGTGTCAGCAAACAATCCAAGTTTAAAAAAAAACAACCAAAAATAAAGAAGGAATGTGTCTATAGGACACAGATGCCCCCACTGGCCCAAAACAAAAACTAGAAGTTTGACAGGTCTGAAAATCTCTAAGGATGTACAGTTTGTCATAATGAACCATCCTATCAAGTTTCATATCATTCTAAAGTATGGTTCCTGAGAAAAGCTTGACAAAAAATTTCAGTCATGTTCACATATTTTCACATCGGCCTAAGTACCTACCAAGAGGAAGTAGATGTAGGACAGGTCTGAAAATTGCTTAAGAGCGTGTCTATGATAAAAACCATGCAAAATCCAAAAATTTGTCCAAATGCAAGAATAGGGATAGGCCAACTAAAAGCATCCCCCTTAAGACTCCTTTTCGCAAAATATTTTTTTCGAGAAATTCAAGATGGCCAACCTACGAGTCTTATAAGGATAACTGAGTTTCTTGGAAAAATTAGCCATACTGATCTGTTATCTGTTATCTGTATGTGTCATAAATTTTTGACACTGGATGGTCACTCGTGTACAGTGAAATGAATCCTTGCGTGTATTTATGATTTCTCACTGTATTTACTCTCGTGTAAACTTAATATGGTAGGTGGCTACAGCTATTTTATACAGAAAAACGTTTCGATTCACTTATGTAGGTCGCCATTAGTTGTAGTCTCTCTCTTTCCGATAAAGTTTTGCTTTCAGTTTCTCCTACAGTTAGGAGCACCTCCAAATCCAGGTGAATAGAGCCTGTTAATAAAAATATGTCCTGGATTAGTTTTTGTCTCTGTTCTTCATAGTTTTCACAAGTAAGCAGGTAATGTTCAACGGTTTCTATTTCTCCACATGTACATCTGGGACTGTCAACAAATCCAGTGCTGACTACAACAATTTAACTTTTTAATGGTTTATTTTTTCAATATTTTCTCCAATAATCCAAATTTGAAAGAAGAATATTTCTGCTTCTTAATTCTACAAAAATTTTGAAAATCATTTATTTCCATTATCCAGCATCCGTAGGGGGTATATGGGGCATTTTCCAAATTCCTTAAGAACACCAAATTGTTCCATTTTGAACATGATCGTTTGTGAAAAATAACATTTTTCAATTCAATTTGCCATACTATGCAGAAAATGGATGCCTTAAAGTACGAAATAGCAAAAGGAGCTGCTTTGCATATGAATTTTGGCATCTCTACAAGTCCACGAATTAGGGGCATGTGCCAGTTTTGGCAAGACAATCCCATATTTTCAACAACTTTGGTTAAAGTATGAAAGTATTTTTTTCCAATGAAAAACCATTTTTGACAAATGCAAAGACAGTTGGTTACATTAAAAATAACTGTATATACATTGGCAGTGCAGAAAATGTACATACGAAGATGCAAAAAAATGATTTTTTAAAGAATTATGGAATAAAAAGCTTCGCCGAGCGCAGCATGATACGACCGCAACATGTTGAACCCTGTAGGTTTTAGGCCTAATATGGATAGTCTATTGCTCTGGACACATGCAGCCCATGGTGGACTGACAAAGGTTTTTGACACATGCTTCTCTGATGGACTTTCGACCCAGGGGGTAAAAATATAAATTTTGATTGTTGTATTCTACTCTTTAAAAGAAATATGTTTGGGGAATTAATTAAAAATCAAACCAGAATTTTTTTTAAATTATGATTACAGCCCCAAAAATTTATTCTTAAATTTAGAATCACTACCTGACAAGAATAAATTTGCAAAAAAAAAAATTTCAAAATTGGACCACAAATAAAAAAGCCCCATTTGGCCCCTAATTACGTAATAGGGGGAAAAAGGGGGGGTCGCAAAAATTAATTCTTAATTTTGTATCCGCTATTTGACAAGAAAAAACATGCCAAAAAAAATTTCAAAATCGGACCAGAAATAAAAAAGTTTCAATTTTGGCCCCTTTTGATCCCTAATAACGTAACAGTAAAACAAGAGGCTCCCAGGAGCCTGAATCGCTCACCTGGTCTTGATGTTGACCCTATACTTTTGTAGAGCTAAATGAGCTAAACATTTAAGCAAGCAACAGCTTTTCTCTACCTGCAATAGTTTTCATTCTATAGGCCAAAAACACCATTTTCACCTATAAGGGGCCATAACCCCTATAAGGAGTCATCTGACAACTTCGACCCTATGGAGACTTTTGTAGAGCTAAATGAGCTGAACATTAAAGCAAGCAACAGCTAATCTCTATCTGCAATAGTTTTCATTCTGTAGGCTAAAAACATGAAAAATCACTTTTTTCAGAGGCTGTAACCCCTATAAGGGGTCACCTGACAACTTCAACCGTATGGACAATTTTGTAGAGCTAAATGAGCTGAACATTTAAGCAAGCAACAGCTAATCTCTATCTGCAATAGTTTTCATTCTGTAGGACAAAAACATGAAAAAACGCTATTTTTCAGGGGCCGTAACCCCTATAAGGGGTCATCTGACAACTTTGACCAAATGGAGACTTTTGTAGAGCTTTTGATGCTGAATCAGTAGCGTGGCCTCAGATTTCCTCTATCTCTTATACTTTTTGATTTATAAGCCAAAAACAGTAGTCTGACCCCCTAGTCTATTTTTAGTAACGGCGGCCATGTTTTTTAACGGATCAAAAATCAAAACACAAGTTTGGTGCAGGACACCCTAAGGATCATTCATACCAAGTTTCATTAAATTCTGTTCAGTAGTTTCAGAGGAGAAGATTTTTGAAAAATTGTTAACAGACGACGACGACGACGACAGACGACGACGACGACGACGCGGACGCCAAGTGATGGTAATAGCTCACATGGACCTTCGGTCCAGGTGAGCTAAAAAGGGGACACAAAAATATATCTGCTACTTGACAAAAATAAACTTGCAAAAAAATTATCAAAATCGAACAAGATTTAAAAAAGTTTCGATTTCGGCCCCTTTTCGCCCCTTATTACGTAACAGGTGAAAAAGGGGTGGGGGTCACAAAATGAATTCTCAAATTTAGATTCGCTACTTGACAAAAATAAACTTGCAAAAAATTTTTTCAAAAACAAACCAGAAATAAGAAAGTTTTGATTACAGCCCCTTTTGGCCCCTAACTACAAAACAAGTGAAAAAAGGGATGGTCGCAAAAATTAATTCTCAAATTGGGATTCGCTACCTGACAAGAATAAACTTGCAAAAAAAAATTTCAAAATCGGACCACAAATAAAAAAGTTTCAATTTTGGCCCCATTTGGCCCCTAATTACGTAATACGGGGAAAAAGAGGGGGTTGCAAAAATTAATTCTTAATTTTGTATCCGCTAATTGACAAGAACAAACATGCAAAAAAAATTTTTGAAAATCGGACCACAAATAAAAAAGTTTTTATTTTGGCCCCTTATTACACAACAGAGAAAAAGGGGGCGCAAAAATTCATCAGGTTCATTCTTTTATTGTAAGAAACATTCTTGACAAATTTCACAGCAATAGTCCAACTAGGACCAAAGTTATGGTGGAAACAAGTAATATTTGATTTTTTTGCCCCTTTTGGGCCCCTAATTTCGAAACAAAAAAAGGGGGGACCCCCAAAATCAATCCCATTCATCCTTGTATGGTAAGGAACATCACTGTCAAATTTCATAGCAATCGGATAACTAGAACTAAAGTTATTGTGGAAACAAACAAAAAAGTAGTACCGTATAGCGGGAAATTTTCGCGAGGTTCTAATTTTCGCTATATTCGCGACCATTTCTCCATCGCGAAAATAAGAACCCGCGTAGAATAGAATCAACATAAATTTGTATTGATAATATAATTAAATCGCGAAAATAAATGTCCGCGTATATAAAAACTTAGTCATTTGGAATGAAATCGCGAAATTTGCACGCCGCGAGAATTACCCGCTATACGGTATTTTTGGCCCTTTTTTGGCCCCTAATTTCTAAACGAAAAATGGGGGGACCCCCAAAATCAATTCCATTCATCCTTTTATGGTAATGAACATCATTGTAAAGTTTCATAGCAATCGGATAACTGGAACTAAAGTTATTGTGGAAACACTAAAAAGTTAACAGACACCGACGACGACGACAGCATCATACCATAATACGTCCGCAAATTTTTTGCGGTCGTATAAAAAGGAATTAAAAAGCAGAAATATGACCCTTTCAAAATTCTTTTTTCAAATTTGGATTATTGGTGAAAAATAGAGAAAAAATAAACCATTATAAAGTTAATTTTTTGCATTCATCACTGTTCAGTGTGGCTAATTTTTCCAAGAAACGCAGCTATCCTGATAAGGCCCGTAGGCTTGCCGTCTTGAATTTCTCGAAAAAAAATATTTTGCGAAAAGGAGTCTTAAGGGGAGTGCTTTTAGTTGTTCCATCCCTTATGTAGATCTGAAACTCTTGCATCTGGACCAAATTGCATGGTTTTCTCATAGACACGCTCTTAAGATGTACAGTTTGTCATGATGAACCACCCTCATTCTTGCGTAAGGTTTCTGAGAAAAGCTTGACGGAAATTCGTACGGACGAATGGACATGAGTAAAACTTAATGCCCCCCCCCCCCTGAAATGTTGTCGTAGGGGCAATAAGGCCTGTTTTTGGCCTAATATTTTACCCAAATCTCAACCTTTGAATAATGTTGTCAGATGCTGATAATTTTTTTTTATAAGATGTCCAAAAATGAGAAACTTGAATTTTTAAATGATTCTTTTAGGGGAAATATGAAATGAAGCTGACATTCATTCAGAAAATTGCCAATATTTACATCAAATTTCAGTATTTTAAAGATATATTTTGGACAAGAAAGTATCTCCACACACAAGAAACAAATAAATATTTTTACAGATTGTTAATATAGCGTATATAAACCTCCATAAGTATGAACTTGTTTCTCGTGTGCGGACAATGTTTTCTGGTCCAAAATGCACCTTGAAAACAACCAAGATTGTTCAAATTTCGCAAGTTTTGCTAAAATCACTAGAATTATGACGTCATTATGACGTTTTGATTTTTAAAAGTAATGGACATGGTTTTTTTTAGGCAGAGCTAACACTATATTCTGGTCAGAAATGGACACTTTTGCATAACCTTCATATTTTTAGGCTAAATAAGGGCCCTATTGCCCCTTTAATATGGAATTCCTCAAATAATTCTTATCACTGTTTTAAATGTCAAATCTGTACCCCTTACAGTTAGTGTTTACACAGAAATGTTGATGTACTGACAAAGTGAAAACTATTGGTCTTCTGCATCATCAAGCAGGGTAATTAATATCGTGGTTTGAAATTCATATGTTTATTACCATAACAAATGATGCTTATTCAAAACTAAATTTCAAAGTAAAATTTTTTAATGACCAAACTTATGTTTCAAATAGCCAAAAAAATATGTAGCTTCTAGTATGTTTAAACAAGCGTGACCTACCAAACATGAAACTGATACTTAAAAGCTGACACATTAAATCAAGGACTAATAGTTAAAAGACCCATGGGACATTTCAAATCACATGAAATATTTGAAGAAAACGAAAATCAAAAGTTCCACAAAAATAAAACACTATCTTTTGTGGTGGATCAGACAAAACTGAAAATAATCTAAAATGTAATTTCTTGACTATTCAAATCTAAAAGAAAAACAATGAATTAAAACAAAATTAAAACAAAAGAAAAATCTATGTTGAAATTGTATTTCATTAAAAAATGTAAAAGAAAACAGAATATCTATTGTCCATTTTATAGAAAATAAAATAAACACACCTTCTTCTTTTTAAATAAGTTTTGAAAAGTCTTTTTTACATTGCACAAGTCAAAATCAATTTTACAATATACAATGGTTAAGGGATTTTTTGACATTAATAATAAGTTAACTTAGGAAAAGCCTCTTGACACATAACTCATATACAAATAAAGTTTGTTTGTATCGAAAAAATCCTCATGAATGAACATAATATTCTTTGATTTTACATTGAATGATTTTCTTTGAAAAAGAATTCTTTTGAAACCATTATCCAAAGTTTGATTACCAAATTATTAATTATGAAATGCATGTTTTACAATATACAAACATATTGGATGTTTCTGTACAAACCGACACAAGCCTAAAAAGGCAACCCAAGTGTATTCCTGACACATGATTATAGAAATAAAACTTGATGCTTTAAACATCAATACAAATGACTAGTATACCAAGCACTAAAAAGTAATTATAAATGTTTTGTTCAGTAGCACCATAATAAAAGTACACAAATTTCAAAATATGCCATTTTCTTATAAAAAGAAAAATCAAGGCAAAGGGAAATAAAATAGGTCTTTTCATGGTCATTTCAGAAAAGCAATTTTCTAATAGAAAAGATAAGAAAAATCCAACTATGTTAGAATAAAAAAGAACATGTTCACTCCACACAACTTGGCAAATACATGTATTAGTCACCCACTCTTTTTAATAAAAAGATGAATCATACAAAGTTAATTCACACCTGACTTCCAGTACATGTAGCAGAATAAAAATAAACAAGTGTACAAGTTTAAGTTCTTATTTATTCTAATACCCAACTTGCTTGTACTATTGCACTGACCAAATAACTGAATATAGAAGAAGTCAGATATAAAAAAGAACAATTTTCTATTAATCTAAAAAAAAATACTAATTTTTGTCACAAATTACTAGAAATGATTAAATTTCACTAATAAAATAGAAAAAATAAAACAAGATTGCAAACATCATGTTGACCTTGGTATGATTAAGGCTTATTTACAAACAAAAGATAAAAGTGATCACATCTTTAGTGATGTTACAATGTACAGGTGGGAAATTTACAATATATTTCAACAAAGTTAGATACAATTTTCAGTTGTTACATTTGCCATTTTGCAGCGCTTCCTGATAAATGCTCCTTGCAATACACATACAAAAATGTCATGACCTTCATCTTTTTGTCATCAAGAGGTTTTTTTCTAGCTGTTTTGAAATGTATTCCAGTTGAGCTAAAAGGTTGGACTGATCCTTCCTTAAAAATACCCAATATAAATGCTCAAAATCCAACAACTCTGAAACCTTGTCTTAGACCTACAATATAAAAAAATAAAGTTTATCGTAAAAAACAAATTAATAAATAAAAACATACAAAAGAAAATTCTTGAAATGTTTTTTTGTGATTGTTAATCTATGATATTTTGGGTTTCACAGATAGCAAGCAACAACCAATAGACATGCTTCAAATCTTAGCTGCTTTGTTTCACATTTCAAATCTTAAAATTGGTCTGTTTCTTTTTTTATGTATGTCAGAATAATGCCTAGTTTTACAATGTTTGATGGGTTATTATAAAGAAGTGAACAAGATTTCCTGTTAACCAAACTATTTTTTTTCTATTCAATGGACCATTTTGCAGATGTTTATGGTTGCGATTTGTTTATTGTAAACAGTTTTTAAAGGCAAAAACAAATTTATTCACAACGATTTAGTTTTGCAAAATTCACAAGAACAAGTTGTCTTAAAGTAATGTAATACAATTTTTAAACAATGGTTTAGCATGGCTTAAACTGCTATTGTATATTTTTTATGTACACCTTTTTAAGTATGCAATGCATGCTTACACTGGGCATCTAGCTTCTCCATGTAGACCTTCACGTCATCAGCCAAGACATAAATGAAGTAAGAACTCATCCCATCATCAAAATGAATCTTGGCATCCATTTTGAAGTCATGTATTAATATATTCTGGACCATACTGTATGCTGCATTCTCTGAGTCAGGCACTCGGCAAAGATAAGGCATGTTGAAGGCAGCTGGGTCCATAATGAAATCAATTTTAACCCTGAGGTAGAAATGCTGCAGTTCTAACATATTTCCTTCTAACTGAATTTCACACAGAGTACGGTAGACCCATTCTAAGTATGACTCAAGCTCTAACTTGATTTCAACGATTGTCATGGTAGATGTGAGGTATATTGTCCTTGGTGCTTCAACACTCTGTAAAGGATATACAGCCTTAGATTTACATAATTTATACAATTCTTTGGCCTCTGTAATAAAGTTGTTCTCTCCACATGCTGTAAGGAGAGCTCTTAGGGTCCTCTTATCGAGATCTGTTGTTAACTGGGCAGATGAATGCAGCTTGAAAGCCCAGCATCCACAGTGTATATCACCTAAATCTAAGGCAGAGATAAGAAGCTGGTTCAAGTCTTCTATAAAGTCTGAAAATGAAGGAGAAGAAAGAAATTAATATCTTAAATTATAAAAAACTTTAAAAACAACATGGACAAAGCAATTACTAAGACATCAATACTGTGATTGACATTATAAAGGGTTTTATAGGACATTGAGAATGTAACTGTTTGCTACATAACTTTACTCACCAAAGTATTCCTTCAATTCTGGGTCTGAAAAAGAAATAAACATTTCATATTGTACTTCATGTAGTCATAAAAAAAAACAATTAACCAGTAAAATATCTTTATTAAGACATGGAAGACCAACTATGCATTTATTTGACAGAATTGTGTTTTCCTAGTTATGGTTTATTTATATGTATACAAAATTTCATGAAGATCCCACTTAATGTTTAAGAAATTTCAGCTTGAAATAAAAGGAAAAGATGAGGCGAGATGAACAAGCCACCTGATGAAAAGACAAACAGTCAAATGCACAGACAGAAAAAATAAATGTTCTACAACTTTCATTTACAACTGCCAGATCAGAATATGGTATTGACACATTACTTTCAAGATTTCATAGACGTAAGTTTCATTGTACTGTTATATTCTTTTGTGTCAAGTGGTTTTGTCTGACGCAATTGAGTCTGACCATTCAATAGCTTAATGGGTATTTTATTGCTTCTTTCAACTTCCTTTCTAGGAGGAGCATTCAATACTCACTATTGTCAATGATATCAAAACAGCTGCCCAGCACCTTTAATGCCTCCCTGGGTCTCTGTGCTATCAGTAGACGTTCCAATAGATCATGTAATACAGAGATCTCTACTTGTAGCTGGGGTAGTAACATTGGAGGCTGTTTATCCCAGTCATAATCTGAAAAAAAAAACACTTTTCTGTAATAGAACTTTGGAAAAAAAAAAACATTTGCACTCTAGTTTTGAAAACTTAACATGCAAATAAGTCTCCTATGACATTGATTGTCCATTCCAAAGATTTTTTCTAAATGGTCTGACTTACAGTTTTCAATAAATGCAAAGATAAACCTAATGATAGACAAAAAGAAAAAAGACCAACAGAGACACACACTTATGTTGGTAGCCAACAAAAACACATTTGTATTGAAGACTTTTTTAAAACTAATAGCACATGGATATGAATTTGTTAACATCTGTGCTATGAAAGCAATAAACTAATAAATTTAAATGGTAAACATTATAATAATGTGTATAGACTGAAACCTCTGTCTTATTTGAACCCACTATTTTCATGTCTACCCAACATATAACAATACAAACTTACAAAGCAGTGTATGGTATGCTGTTTCTAAGTCCCCAGCCTGGAGACAAATATTGATGGCTGTCACACTGGACAACTGTTTACCAGATTCAGTATGTATGTAGAATGGTATATAATACTTCAGCAGTATATCTATAATGCTTTGACCTTCCTTCCACCAGCGGTTCTCCTGACAAGCATACAGAAGTCTGTTACCGATGAATGATAGAGACAGATAGTCAAACCTGGCTAATACATCGTCCTGGGATTCTAGAATGGAAAACATATAAATCTGTATACATATGCTAATTAACAGGTTCAAGCAAGATGAATTCTCTCAGCATTAGATATTTTTTACTGTTTAAACTAGTTTACTATATTTCATGGTAAATAAGCTGCTATTTTTCTTGAAAACTTCAGTGGGTGATTAAGTTCCTGGTGAACCATTGTGCTGACATTATTGATTATCTTAAACAAAGATTTTATTTTGGCCATTGTCAAACCAAATACTACATTTAACCATTTCAAACACCACTGAGTTTTTTCTTGTGTTTTCAATAGTCCAATGATCTATCAAGAGCATATCTTATACCTAAATTTTTTTGTTATTTCTATAATATAAATTAATCAAAAGAAATATAGAATAAAGTATCTTTGAACTCCAGTGCAAATCCACATGCTAAACCGGTAACGATATCAAGTCTTTTAAGGTTCTATTTTTATTTTCTTCTTTAATATTAGTTTGATACAAACCTAATTTATACTGTCTGGACAGACTAATCATGAACTTGTTAAAGGCATCCACTAATACGACAGGTTTCTTTACATTAGTTAAGAACACCAAACTGTAGGCATCAATATAGTAAGAGTTGTCTAGTTCTCCCTGCTGGCACAACTCCACAAAAGTCTCTCCCAGTAACCCCCAGTTCTTTGTATGGTAGCAACTCTGGAAATATAGTCTTAAAGTTTAAGTATAGAGATTTCTGCTTAATGGTACGAAAAAATCAATCAGTCAAAAATGGTCAGATTTTGTTAAACAAGAAAGAGGTGAGCAACAAACCTGAAATTGAATCCTATGTTACAAGACCCTATACTGATGCTGTATACCTAATACCAAGTGGCTTTGATAATAAGTGTGCTGAAAATTTCTTCCCCATCCACCCACCATTCACCATTTTAGAACCCTCGCTGTGAAATTTGGCCAAAAAAAATATGCATTGATCTATGTTGTTGTGCACTGTATATTTTTTAAGATAAATTGCTTGTATAATAGAAAATCAAATTAGTTTCTCAAAGTCAAAGCTTTTACGGTTAATTTCAGAAATACCCTATCAAATATTTTGTACTCAAAAGCAAACATGGAAAGAGGAGGCATAATACAACTCATACTGCTGAAGCTGTGTACAAAATTTAAAATCAATCCCTCCAATACAAGTCAAGAAGCCTGTTACATAAATTGTGAAAGACTGGACAAGTGATTGCAATACATTCACATGTAAAGCTCCTTTTCTAACAATTGAGAAGTGAAAGTAGAGAAAATGTAAATCCCATCATTCTAAAGCTGTCTACCAAATTTGAAATCAATCCCTTCAGTAGATGCCAAGATAGTGTACTGGACGGACAGATAGACAAGGTGATTGCAATATAGCCTCCTCTCTTACGAGTGGGGGTATAAAAATTCGGAGCTGGCCCTTCTTTACTAAATATACCTGTATTTTATGGTAGAGTGCTTTGTAATTATCTGTAGTTTTTACACTGTCCTTCAATTGAACATCCAATCCCTGTACTACAGCAGAGGAAGAGGCTTCATAAGACTCGTCTAACTGTTGCTGAATCTAAGTGTGGTGAAATGGAAAGAAATCTTTGAATTAAAACACTGTACTACTTCTTAAAAAGAATGTAAGCATCATAAATTACTGACTTTATACCCATTATTGTTCAGTTATCCTGTAATTTTTTGTGTTTTAATCAAGTCATAAATATCATTGCGAATATAACAGAGTAATAATTAAACTTAAGAAATCATTAAACTTAAGTAATTATTAAATTGTCTGCAGTAATTAATATGAGAAAGGCATTGCCTTAAAAGCTCGCAAAGATAATTCCATTGAAAATTTCGAATTATGCCTGGGACGAGATAATTTGGGACGATGTATTACTATTTCCCGCAATTTTTCAGCACGCGCAGACATTTTCGAAAACTTCCGAAAATCGAATGTTTCCGGACAGAACGATTTTTCTTCCATAGTATTTTGAGTCTCGTGCAATTTGGCAGACTCTCTACAATAGTGAGCTTCGCTTCGCTCGCATATTAAATTTATCTGTAAAAACAAAGTCTCCCCCAATTCCCACAAATTTCTTGCACAACTGCATATGGTGGACTTGCTACATACCAAGTTTCATAAAATTCTATTGGGAAGTTGAGTGGAGTAACTTTTGACAGCTTGACTGGAAAAAACAATGCCTCTTAGTCACTTATACCAATTATTTTCTTTTTATGTCTATATCTACCTACCTCAGAAATTCATCTTATACTTATCTTATAAATTGTTATTAGAGGCAAATTTATCATCTTTGAATTCTTAATTTATATTCAGACGTCTTTCTTTTTTCATTGTTCTGCTTTATTTTTGTGTGTGTTTGCTAGAGTGCTTCTCTTATGATTTTTATTATGAGATTCATATTCTGCCAAAGCTGACATCCTTGCAAACAGATGCTTAATATCCAAATTTATTAAAATTCCATAAAAGTGTGGTCTAAGGTAAAAAGTTAAACCTTGATAAAAAGTAGCTGTTGAACCACAGCACTGACATGTGCTATTGAATAAAAGCAACCAATAAGGTACCAAAAAGATAATGCATCTGAGGTTTAAAATCATAAAATCTAGAGAAACTTCTTGATCATTAATATGAAGATGACTATTAACAAAACAAGGGGGTTGCACTTAGTTGTGCTAATAAAACCCTCACTCGACCTATCAGATGTCTGACTGACCTGGAAAGGGGAGACACGATTAAGCTGTATACCAAATGTGAAATCATTCCCTTCAGTAGAAGCCAAGAAATCTGTTACAAAAAAATGTTTATTTCTTACCCTTAAAAAAGTCAGCTCAGAAAAAAGGAAGTAGGTGCGCAATTGACCTGGAAAGGGGAGGCATGGTACAACTCATCATGTTTAAGCCGTATACCAAAGGACAAGATATGATAAATGCTAAATTTGGCCCCTTTATTCACAATATTTTTAAATTATTGAATCAAGGTGTAACTATTCTAGATCAGTTTTTGGATGAAAAAGATATAGCAAGATAACAGTGATTTGAATAAAAAAAATTTATAATGTCACAGTGATGCATCAAATTATGCGTAAATGGCATTTTTGTGAAAAAGAGTTAAAATCATGCAAATTTTGAGTAGTTTTTGGCAAATTTAACTATAAGGGCTGTTTTTAGAATTAAATGTGAGTGGGGGGGGGGGGGGGGGTTGGGAGGCACCTTTTTCTTTACCCCACCACCCATTAAAAATAATTAATTTTTATCATTGTTCCTTCACACAATATTTCTATAACACCCACCACCCACCATATATGTAATACAAGTTCCTCCCAACCGCCCCACATGTTTAATTCTGGAACAGCCCCAAGTCACACAGAATACCACAAAGATATTTTTGTGGTTAGTTTCTGTACTAAAAATTATCAATTATTGTAGTGGCTCATAGTTAAATTTGCCAAAATCACACAAAACTTGCAGGTTTTTTACAGTTATTCACCAATTTACAATTTTTTAAGCCACTCTGTGTAATATTTTAACATCACGATGGATGACTTTAATCAAAACTATGCTGGTATAGTATTTAACCTATCTTAAGTATATATTGCATATTTCCAGTTCATTTTGATAACTTCAAAATTTAGGGGCGAAATTGGGCTCTTATCATACCTTGTCCTTTGAATACAATTCCTTCATAAGAAGCTGAGAAATCTGTATGAAAGTTATTTACGTAAGGATGGACAATGTGATTGCAATATAGCCCTCTCTCTTACGAGTGGGGGTATATAATACAAGACCTCCAACTTAACCTAGAACTACTGCACCCTATTTGAATCCAGTTGTCAAATCAGTTCTATTTAAGGAATCACATAAGCCATCTGTTTACAGATGGATAGCTTAAATATGCCAGATATTTGTTGTTGTCTTGACATATATTACAATTACTAAAATATTTTTGATGTTTCAAAAGTATGTAGCGTTTCCTATGATATTTGTATATTTTATTCAATTAGGATAACTACCGGTACATGGAATTTTTTTAATTTAAATATATCAAGACAACAAACATATAGGCAAATCATGAAACCCATGTTTATTGGCACAGATAAAACACATTGCATGATCAAGATGAGAATCCCCCAAAAAAGGAAAAACACTACAAACTTTTTCAACATTTTAATTCTTTATATCTGTACATCTCAAAAATTATGTTTACAAACATACAAAACAATAAATTAACCAGAATAGTTATCATTTGGTTTAAGTGCAACAATGTTCAACAAATATTTTAAACTAGAAAATTTAACAAATTTACATAACAAAAATGATTCTCTTATTTAAAGATATTTTGACCGACTAGATTTAAATACTTAACCATCCATTATAAGTCTAACATTTTATACCCTTCTTGAGATACAAATTTAAATACATTTTTGTACATTTATATATATGTATACAATACACATTCAAAAATATTAAATTGAAAATAGAATTTCAGTTTTTCTTCTTCTCCATTTTCCCCAATAGTTTTAAGATCAAAGTGTCATAGACCCCTACCCCACCCCCCTAAAAAATATTCAGGATAAGAATTTCCTGGTAATAAGCATAAATATAGGTGTGATATACTTGCTTCATACCAAGTTCAATTAAATTTGGTTGAGTAGTTTCAGAGGAGTTATAAGAAAACAATGATTTATGAGGATTTTCTTTAGCAGGGGGAGACATAACTAATTTGACTGAGACATATCTTCACAGGGAATAATAGAAATTAATGTTTCATAAATATATGACGCTAAATGGCCTCACAAATGATGAAATACAGTTGATAAATTTTCGTGAAATGAGAAGTATTTTCCTAGAGAACAAAAATAAAATAAGATGCAACAAGAGGCTCCCAGGAGCCTGAATCGCTCACCTGGTCTTGATGTCAACCCTATGAAGGACTTTGTAGAGCTAAATAAGCTGAACATTTAAGCAAGCAACAGCTTTACTCTTTCAGCAATAGTTTTCATTCTGTAGGCCAAAAACATGAAAATGTGTTAATTTAGGGGCAGTAATCCCTATAAGGGATCATCTAACAATGGTGTTGTGAAAATGAGTTGAACATATATGCAAGCAACAGCTTTTCTCTATCTGCTATAGGCCAAAAACACTTTTTTTGTTTGCCTTTAAGGGGCTGTAACCCCTATAAGGGGTCATCTGACAACTTCAACCTTATGAAGACTTTTGAAGTGCTAAATGAGCTGAACATTTAAGCAAGCAACAGCTTTTCTCTATCTGCAATTTTTTTCATTCTATAAGCCAAAAACACTATTTTTTGCCTTTAAGGGGCTGGAACCCCTATAAGGGGTCATCTGACAACTTCGACCCTATGATGACTTTTGTAGAGCTAAATGAGCTGAACATTTAAGCAAGCAACAGCTTTTCTCTATCTGCAATAGTTTTCATTCTATAGGCCAAAAAAACTATTTTTCGCCTTTAAGGGGCTGTAATCCCTATAAGGGGTCATCTGACAACTTTGACCTCATGAAGACTTTTGTAGAGCTAAATGAGCTGAACATTTATACAAGCAACAGCTTTTCTCTATCTGCAATTATTTTCATTCTATAGGCCAAAAACACAATTTTTTGCCTTTAAGGGGCTGTAAAGGGGACTTTTTGAAAAAAATTTCCAGGCTGCCAGACATAGGTCCTGCACATATAAAAATTTTGCTGGACCCTAGACATTTTTGCCGGACCTACCTTTTTGTACTAAAAATAAATGTAATAAAAAGCTACGCCGAGCGCAGCATGATACGACCGCAACAAGTTGAACCCTGTACGTTGGAGGCCCAGTATGGATAGTCCATTGCTTTGGTCACATGAAGCCCATGGTGGACTTACAAAGCTTTTTGACACATGCATCCTGTGGTGGACTTAAAAATGCATTTTTGACACATTTATATTTACATCAACATCTAATACAAAAGCCTTATTTATATATACATGTATTAATTTACAATTTTGGCCCTTTGACCCCTAATTTTTAAAAAACGGTAAAAATATTGCAAATCCAATTAAAGAATAAGGCAGAAATATTCACAAGGAATCCAATAAAAAAATAATTTTCAAAATCGAATGAATGATAAACATTCTACAACAGGTTTGTCAATACAACCGTTTTAGCCCTTTTTGGCCCTTTTTTTCTAAATAAGAAGGGGCCACAAATCCCAAATACAAAACCATCATTCCTTTAGTGGATATAATCATCATATTAAAACTTCATAACAATTGGCAGGACAACTACAACTTAATTTTTGGTTTAAATGACAAACTTTTAAAAATGGCGTTTTTGGCCCCTTTGACCCCTAATTTCTCGAAAACAGTATGAGATATTGTAAATCTGATTGAAAAATGCAGGCAGGGATTTTCACAAGGATTCCAATGAAAACAAGAGGCTCCCAGGAGCCTGAATCGCTCACCTGACATATGTGCCTGAAGTAAAGGTTATAAGGCAATATCGATTTAACGTTGAAATGGTCATAAGATTAATAAGGGGGTCATCTGACAATATGGTGGATCTAAAGGTTCTGATCACTTTTGTTCTCAATCAAAATCTAAAAATCTGTCACCCTTTTTGAGTTATTTGCAAAAAAATGCAGTTTAACCTAATGTTCTATTTTTAGCCACAGCGGCCATATTTTACAACCAATCAAAAATCCCCACAACAATTCTATACACCTAATAATAATAAACAATAATACCAAGTTTGGTTCCATTTGGACTTAAAGCGTCAGAGGAGTTAACATTTTCAATATAAGGAAATGCAGTTAAAATGCTCAATTTTGACGTTCCAAGGGCAATAACTCCTCAAAGGAAAGGTCCTACAACGTTGACCCTGTTACAAATTTTGTAGATCTTGATGTGCTTAACAATATGCAATTTAAATTTCTCAAATATCTTGTATAGTTTTCAAGATATTGAGCTAAACAGGTGCAAAATTTGCAAAAAATCCACAAAAAGGGCAATAACTCCTACATGGGTTGTTGGATTTTCTTCAAAATTTCAGAGCTGGTAGATCTTGAGGTGCTAATCACCTTTGTTCCCAATCAAAATTTTGAAATCTGTCACCGTTTTAGAGTTATTTGCAAAAAACTGCCATTTACCCCCTATGTTCTATTTTTAGCCACAGCGGCCATGTTTTACGACCAATCAAAAATCCCCACATCAGTTTTATACACCTAATGCTAATAAACAACTATACCAAGTTTGGTTTCATTTGGACTTAAAGTGTCAGAGGAGTTAACGTTTTCTATGTAATGAGGAAATGCTGTTAAAATGCTAAATTTTGACGTTCTAAGGGCAATAACTCCTAAAAGGAAAGGTCCTACAACGTTGACCCTATTACATATTTTGTAGATCTTGATGTGCTTAACAATATGCAATTTAAATTTCTCAAATATCTAGTATAGTTTTCAAGATATTGAGCTAAACAGGTGCAAAATTTGCAAAAAATCCACAAAAAGGGCCATAACTCCTACATGGGTCGTTGGATTTTCTTCAAAATTTCAGGGTAGGTAGATCTTGAGGTGCTGATCACTTTTACCCTATGTCAGAATTTTGATATCTGTAGCCGTTTTTGAGTTATTTGCAAAAAACTGCATTTTACCCCTATGTTCTATTTTTAGCCATGGCGGCCATGTTTTACGACGAATCAAAAATCCCCACATCAGTTCTAAGCACCGAACGCTTATGAACAACCATACCAAGTTTGGTTGCAATTGGACTTATGGTGTCAGAGGAGTTAACGTTTTAAAAAGTTTACGGACGACGGACGACGGACGGACGACGGACGCCAAGTGATGACAATAGCTCACATGACCCTTCGGGTCAGGTGAGCTAAAAAGATTTTGAAAATCGGACCACAAATAAAAAAGTCAATTTTTGGGGTGTGGCCCCTTTTTGACCCCCATTAGCAATGTAACGGTACAAGATACATCAAAGCCGTTGATACATTTTGTTGACAGAATTTATTGAGGAATACAATAAAAAAAGAATGATCAAAATTGGATGAAAATTAAACATTCTACAGACGTTTTGTCAATATACACATTTTTGCCCCTTTTGGCCCTTTTTTCTTAAACGGTAGGGGCCAGAAACCCCAAATGCAATACCAACCTTCCTTTAGTGGTTATAAACATTATATCAAAATTTTATAACAATTGGTTATCTACAACTAAAGTTATCGCACGGAAACCAAAGTGTCTACAGATGACAACGACGACGACGACAACGACATCGCCATAACATAATACGATCGCAAAAATTTTGCGGTCGTATAAAAATTCTTTAAATTAAAATAAATTTTATTTTCTCGATTGATATAACCGTGTAAGTATAATGATATTCCATTTCTAGTTGTCAGGTAGGGATTTTTAAAGAAAGTTATTACAAAGATTTTCATCTTAAACAAGAGGCTCCCAGGAGCCTGAATCGCTCACCTGACATATGTGCCTGAAGTAAAGGTTATAAGGCAAAATCTATTTAACGTTGAAAGGGTCATAAGATTAATAAGGGGGTCATCTGACAAAATGGTGGATCTAAAGGTGCTGATCACTCAATCAAAATCTAAAAATCTGTCACCCTTTTTGAGTTATTTGCAAAAAAATGCAGTTTAACCTAATGTTCTATTTTTAGCCACAGCGGCCATGTTTTACAACCAATCAAAAATCCCCACAACAATTCTATACACCTAATAATAATAAACAATAATACCAAGTTTGGTTCCATTTGGACTTAAAGTGTCAGAGGAGTTAACATTTTCAATATAAGGAAATGCAGTTAAAATGCTCAATTGTGACGTTCCAAGGGCAATAACTCCTCAAAGGAAAGGTCCTACAACGTTGACCCTGTTACAAATTTTGTAGATCTTGATGTGCTCAACAATATGCAATTTAAATTTCTCAAATATCTTGTATAGTTTTCAAGATATTGAGCTAAACAGGTGCAAAATTTGCAAAAAATCCACAAAAAGGGCAATAACTCCTACATGGGTTGTTGGATTTTCTTCAAAATTTCAGAGCTGGTAGATCTTGAGGTGCTGATCACTTTTGTTCCCAATCAAAATTTTGAAATCTGTCACCGTTTTAGAGTTATTTGCAAAAAACTGCCATTCACCCCTATGTTCTATTTTTAGCCACAGGGGCCATGTTTTACGACCAATCAAAAATCCCCACATCAGTTCTATACACCTAATGCTATTAAAAAACTATACCAAGTTTGGTTCCATTTGGACTTGAAGTGTCAGAGGAGTTAACGTTTTCAATGTAATGAGGAAATGCTGTTAAAATGCTAAATTTTGACGTTCTAAGGGCAATAACTCCTAAAAGGAAAGGTCCTACAACGTTGACCCTATTACATATTTTGTAGATCTTGATGTGCTTAACAATATGCAATTTAAATTTCTCAAATATCTAGTAAAGTTTTCAAGATATTGAGCTAAACAGGTGCAAAATTTGCAAAAAAATCCACAAAAATGGCAATAACTCCTACATGGGTTGTTGGATTTTCTTCAAAATTTCAGAGCTGGTAGATCTTGAGGTGCTGATCACTTTTGTTCCCAATCAAAATTTTGTAATCTGTTACCGTTTTAGAGTTATTTGCAAAAAACTGCCATTTACCTCTATGTTCTATTTTTAGCCACAGCGGCCATGTTTTACGACCAATCAAAAATCCCCACATCAGTTCTATACACCTAATGCTATTAAACAACTATACCAAGTTTAGTTCCATTTGGACTTAAAGTGTCAGAGGAGTTAACGTTTTCAATGTAATGAGGAAATGCTGTTAAAATGCTAAATTTTGACGTTCTAAGGGCAATAACTCCTAAAAGGAAAGGTCCTACAATGTTGACCCTGATACAAATTTTGTAGATCTTGATGTGCTCAACAATATGCAATTTATATTTCTCAAATATCTAGTATAGTTTTCAAGATATTGAGCTAAACAGGTGCAAAATTTGCAAAAAATCCACAAAAAGGGCAATAACTCCTACATGGGTCGTTGGATTTTCTTCAAAATTTCAGGGTAGGTAGATCTTGAGGTGCTGATCACTTTTACCCTTTGCCAGAATTTTGATATCTGTAGCCGTTTTTGAGTTATTTGCAAAAAACTGCATTTTACCCCTATGTTCTATTTTTAGCCATGGCGGCCATGTTTTACGACAAATCAAAAATCCCCACATCAGTTCTAAGCACCGAATGCTAATGAACAACCATACCAAGTTTGGTTGCAATTGGACTTATGGTGTCAGAGGAGTTAACGTTTTAAAAAGTTTACGGACGACGGACGACGGACCCCAAGTGATGACAATAGCTCACATGACCCTTCGGGTCAGGTGAGCTAAAAAAACAAGTAGTACTGTGAGCGAGCTCACAAAAGGATACCCCCCGCTTCATATTGGACTCTGTATTGTAAAAAAAAATCTCAAGTCCAGTTATCTCCCCTCAATAATAACCAAGAGCAATACAAATTCTTCATGCACATCTACAGATGATGCACTTCTTTCATGTAAAGTTTCATCAATATCCATCAAGCAGTTTAGGAGGAGCTGCGCTTACGAGGTCTCCCATTGAATACTGTATTTAAAAAGTCTAAGTCCAGTTACCTCCCCTGAATGATGTCTGATTGCAATGAAAATTCCTCATGCACATCTACATATGATGTACTTCTTTTATGTAAAGTTTCATCGAAATCCATCAAGCAGTTTAGGAGGAGTTGCGCTTACGAGGTCTCCCATTGAATAATGTATCATAATGTATTTAAAAAGTCTAAGTCCAATTATCTCCCCTGAATGATGTCTGATTGCGATGAAAATTCTTCATGCACATCTACATATGATGTACTTCCTTCATGTAAAGTTTCATCAAAATCCTTCCAGCAGTTTAGGAGGAGTTGCGCTTACGAGGTCTCCCATTGAATAATGTATTTTAAGAAGGTCTCAAATAACCCTTTTGACGTTCACATTCATTTTCAGCTTAAAATCTTCATTTTCTAAGTTTTTGCTTGAACAAATACGGGTAAGATGGTACACATGTTATATATCATTGCGAAGCTAATAAAGTTTGCTGTCTAATGCTGGTATAAAACCTTCACCATCAAGGATTACTTTTTTCACAAACTTGGATTGTTTACAAAATGCTCAAAATACCCTTTTTACCATGCTTTCCGGTCTTCCACATGGAGCCTTTTCACACAGCCATGTAAACAAAATTCATACACTTGTCAAAAATGAATCAAGGATATTTAAAATGAGTGAATCTTTAGGTTTCATTTGATTGTACACAGGATTCCATTATTAATCCAATAAAACTTTGACAATTACAAACAATAACACTGCACTTTTTATTTTTAATGGACTATTTGAGGGAGGGACCAATTGACCCGGAAGGGGTTAATGAGACCTTAAAATAACACAATGCACCAGATAATCATATTTGAATATGAAAATAAAAAGAGGAGGATATTTTGAATTTATTAAGCCCTCATACAAGCCTAGGAGTTGTGTGGTTTTGATTTTATGGGCATTTGAAATAGGGGTGTACCATGAGAAAACCTTAAAAAGTTGACGTCGCATAAAATTTTCTATGTTAAATGGCTTAGACTTTACTCTATTCACTTTCTCACAATTAAAACATTTTTTTTATAGGTAGAGTAACATTGCAGTGACTTTATTTAAATGGTCTAAGGGCAGACAACTCTATGAAAAAATTAAAATAGGCATCAGCATATGAAATAATCAACATTTTGTCGTGTCGCGAGCAAGAAAATCTCTTTATTTTCAATCGTTCGAGCCTAAATTTCTGTTTAAAAGTGAGGTTTGGAAAAAAATATGCATCAAACAATATTTCTTTTCTTGTATGAGGGTAAATACAGTGACAAAAAGCAAAAAATACAATGGTTGCTAAGGGGGTACCATTGTGAAACTACCAGGATAGCCTACAGAAGACACAAATAAGCTGTATTCTTAAGGTCTCAAATAACCCTTTTGACGTTCACATTCATTTTCAGCTTAAAATCTTCATTTTCTAAGTTTTTGCTTGAACAAATACGGGTAAGATGGTACACATGTTATATATCATTGCGAAGCTAATAAAGTTTGCTGTCTAATGCTGGTATAAAACCTTCACCATCAAGGATTACTTTTTTCACAAACTTGGATTGTTTACAAAATGCTCAAAATACCCTTTTTACCATGCTTTCCGGTCTTCCACATGGAGCCTTTTCACACAGCCATGTAAACAAAATTCATACACTTGTCAAAAATGAATCAAGGATATTTAAAATGAGTGAATCTTTAGGTTTCATTTGATTGTACACAGGATTCCATTATTAATCCAATAAAACTTTGACAATTACAAACAATAACACTGCACTTTTTATTTTTAATGGACTATTTGAGGGAGGGACCAATTGACCCGGAAGGGGTTAATGAGACCGAAGTCTAAGTCCAATTATCTCCCCTGAATGATGTCCGAGTGCGATGAAAATTTTTCATGCACATCTTCATATGATGTACTTCCTTTATCTAAAGTTTCAGGAAAATCCTCTCAGCAGTTTAGGAGAAGAAGCGCTTACGAGTTATGTGGACAGACGGACGGACAGACGGACAGACGGACAGACGGACAGACAGACAGGGTGTTTCCTATATACCCCCCCAAACTTTGTTTGCGGGGGGTATAACAACATACATATACTTATTTTTAACAGAGAAATAGATTAAAATATTGGTTTAAAAAAAATTTGAAAACCTACTTAGACTGCTTGTATTTGGGAGTTATATTCACCCTACTAATAAACAACCATCAATTTGTATACAAACCATCTTTCAATTCTTATCTTTGATGGGAGCCTCTTGTTTCTATATCAAGACTTTAGACATTTCATTACAGTGAAAACATTTGTCATACCAAATAAATTGAAGAAAACCTTTTCAAATTGCGTTAAAATCCGGAAATTGAGTTCCATTCCTGTCCGATTTGATTTTAGTCTATAAACTTCCACTTCCGTATTTATTTGTAAACAAAACAAAACTTGATGTGTATTGACAAATCCATCAACATCCTTTCTTTAATTCAATAAAATATATGTTTTATGTGATAAAAAATCTTGAGATGGATTCAGATGATCAATTATTTTAATTTTTCTTAGGTTTGGTGAAAATTTTGTACTTGAAGTTGGCCAAAATGTAAACATGAAAAATTTATTTTTGCTGGACTTTGGACCGACATTTTAAACATTTCTGTCGGTCCTTACTTATTCTTGTCAGCCGGTCCTGCAGGTCCGATGAATTTCAAAAACTCTGGTAACCCCTATAAGGGGTCATCTGACAACTTCGACCCTATGAAGACTTTTGTAGAGCTAAATGAGCTGAACATTTAAGCAAGCAACAGCTTTTCTCTATCTGCAATTATTTTCATTCTATAGGCCAAAAACACTATTTTCCGCCTTTAAGGGGCTATAACTCCTATAAGGGGCCATCTGACATCTTCGACTTTATGAAGACTTTTGTAGAGCTAAATGAGCTGAACATTTAAGCAAGCAACAGCTTTTCTCTATCTGCAATTATTTTCATTCTATAGGCCAAAAACACTATTTTTCCCCTTTAAGGGGCTATAACTCCTATAAGGGGTCATCTGACATCTTCGACCCTATGATGACTTTTGTAGAGCTTAATGAGCTGAACATTTAAGCAAGCAACAGCTTTTCTCTATCTGCAATAGTTTTCATTCTATAAGCCAAAAACATTAAAAAATGCTATTTTTCACCTTTAAGGGGCTGTAACCCCTATAAGGGATCATCTGACACTTTTGACCAAATGGAGACTTTTGTATAACTTTTGATGCTGAAGCAGTAGGGTGGCATCAAATTTCATCTACCTCTTTTACTTTTTTGATTTACAAGCCAAAAACAGTTAGTCTGACCCCCCTGGTCTATTTTTAGTAACAGCAGCCATGTTTTTTGACGAATCAAAAATCGAAACACAAGTTTGGTGCAGGACACACTAAGGATCATTCATACCAAGTTTCAATAAATTCTGTTCAGTAGTTTCAGAGGAGAAGATTTTTGAAAAATTGTTAAGGGACGACAGACGCCAGACGACGACGGATGCCAAGTGATGGCAATAGCTCACATGGACCTTCGGTCCAGGTGAGCTAAAAACGATATAAATTTTTACAGGTATTTTTAAAAAAATATTTTTTGGCTTTTTGTATATAGCAGAGCTTGTGAAATCACAAAACAGAACTTAATTGTGGATCAAGCTTAATGCTTTTTTAAATGAATGTCATTTAAATTATTGTACTGAGGATCAATTGTGAAGATTGGATGTACCTTAAACACTTGACATTTAAGGCAAAAAAATGTTTCTTGAGTAGAACTTCATAATAATTGACAGATCTTTATGAAACCTACTGATTGAACAGTTTGTATTAAAAGTTTTAAACAAGAGGCTCCCAGGAGCCTGAATCGCTCACCTGGTCCTTAAGCCAAAAGGTTCTTTTCTTTAAGGGGTCATCTAACAACTGAGACCTAATTGAGACTTTTGTGAAGACTTTGTAAAAAGCTGCATGTTTAAGCAAGCAACATGAAGAAACACTATTTTTGACCTGTAAAGAGCCATAACCCTTATAAGGGGTCATCTAAAAAGTTGGACCCAATTGAGACTTTTGTAGAGCTCAATGGACTGAACATTTAAGCAAGCATCAGCTTTTCTCTATCTGCAATTGTTTCCATTCTATAAGGAAAAGGCTTTATTTTTTACCTTTAAAGGGCCATAACCCCTATCAGGGATCATTTGACAAGTTCGACCCAATGGAGACTTTTGTAGAGCTTAATGAGCTGAAAATTTAAGCAAGAAACAGCTTTTCTCTATCTGCAATTGTTTTCATTCCATAGGGCAAAAAAATGCAAAAACGCTATTTTTGACCTTTAAAGGGCCATAATCCCTATAAGGGTTCCTCTGACAACTTTGGCCCAATAGAGACTTAAGTAGAGCTTTTGATTCTGAAGAGCCTTAGATCCTTCGGATTTTTTCTATCTGTTATGGTTGACTTAAAAGATATGATAGTTAATTGTTTTAATTAGTGTTTGACTGGTCTGCTGTACTGAGATGATCACCTCAATATCCCTATTGTGTCTCACAACTATGTTGTGTTCTATGGTCATTACCAGATCCTAAGATCCCAATGGAAGAGGGAGGTTTGGCGCCATAAAACCTGGTTTAACCCACCATTTCGTTTGAAATGCCTGTACCAAGTCAGGACCATTGCGATCCACCAATTCTCCGGTATGACTGATTCATTTTTTGTCATTTTCTCTGGACTATGAGATTGATCATTCAAGTTCGGTAGTTTTGTTATTACCTTTATTTGCTGAGTTATAAGCCATTTTAAGTGGTTTTACCCTATGTTCTATTTTTAGTAACAGCAGCCATGTTTTTTATTGAATCATTTCAAAATGAGGATGGTTTGTTGCCAACTTGTCATATACAATTCCTGCAAAGTTTCAGTTAAATTGATTAAGTGGTTTCAGAGAAGAAGATTTTTGAAATTGTTAACGGACGACGGAAGCATAGTGATGGCATAAAAGGCCATGTGAGCTAAAAATATAATAAATCTTACACCATTTGGATTATTCATGTATGTGAGAAAAGCCACCTTGTGTTCAAGGTTGCATGCAAATTTTGAGTATAAAGACCAAATATAAATGCAAAGGAAAAACATCTTATTTCATAAAAATTTATCAACTTCTAGAAAGATAAACTGAGATTATTAGTTTGCTTTCAATCTTTTTTTCTGTAAAAAAGACAGATTAATATTCACACACCCTTACTCTTGTTTTGGCAAAACATTATATTGTTATACATTGTAGATATAAAATGAATTAGTTTGGCATACCTCATAATCAAGGAGCAATGAAGTTAAAATAGTTAACAATCCTTTGTCATAACTTCCAACTAAAGGAATACTTATATTTGATAAGGAATATTAAAATGATGGACAGCTCTATATTAAGCAAACAAGGAATGCTGTGATCAAGCTCACAAAAGGATACCCCCACTTCTTATTATAATTCTATACTGCAAAAAAAAACTGGAGTCAAATTATTTCCTGCAATCAAATTTCTTCATTCACATCTACAAACAGTGTAATTCATACATGTAAAGTCGTATCAAAATTCATCAAGCCTGTTTCATGAGGATTTGTGCTAACAAGATATATGGACAGACTGACAGACAGGGTGATTCCTAAATGCCCCCAAACTTTGTTTGCAAGGGGTATAAAGATCAATCACTTACTTGTTCAGACATTTGTTTTCATATAGACTATAAATGTGTGATAAAATTTCAAGGAAAAAAGTCAACAATCTTGCATCACATCTTTTAAATGAAATGATGGATGACAAGGAAAAAGTAAAAAACAGACAGATCAATATTAAACAAAGCTCTTGCTTTGTATAGACATATGAAATTCATAGAATATTAATTGCAAAGTAACAAGAAACAGAATTAAAGAATTTACAGGTTGATAAAATGTCACAATGGATATTCCTGATAATACTACGCCCCTTCATTCTAGAGGCACAATCTTCTATTTACATGATGGGTGGGATACAAATAGCCACAGTGTGGGAAAGAAAGTCACATTTCTTAATTTGCAAATGGAAGGTGGGATATAAAATAGGTGCCACTCTGAAGAAGGACAAAATATTATTAGGAAAATCTGATAAATGACTATGTATACAAATAAACTTTGATATGCTTAGCACCAGATTTAAGGTTAAATACACTGTTTTAACCAACACACAAACAAATGCCCAATTCATAATAAATTTGATGATAAGTATGAAAATGTACATGTACCACAAAATAATGCTAATAAACTAATTAAAATCAAATTAAAATCATTTAATTTCTAATGAGGCTTTGATACTTAATTCTTATCAAACTAGGCCAAATCTAAAAGCAACATTAGTTTGAAAGTTACATTACAATTCAAATTAGAAAAAACCAAAATGCAGTAAATAAAAAATTTAAGAAAGATATGAGCAGTGTTTAGTTCTTGAGAAATTCACATTATATTTGATAATACAGTTATTATTTACTATTAGAACACTTTATAATGAACACAACCTGTAAATGCCTTTGAAAAAAAGCAAATAAAAACATGTGATTCTCAAACCATATCATCGAAGACCAAAGCCATATTCATATTTCTTTTTTACTTTGGATTTCAAAGAAAATTTTGAAGTTCAATTGATAAAATGCACTAAAAAATAAACTCGCCATGAATATTAAATAGTTTGGTTACTATAATTGTTTTGGTATAAGGAAAACAAGTCATTGAGAACCACACATTTTAATTTTGTGATATTTAAAATAGATGTATATATAACAGAACACAATTGGTGAAGAACAATTGAACTAATAACCCATAAATGGCATTATGCTCACATTAGCATGTCGACACGATTCTTCTAATCTGTTTAAACAATGTGTTTGTCCTTCGCCTTGGAACAAAGTCTTAAGCTGCTCTCTCAACTGCAAAATAATATCATATATAAAATGAAAGGTGAGACTAAAGACAAAATCAAAATATTTAGGAATTAAAGAAATGAAATAAATCTGAGAACTTTTAAATAGAATGAAACAGAACAAGTGAACAAGTTTTAACAGCATAATAAACATATACATGTATCTAGACGAAAAGAAAGGGTAATAAAGAATAATATATGGCCTAACAAAATATCAAATAAGAATGATCTCAACAGGAAACGTGTGAGCAATATGTTCACATGTGGTGCATCCCCTCCCAATCATCAGAAAACTTATACATATAAAATAAGCTCTATATCTAAAATCAAAATTTTTAAAATATCTTGCCAAATCATTTTCATAGTAAATACAAGAGTTAACACTTAAGTATGTCTCGCCTGCCCCCACCATCAGAAACAATTATTCTTTATTACTTCCACTATATTTTGAATTTACATGGATTTTCAGTTTCTGAGATCAAAAGATGTTTATAGAACTTAAACATTGCAAATATATGCAATAAAAATAATCAAAGTCACTCAACCGGAAAATCAAGGCCAAGGTCAAAAGATGAGGATGTAACTGTGCTAAGCTAGTACTGGCCCTTATGCATACCAAGTTTCATCAACCTAGGACCTATAGTTCTTGAGATATGGAAGTACTCGCAAAACTTTTCCATTGCTATTATATGTATTGAAAATTGTCAGTCACTCAACCGGAAAATCAAGGTCAAGGTCAAAAGATGGGGATGCAACGGTGCTAAACTACTACTGTGGCATATGCATACCAAGTTTCATCAACCTAGGACTTATAGTTCTTGAGATATGGAGGTGCTCACAAAACTTTTCCATTGCTATTATATGTATTGAAAATTGTCAGTCACTCAACCGGAAAATCAAGGTCAAGGTCAAAAGATGGGGATGCATCTGTGCTAAGCTACTACTGGGGCATAATTCATACCAAGTTTCATCAACCTAGGACCTATAGTTCTTGAGATATGGAGGTGCTGGCAAAACTTTTCCATTGCTATTATATGTATTGAAAATTGTCAAAGTCACTCAACCAGAAAATCAAGGTCCAGGTCAAAAGATGGGGATGCAACTGTACTAAGCTACTACTGGGGCATATGCATACCAAGTTTCATCAACCCAGGACCTATAGTTCTTGAGATATGGAGGTGCTCATAAAACTTTTCCAAAAAGTTAACGCCGC
Source organism: Arcuatula senhousia (assembly GCA_963971305.1). Lineage (NCBI taxonomy): Eukaryota > Metazoa > Mollusca > Bivalvia > Mytilida > Mytilidae > Arcuatula > Arcuatula senhousia. Next base: position 60,617,534 of record OZ020305.1, on the reverse strand, counting down.
TGCCGCCGTAAAGTAACACCTATGTCCCGCTCTGCTTCGCAGGCGAGACAATAAATCAGTTTCATATTAGAAGTTTAAGTAAACAAATCCACAGTGGAAAACACTTGTATGTTTAATATTTAGGATTTTTAAATTGTTCCCTATTCATGTGTAATTTGTTGCATACACTTAATCACATCTCTAATTAATCAAAATATCACCTAATTGGTGAACTTACTGGACTTTCCATTTGAACCAGAAGGTAAGGTTCACTGTTCAATACCCATCTCTCTATGAAGGTATAATACTTCTCCAAATTCTGTAAGGACTCATGCAATAGGGAATGCTGGAGTCTACTCTCTATACATCTCAAATGATACTTTTTGGCATAGAGAATAACCTCCCATAGGTAACTTTTATCAGGTAAGTCTTGGAATGATCTGAAATAAAAGATTGTAGAATCATAATAAAATTATTTCAAACAACATAACTCTGCAACAATATGCCAGAGGTATTCTCCTTAAAATTAAGCAAAGAAGGACTCGGACTTTGATGCCAAAATAATACAAGTTAAAATTACATGAATAATATAATTCACTTCCATGTATAGAACACTTCAAAATATTACTTAAAAGCCTTTTTGTGAATTTAATTTAGTGGTTGCTACTCCGGGAAAAATAAAGTTCGTTTCTTACCTAATAAAGACCCAGATAGAATCTGGATTGACTAGATTTCTGTTGATATTTTTGATAATATCAAACAACTTCTTTAGAGGTTCAGAGAACCGCTCTGAATTAGATGCAGCAAGGCGGATGTATCTACTGCATATACTACAAAAGATATTATACAATAATACAAGTTTTGATTAAAATTTCTATAAAAGGATAGCAAGACTGTATGAAACAATTTTGAGGTATTTCTAGCTGCTCAATGAACACAAAAGACAACAGATTACAAAGTCTCTAATTTTTACAAGTATGTATTGAATTGCTATTGGTTATTCATTTCTTACTTTCACATTGGTTTTTAATGGCTTGTGTCTTTTGGCTTTGAGAAGATTTTTCTTTACTTTCTTTGATGTTTGATTGCAATAAATATGTTGCTCTGTATCTTGCGTTTTCTTATTTCTCCTATGATGTTATTGAGAACTTGCATGTTCCCCTGTTTTGTGAATATTTGAGAGAAAAAAAAAAAAAAAGAAATTTTTTCAATAAAATGTTCAAGGCTTAATCAATCATTGCCTTTTGAAAACACACAAAAAAGCTGTTTACAATGTATTCTCTTGGTACCCAATATAAAATAGACCCTATATCAGTCCTATAGTTACTAAACCTACTCTTCATTCATTAAAAATTGGTTTTTGATTTCTTCCAATAAGCTGAAAGCTGATTCCACTTTCCAGTGGTCTTCAGCAATCTTTAACAGCTGGTACAAAGTATTTGGAGGAGGACGACCAGCATTTGTTTGCAAGAGACAGTTGTAAAGATCAAAGGCTCTGAAAAAATATTTACATATCATTATACAAAAATTATGGTTTCCATAATCAATTCAAATACTTATTCCAGTGTGAAAAAGGACAAGGTACAGTAAGGGCCATATTTGGCCCCCTTATTTAAAGAAAAACAAATCCCAAGTAAAGATTTAAATATCATTAACATTTTAAGTTACATGATTAAACTTTTTGACAATGGTAAACATTTTCCATCATCTACTGTAATTTTAATTTTATTAAGGCCTAAAGTAGTGCAAAGGTAACAAAATCATCAAAAATGTCATTTTTCAGGCTTATTTTGTTATTTTTAATGATCAGCGACAACGTAGACCATCGATTTCTCGACTGATTTGTAATCATTTTATAGTGCAAATTAAAGTTAATAAACAATAACTGTGGTCTAAGTAGACACTGGCATCTAAAAATTGAAAATATTACCCAAATAATATCCATTTTCCGCAAATTTGAAAGAAATCATACATATTGACCATGTTTTAACAAGCAATTTCAAATAAATAACATAAAAAATTCTTATAAATTTAGTTGTTTTATCTTTTTCATTCATTTGACTTAATAAATAACAAAAGGACTTTTCTCTAGATCAGTTTTCTATTTTTCAGTCTGAGAGGGGGCCAAATACGGGCCTTACCCTACCTTGTCCTTTGCAGTTCACTTGGACATGTAGATTTTGGCTATTTATACAGTGGATAAAAAAAGGCTAAAAATTTATTTTGTTCCTAACTTACTTTTTTACACTCAAATTTTGCCACAATGTAATAAAACCTGATATTATTTTTGTGTACTTGAAATTTTGTATGTGTGTGTCCATTGGTGTTTAAAACAGTTTTTTTGTGGTAGAGGAAACCACTTCCTTAAAATTTTGTGTGTGTGTGTGTCCATTGGTGTTTAAAACAGTTTTTGTGGTAGATTAAAATTTTGTGTGTGTATTTGTCCAATGGTGTTTAAAACAGTTTTTTTGTTGTAGAGGAAACCACTTCCTTAAAATTTTGTAAAGGTAAGGAAATGTAAAATGTCTAATTCAACAAGTTTTTAAAAAATATCTCAAGCCCCTGTGGATACATTTAGGGTAACACTTTCTGAGAATATTCCACTTAAATGGCATTTTTCTATGCTTCACTCCATACAATGTACATCTTTCATGTAAAATTTCATTTGAATCTATCAAGTGGTTTAGGAGAATTTGCTTTACAATATTGTAGACAGATGGACAACAGAATGATTCCTGTAAGGTTTGTAGGGATAAAGAAATGGAGAAACCACAACTTTATTTTCTTACCTTTTAGAATTATTCACTACCAAGTTATTGCTAATCTTGCTAATTTCAATTACACAGGCATCAAATATTTCTCTCTGTAAAAAAATACTCTGTACATTGGATTTTTAAAAAACATGTATCTATTTTATAGTATCTTTAATGAAAGAACCTTAGTGAGCACGCTCACATACCCCACGCGTGCCGCTAATGGACTATCAATGTTATCCTTGAGGAATTAGTATCAAGCTACAGGAATAAAAAATATTGAATGTTTGTAAAAGTGAATGTGCAAGTATTTGAATATCATAACAAAGTTATGTCAAATTTCTTAGTCCAAAGAGCCATAACTCCGACAAAAATTTGGGGATAAAAAATTCCTTGTAATATGCACAACTACATATCGTGTTCTTCTTGCATACCAAGTTTCGTTAAATTCTGTTCAGTAGTTTAAGAAGAGTTGCGATTACAAACTGTAATCATGATTTTCTGCAAATTTCTAAGTCCAAAGGGCCATAACTCCCACAAAAATTTGCGAATCAAAAATTCCCGGTAACATGCACAACTACATATGGTGTTCTTCTTGCATACCAAGTTTCGTTAAATTCTGTTCAGTAGTTTAAGAGGAGTTGCGATTACAAACTGTAATCATGATTTTCTGCAAATTTCTAAGTCCAAAGGGCCATAACTCCCACAAAAATTTGCGAATCAAAAATTCCCTGTAACATGCACAACTACATATCGTGTTCTTCTTGCATACCAAGTTTCATTAAATTCTGTTCAGTAGTTTAAGAGGAGTTGCGATTACAAACTGTAATCATGATTTTCTGCAAATTTCTAAGTCCAAAGGGCCATAACTCCCACAAAAATTTGCGAATCAAAAATTCCCGGTAACATGCACAACTACATATGGTGTTCTTCTTGCATATTAAGTTTCGTTAAATTCTGTTCAGTAGTTTAGGAGGAGTTGCGATTACAAACTGTAATCATGATTTTCTGCAAATTTCTAAGTCCAAAGGCCATAACTCCCACAAAAATTTGCGAATCAAAAATTCCCGGTAACATGCACAACTACATATGGTGTTCTTCTTGCATACCAAGTTTCATTAAATTCTGTTCAGTAGTTTAAGAGGAGTTGCGATTACAAACTGTAATCATGATTTTCTGCAAATTTCTAAGTCTAAAGGGCCATAACTCCCACAAAAATTTGCGAATCAAAAATTCCCGGTAACATGCACAACTACATATCGTGTTCTTCTTGCATACCAAGTTTCATTAAATTCTGTTCAGTAGTTTAAGAGGAGTTGCGATTACAAACTGTAATCATGATTTTCTGCAAATTTCTAAGTCCAAAGGGCCATAACTCCCACAAAAATTTGCGAATCAAAAATTCCCGGTAACATGCACAACTACATATGGTGTTCTTCTTGCATATTAAGTTTCGTTAAATTCTGTTCAGTAGTTTAGGAGGAGTTGCGATTACAAACTGTAATCATGATTTTCTGCAAATTTCTAAGTCCAAAGGGCCATAACTCCCACAAAAATTTGCGAATCAAAAATTCCCGGTAACATGCACAACTACATATGGTGTTCTTCTTGCATACCAAGTTTCGTTAAATTCTGTTCAGTAGTTTAAGAGGAGTTGCGATTACAAACTGTAATCATGATTTTCTGCAAATTTCTAAGTCCAAAGGGCCATAACTCCCACAAAAATTTGCGAATCAAAAATTCCCTGTAACATGCACAACTACATATCGTGTTCTTCTTGCATACCAAGTTTCATTAAATTCTGTTCAGTAGTTTAAGAGGAGTTGCGATTACAAACTGTAATCATGATTTTCTGCAAATTTCTAAGTCCAAAGGGCCATAACTCCCACAAAAATTTGCGAATCAAAAATTCCCGGTAACATGCACAACTACATATGGTGTTCTTCTTGCATATTAAGTTTCGTTAAATTCTGTTCAGTAGTTTAGGAGGAGTTGCGATTACAAACTGTAATCATGATTTTCTGCAAATTTCTAAGTCCAAAGGGCCATAACTCCCACAAAAATTTGCGAATCAAAAATTCCCGGTAACATGCACAACTACATATGGTGTTCTTCTTGCATACCAAGTTTCATTAAATTCTGTTCAGTAGTTTAAGAGGAGTTGCGATTACAAACTGTAATCATGATTTTCTGCAAATTTCTAAGTCCAAAGGGCCATAACTCCCACAAAAATTTGCGAATCAAAAATTCCCGGTAACATGCACAACTACATATCGTGTTCTTCTTGCATACCAAGTTTCATTAAATTCTGTTCAGTAGTTTAAGAGGAGTTGCGATTACAAACTGTAATCATGATTTTCTGCAAATTTCTAAGTCCAAAGGGCCATAACTCCCACAAAAATTTGCGAATCAAAAATTCCCGGTAACATGCACAACTACATATGGTGTTCTTCTTGCATATTAAGTTTCGTTAAATTCTGTTCAGTAGTTTAGGAGGAGTTGCGATTACAAACTGTAATCATGATTTTCTGCAAATTTCTAAGTCCAAAGGGCCATAACTCCCACAAAAATTTGCGAATCAAAAATTCCCGGTAACATGCACAACTACATATGGTCTTCTTCTTGCATACCAAGTTTCATTAAATTCTGTTCAGTAGTTTAAGAGGAGTTGCGATTACAAACTGTAATCATGATTTTCTGCAAATTTCTAAGTCCAAAGGGCCATAACTCCCACAAAAATTTGCGAATCAAAAATTCCCAGTAACATGCACAACTACATATGGTGTTCTTCTTGCATACCAAGTTTCGTTAAATTCTGTTCAGTAGTTTAAGAGGAGTTGCGATTACAAACTTTGATCACAGACTGACGGACGGACGGACGGACCAGTCAAAAACATTATACCCTTCGCAACTTTGTTGCGTGGGGTATAAAAAGTAAAGTACACAGGTATTTTATACCTATGTTACAAATACTCTGAGTTAATACTGAAGTACATCATATCCATTGGTACCATTGGAATAATAAATTCCTTGACATTCATTAATTGATAAACTATTATGAAAAACATCTGTCAAAATAAACAAGATTGCTACGCATAGCCATGTCTCCCCTGCCGCTGCATGAAAGTTGTGTGGTATGTAAATTAGAGCGATATATTCTCTGAGAAACGACAGATCTTCCAGTGAAGTTTTGTCCAATCATGAAAAGTTGGAGATTCACTCAAGTGTGCTAACTTGTTTGCAATTCCGGAATTGAATGGATTCTCCATTTTCCTCAAAATCGATGAAGGGAAAATATATTACAAAATTTCACATTTTTAATTGCGGAGATGAAAGGCTTAGCCAGCCCTGCCAAAAACGTTGCCAGTCTTGGGGTGGTGGTCGGGCTTTTATTTCTAACTTTGTATTTATCTTATACAGTTTACACAGCATACCTGTGTTGGTGCTCTGTGTTTAAAGTTACATTTCTGGCCATGGCTACACTTCCCTGATCGTAGAAATGGGAAACAGAATCCTGAGGGATAAATTATCAGGGTGGGTACTTGTGGAACAGCAAACTTCTCTGGACCTGGGGTGATCTGAAAACACACAAGAATTAATATTTTAATTGTTTCTTAAAAATCCATAGGGAATTATATTCAAATCCAATCGTAGAAATAAACCTTTTATTAAGACATTTCGGCCTTCATCAGTTACACAAAATACTCCTGTGCTACATTTTGACTGTCATCTCTTCAACTTGTATTGAATCTAATTTCATTGGTACAATTATGACGTCATAGTTGTAGTATTGTGACGTCATAGATATGTCCTCCTTAGACTCCATTGTGGCATCACTTCTCCTTGATGTTGGCTCCAAAAGGTTTTAGGGTTTTGAGATTTTCAATCCATTTTGCCTCAATAATTTTCCTATAAGTTGATGATTCGTCATATAGTTCTTCTAAAACTTGTACTGAGATATCTTCAACTCCATTATGTCCTTCACCATTGAAATGTTCTGACACTGCTTTTTGTCTTCTATGGCGAATGTCAGCCAGATGTTCCTTTGTACTTTCCTTAAGAGTCCTTTCTGTTTCTCCTACATATACGTAACGGCTACATTTTTTGAAATGTAGTCCATACATAATTATACCAATGAAATTAGATTCAATACAAGTTGAAGAGATGACAGTCAAAATGTAGCACAGGAGGATTTTGTGTAACTGATGAAGGCCTAAGGCCCGAAACGTCTTAATAAAAGGTTTATTTCTACGATTGGAATTAATATTTTGACAATTCTTGAAACTATTCAAGTATTTTCAATTCTAAATTTTGAATCCCTTTTATATATCTTCTTTAACATAAATACTTAAAAATTAAATCTTCTTTAACATAAATACTTAAAAATTAAATCTTCTTTAACATAAATACTTAAAAATTAACAAGGTAAAAATGCAGGTGACAGGTGGTTGGCTAGAGAATTATAAAATGCATTTGGAAAAAAGAATATTAAAACATTCATATAATATAAATCTTTTTCATTTCTTAAATTTCAATAAACTGATTAATTCCATACCTTAGTGTCAGGATTAGGCCCAGTTGAAGATGGTCTGCTTTGGGGTCTACTTGAACTTGGTTCTTCTCTTTTTCTAGATTCTATATCTTTAAGCTCAGCATCAACTGCATCCATTCTAATGCAAGAAATAAATAAATTACCATTGTACTATTAGATATCTCATTAAATCAACATGTTTGTTTTAATTATAGGCATGTTTTAATGGTCTTGAAGTGTACTAAAACCTAAGCAGTAAACAGTATTAAAAGAAAAGAAAATCTGTCCAAGTAAAAAATGGCTGGATTTTGATAAACAGAAAGTTATCAAGTGACAGACCTGAAATCCAATCTCACAATATGGGAAACCCACCCTGATGCTGTATACCAAATATCAAGTGGTTGTGATCAGTAGTTGCTGAGAAAACTGTTACGAAAATTTCTCCCCCAACCTAGCGCCCGCCCGACATTCACAATTTTATAACTGGGATTTTTCACTGCATGAAATCTGGCCAATGAAACATAGTTATTCTAGCCTTTATTCTTATTTACAGAGGATGACTCCAATTTTAATGTGCAGATGTAATCAAATACTAGTGATTTTTTTATAGCATAGTATTTATGACTAGACTCTAGAACACATCTTACAGAGTGGTTTAGAATGTGATAAGCCCTACCTTTCCTCTTCTTCATTGGTGTGTGCTATTAGGAAGGAGGCGGTCTCGCACTCATCTACGATGATAGAGATGGCATCATCATCCTTGTACTCGTAGACAGGCTTGTTGTTACGTTTGGTACTGAACATGTCAAGTTCTTCTTCTGGTTCTTCTAAAGAGAGATAAAAATAATCACTAAAATAGTAATAGTTGAGTGGTGTGTTAATGTTTTCACACATGGGCTATATACATATAGGGGGATCAGTTTTAATCTCATGATTTTCTGTAATACCTTTATGAAGAATAGTTTTCGACAACCACTAAAAAGACAGAAAAAAATTGTTGTATTTATTGTTTTTCATAAAATCTAAGTTTAGATTTAATTTTTAGATTTATGTATTTTTTTTTGCATTGTTTTCCATGGCAGAGATTTTATTTCCATTAGTTCCTTCAAAAAACATAAACTATACCTTCACTTTCTTTATCCGAGTCAGACGTGTTAGCATCTTTGTCACTTTCACTGCTGTCATCATCATCCTCATCACTGCTTTCTTCTTCACTACTACTACTACTGCTTTCCTCCTCACTAACGTCGTCACTCTTTTCCTTGTCACTTTCCTCTTTTCTTTCATCCTCACTTTCCTCTCCCTTTTCCCCCTCCTTAACTTCTCCATCACTCAACTGGCTGTGATAGTCCCCAATACTTCCTGAGCTAACAGGAGAAAGAGCTTCATCAAATTCATTCAAGTTGCCAACTTTATTGTCTAAGTGTTCATTTAGGTCTTCCTTTGATTCGGGTTCCAACTCTGAGGTCAAATTTTCACTGAATTCTTGGTCATTATTGTCAATAGTATCGACTGGATTTCCCAAAGGCTGATCTGTTTCCATGACAGCTAAATAGATATTTTTTTTAACATAACACACAAAACAAAATTAAAACATCCTAACCTAGATTTAACTAAACTTTTAAAAAAAATCTAAAAAAGAAATTTCTTTTTCTTTTATCATTCAGAAATGTTCTAAAATTTGAATGCCCTTTTGGTATTTATTGCTTTGTAATTTCCAGGCAAATTTTTTTTCCCTTGAATTAATTAAAATTTGAATTATGAAATAATAGGTTTAAATGAAGTTACAATATATAACCATACCTATCCCACTTGAAGGCAGTACAGCATCAGATCTTGTACTCTTTCCACGTTCAGCACTATCTACTATGTCTTCAGAATTAGCAGGCTTGGCAGTAGCAGAATTTAACAAAACATTCTTCCTTAGGCTTTGTTCCTTTTGCCTCAACCTAGGATCCCCAATACTGTTTACTTTTTCACCAGCTGTTTCATTCTGATTTTGTTCGAGTCGACCTGAGGGCTTTACTTTGCTGGAAGATACTGTTATTGTCCTTGAATCATTAGAATGTAATGACTCGTTGTCGTTCGAGGTTAATCGTGAGAGCCTGATTCTTTTTCGTGGGGTAACTTCAGTTGATCCGCTTGTCCATTTTTTCTTGAGGTTATCTGATCTATCTGACACCTTGGAAGACTCACTACATCTGTCAAACTCTATAGTTACATTGGGTTGAACATTCTTCTTTGAACTAGTGGATGATATGCTATCATTGTCCTTTAGAAGCCTTTGAACATTGCCAGCTTTCCTAGGTGATGTTCTTTCCTTTTCAATCACTACAGTTTTATAGATCTGATTGCTGGAGAAGATACCAGTATCCTTAGGAGTGGAAGTCAGTGTAACTTTGTGACTTTCCTCGGGACTATCCATCAGACCACGTAACATGTTCAGAAAGTGTTTCTTCTTGTTCACTGGTGTTTTCACTTCTGAAGCCACAATTACTGTCTGTTTCAGCTCCTGAAGTGAAGGACCAACAGGTTTCTTTCCACCTGTCCTTTCAATTGTATCTAGCGGTGATTTTAAGCTCATACTGGAATCTTTTTGGTCATCCTTTCCAGGTTGTTTTCTAAATGTCTTGTCAAATTTGACTGGTAAGGACCCAAACATGGATTTCATCACCTCCTCTGATTTCATGCCCTTGTAGTCAATAGGAACATTCTTATCACTTCCAGTAGAACTAGTCGTCTTTTTCAGTGAACCAAATCGATCGGACAGACTTCTTGATTTCTCATTGGTATTAGTTTGTCCTTTGCTAGAAATGGTGACTTGTATATCTGAGCCTTTCTGTGGTTGATCCAACACATCTGTCTGTTTTGCTATTCTCTCATCATGAAAATCATCTTCCTCCATTGCATAATTAGCAGCAACATGTTCTTTAGAGTGATCAGTTTTAACAACAGGACCCTTCTCTGTTGTAGCAGCAACTTTCTTTTTCTTTTTAATAGGGCTTTTCTTTGGCTTATCCTTCATGGTTAGGACAGTCTCAAAGGGTTCAATGTCTTCTAAGTTACAGGAAGATATGGGTAACTGGTCCTCTTGTTCTTTTGCCTTTTTCTTCATGATGGACTGTACCAGTTTTGACTGCATGAAAAAACTTTCGTTCCTTTTTGGAATTGGTTCACTAGTTTTCTTAAGAAAGCTGAATCCATCTTGACTATTTGAGTCCTCTTTTGATGGTACTCGCTCCAATGTCTTTTTCTTTTCTGGTTTCGATGATACTCGACCAGATGAGTTTGGCTTGCTTATTGCTTTTTCGAAATCAGTCAAGTTTTTTGTTGGACTTTCTTGTATGGTTTGAAGCTTTGACTTTCCTGCTTTAAGTGATGATCCCTGATCACTATTTTGACTGACCATGGAAGAAATGGAAGAATTTATTTCCATTGAAGCCTTAGACAAGTCTTGTGTGTTGTTCAACATTGGAAAATAATCCTCCTCATATCTTGGGCTATGGATATCAAAGTCATTAGATCTCAATGGGTTTATAACTGGTTCAGATTTGTCAGTCTGAGAATGTTTTAAATCTGACGACATGTTGGCATCTTTGCTCTGTGTCCTGTCTTTTTTGTGCTTACGTCTTTTTATTCTCCATCTCCTATATCCAACCCTTTTCAACACTATGCCTCCAACACGGATTTTCTTCTTGTCTAATTGAATGCAATCCAACAATACAGAACAGTCTTTGAAAATTTCACAATCAGGATATTGACTCCTAATGTCACCAATTGTCATGATTTTCGATGGTGGTGATGTCATTTGTGATTTGACTTGACTTTGTGACTCTTCTAGCACCTCTTTGACAAATAGATTTTGAACTGGTGATTCACTAGATATTGAACTGTCAGACAGTTTTGTTGAAATCTGCATACTTGATTTTCCTTGTAAAGATATCTTGGATGAGGTACCTATATCATCCACAATAAGTGCATTTGGCAGTGTTTTTCCTATAGGTACAGGTGTAGATGCACTTAGTCCTGATTTTCCCAGACTGTTAATAGCAATTTTTACATCCTCTACATTTTTCTCTACACCTGAGCTACTCAAAATCTCTGACATTGCAGTATCAACAGATCCAAAACTTTCATTAACATTTTGTCCTTCTTCAACCAGAGTTTCATCAGCTGACAATCCAGTTTCTGAAACTAGTGCTACTGAGTTTTTTTTATCCACAGACATTTGATCATCACACTTAGTCACTTCAGAAGACATCAAATCTTCTGACAGCATTGATGTGTTAACAGTTTCTGTTATGGATTCATTCAACATGGCACCTGTGAGAGGTTCAGCAGTAAAGCTAATGACAGGCTCGTTTTCTTTCATGCCCTGATCATCGTGTCCATTGTCACTTCCCAGAATAGAAGAAGCTGGAATTGTCTCTACTTCACTCATCATGTCATCTACAACTTTACCAATGGATCTTTCTGAAGACTTACTACTAGGGGAAGTGGACATTAAATTTCTTGAGCTATTACCATCAGATCTTACAGAAGAATGGCTACTTGGAGATGTGATCACTAAGTTTTTTGTGCTGACATCTTCAAACTGTCTTACAGATCTTTCAGACGAGTCGCTACTAGGTGAAGTGATCATTAAGTTTTTGGCATCTAATGATTGGCTCAATTTTTGTATTTTCAGCCTAAGTTGACTCACTTTGTTTGTACAACTGCCTTCTTTGCTTGAATCCTCAAGTTTAATAGTGCTTTTATTTGGATTCACTTTATGAACAGTTTTCAAATGCCTCTTCAAATTTTTCATATGTTTATAACGCAAACCACATAATTCACACTCAAACATCTTACTTGGATCCTGAAATTGATCCAATATATCATTATCTATAGATTGGTCCTTAGTAACACTTGCTTTACTTTTAGCTGTGAGTACAGGGTGAACTTCTATGGGCGATTCCACGATCCTATCTTGTAAGGGTGAATTCGATTGCGATATCATGCCTGCACTTATGTCAACACAGTCCCCATATTGTTGGTGTTGTTTCAATTGTTTATCTGAGTCAAACATTTCTTCACAGAAATTACAGATATATTCCTGCTTTTGTTTGCTAAACATTTGCATGACTTTTTGTAGTCCATGTGGCTTCTTTCCGTTGCCATAATTGATTTTAAAGCAATCCTTCGTGTCAGAAGAAACTTCAATGCCATTTAGAAGACTGTCAACATCGTATCTACTGTCATCACTGCCATTAAGCAACTTAAAGACATTGCAAAGAATATTATCCAAAGTGATTTTTTTGCCATTTTCAATGTCTCTTGAGGCTTCCTTCTTTGAAGAAAACTCTTCCTCATTAGCTCCTTGCTTAGAAACACTAAAGCTTTTGTTTTTATCATAAAAGCATCCATCAGTATTTAATTTGAGGATCTTGATATTTTTCATTGAGTTAGTAGAATCTACTACTCTTAGATCTTCCCTACTATCACCTTTAGGGGTTACAATAGTGAACAGTGGATCTGCCTGTGAAGAATCTGTTTCATCGTAGTTTTCTTCAAAGTTTTTAATCTGGATAGTTTTGACATTTGATACCAGATCTCTGTTACCGTCAAGTAGCCTATCATTGTATGATTTCATAATCTCTTTTCTCTGCTTCCGTGACAGTGAAGAAGTTGTTCTTTTACTTCTTGAGGGTAGTTTTTTCAGACTTTGCTTTTGACCATGACTTTTAACAGGTCTTTTTGATGGTTTTTGTACATTGGTACTCTCAATTTCGTTTAAAATATGATTGACTTCATGTTCATTCTGACCTCCATTTTCCTCAACACCACTTCCTTCACAATTAATATTTTCCTCCTCTAAACTATTGCTTTCTGCCTCTTCAGTATCTTTGCTCTCAGTGTAGCTTTGCTCATTCACAGTTTTCTCATCAATGATGAGATTTTTTTCACTGTCAATTTTATTGTCCTCATCAGTTATCTTTTCATGATCATTGCCCACATCAGTTTTTCCATCAGTCTTGAATTCAGCAAAATAGCTTTCTTTAACACCCATATTCTCCTTAGCTGTGTTAATTCCTGAATCTTTCTTAATTTTCTTAGATATCTTATTACTACCATCCTCGCTCCTTGTTTTTCTTTTTTTCTTTCTGACAGAACTATTATCAATGCTATGAATACTCGAGCTATCTTCCCTGCTTGAGTTGTCTTCTCCTTGATTGAGTTTGTCAGCATCACAACTATCTATTTTAGTAGTGCCCATTTCGGGAACACTTTCTGAGGCTGTTGTATCCATTACACTGGTATCGTTTTCAGAAGATGAAAGTTCTAGATCTTTTTCTAAAGTACTTTGTGAAAAATCGTGCTTTTCTTCTGAGGCTACATCAGTGTCATCGGTAGAACATTGCTGATTTAACTCCAACGCATTGTCTTTGGCAACTTCTGTTTCATTTGTCAACTGTTGACCTTCAACCTCATCCTTACTATTCCTTTCATTAATTTCTAGATTATTCAATACAACTTGTTCAACTGTCTCCAATTGCAAGCTTGGAGTTTCTATGGTTGTCTCGCGTTCCACCTGCTGAACTGTCGCTACTTGTGAGCTTGGGGTTTCATTGGGTGTCTCATCTTTCACATTATCTTTGGTTAGACCTTGCACTCTTGGTGATTTTCTTGTTGATTCTTGCCTTCGAGATGGCCATTTGATTTTTAACTTCTCTTTTTTTGAAGGTGATTGTTTTCTTTTGCTATTAATAGACTTGTTGTTTTCATCTGCCTCCTGCTTTTTTCGTCTTCCTTTTTTCTTTTGACCATCAAGTTCATCCTCTGGCATAACAGATACAAGAGGATGAAAGGCAAAATGTAATGGCCTTTTTGATAAAATTTTAGTTCCTTCATCTAAGCTTTCTGTTGAGAGTTCAATCTGACGCATGAAATTGTTTTTATCACCAAGACCAGCATCTTCTTGGTTCATCTGATCTTTAATGACATTGTCATTGACTTGTTTGTCCTTATCCTTGAAATTTTCAGCTTCATTTTCATTTTGTACTGTTTGACAATCCATTGTATAGCTACCAATTTCCATTCTTTCCTTCTCGTTATTTTCCTCAGGTTGTTTGGTTGGCTCTGCTATTACTTTAATTCGTTTTAGTTTCTTTTTCTTTGACTTCGTGTTACTTTCCTCCCTGTTTTCATTTTCCTTTTTATTCTCAACTTCCTTATCATGTTTCTCAGATCTAAGCATTGAAGTTGGCACCTTTTCATCATTGCTTTTCTCTTCAACACTGCCTTCATCCTTTTTATCATTTTCCATATGTTCTATTGTTTTCTCCTTGTCATTGACATGTTTGAGTCTCTTACTTTTCTTAGATCTTGTGGTGGCTACTTGTTTTTCTTTCATGTTATTTTCCTCCGTGTTGACTGTCTTATTTTGTTCCACAGACACTGAAGTTGACATGCTATCATCAATGTTTTCCTCTTCCACATTGCCTGCATCCTTTTGATTATAATCCTCATTTCTATTTCTTTTTTCTAGTGTTTTCTCTTTATCATTGACACATTGTAGTCTCTTGCTTTTCTGAGACCTTGTAGTTGGTACTTGTTTGTCTTTCATGCTACTTTCTTCCTCGTTTTCTTTCATTTCTTCTCCCCCTCTGTTAGGCACTGAAGTTGGTACACTATCATCAATGTTTTGCTCCTCTACAATGGCAGCATCTTCATTTACAATTTCCTCATTTAGGCTACTTTCTACAATTGTTTTCTCTTTATCCTTAATTTGATTTAGTCTCTTGCTTTTCTTTGACTTTGAAGTGTTCACTGACTTTTCTTTCAAGTGACTTTCTTCTTTATTGACTTCCATTTCTTTTTCCCCAAATTTTGTCTCTGAAATAGGTTTGCTTTCAAGAATGATTTGCTCCTTTACACTGGCAGCATCCTCATTTGTGCTACTTTTTTCTACAGTTTTTTCTTTGTCATTGACATGCTTAAGTTTTTTGGTTTTCTTAGACCTCGTAGTGGGTACATGTTCTTCATTCATATCTTTACCACAAATTTTGTCTCCATTTTCTAATATATCCTCAACTTCCTTATCTAGCTCCATAGTTGGTATGTTATCTTCCATCCTTAACTCTGCTTCATTGGCAATATGTACATTTTCAGGTTCCTCATTTTTACTATTTTCATCTACCAGTTTTTCTGTAACACTGATACGTTTAAGTTTCTTGGCCTTCTTAGACCTTGTAGTGGGTACTTGTTTATCTTCATTGGTCTCACTTTTCTCATTGCTCTTATTCACATCTTCAAATATTTCCTGATCATGAAAGACTTCTTTATCTTTCTCCCCAAAATTAAGCATTGAAGTTGCTATGCTATCACCAATATTTTCGTCTTCCATGCTGCCTCCATTCTTTTTATCAGTTTCTTCTATTTTACTACTTTCCTCTTGAGTTTTCTCCTGACCTTTTAACTCCTTCATTTCAGATACAGGTTTTGATTTACCTCTTCCTGAATTTCTCCTCCTTCTACATTTTGGTCCTATCAGTTTCTTCTTTCTCATCTGTGTAACAACATTGCTCAAGTCAGCTACTTGTTGTGCAATGATTGCAGCCATGTTTTCATTTACTTCCTCAAGCATGGAGTCATCATCATTTTGTACTACATCATTAGCAGAGAATGTTGGATCGGGCTTGTCACTCCTGACCAAATCACTGGTAGACTTTGGTTCCAGACATCTGAGGTCCTTCATGTTAATAGTATCTTCAATGTCGACAAGTTTTTGAAGAACTATTTTTGGGGATCTTCTTAGTGTTTTTTTCTTCTTGTCTGTAGACTCGGCTGGAGTATTATTGTCATCATTAAAATCAGTTGGTAAATCTTGGTCACTGTCTTCTGGTTGCCAACTTGATGTAGGTTTTTCACCAACTACAGGTTCAGAACGGTTATCATTTGATGCAGGATTGTCGCAAATTACTGGTTCAGACTGGTTGCCTTTTGATGTATGTTTAGATCTTTCAAATCTTTCCAATAGAGACTCCCTTGATACATGTTTCTGCTTCCCAACTTCCATAGTCCTTTTCCTATCATTCTTTGCTTTAATAGCTTCCTTGAGAGCTTTAGGAGAGTTAATACTAATACAAGATTTACCAAGTTGTTGTACTGGCTCTATTTCAGATTGTTGAGCCCCTAAAGGCTCCATAACATGAGTCTCCAAGTCAGATAATGCAAGTTTTTCTGAATTGCTTTTATCTCTATTGTTGGTTTTCATTTGATTTTTTCCTTTACATACTGGTTCCAACACACAAGTCTCTAAGTCTGTGATTTCAGTGTTGCTTGTATCTCTATTGTTTGCTTTCATTTGAGCACTTCCTTCATCTGGTTTAGTCTTTACATTGTCTTTGAGAGGGACAACACTTCTCTCATGATTGCCACCTAAAGTTATTTGAAAATTTTCAAATTTCATTTTGTTATTGTCTTCCTCAGCCTTTTTATTGGCCTTGTCAATAACTTTTCTTGCTCCACCACATCCTACTGTAATTTTCAACCCAAGACAATCATTTTCTGCTGGACTGCTTTCAAATGACAACAGGAGACGTTCATGTAA
Source organism: Arcuatula senhousia (assembly GCA_963971305.1). NCBI lineage: Eukaryota > Metazoa > Mollusca > Bivalvia > Mytilida > Mytilidae > Arcuatula > Arcuatula senhousia. Next base: position 60,600,679 of record OZ020305.1, on the reverse strand, counting down.
CCTATCCTTACATCCCGTGTTTAACATGACTGTGACATTGTCATTTCCTACTGCATCGGACATGCTTGTTGCTGTTTCGTCTACTTCAGGTCTACAAACATCATCTTCCTTATCCATATCTAAGACATTTACTCCTCCACTTGTATCTGTAGTATTTAAAGTACATTCTGTAGTTGTTGTGGAGCTGTTAATTTCTTCTCCACCATCAGCATTTTCCTTAGTCATGCTATCATCAATTTCACTCATCAACTTTTCATTAGTTTCCTCTGATCCATTGTCCAATCTTACATATCGATGTAGTAATGGATGATATGTCATTTTGTCAGTATGCTGTTTCTTACAGTGCCTCACTACATTGGTATGTGACATAAAAATCTTATGACAAAAACTACACTGATAAACAAGTTCAAAATACTGTTCCTTGGAACTTCTATTTTTGAATCCCCATTTTATTTTGTGACATTGATCCAAGTGTATAATGAAGGTTTCTTTGCCATTACACATGTCACCACATATTTTACACTCATAGAAGTGCATAACAAGGTCTTCAGGCCTTGAAGGATTGTCAACATTCATTTCTTCAAGTTTTTCCTTCAGATATGGGAGACTATCTTTAGTTACCATCTTCATTCCTTCTTTTACAAGTAATTTGTCTAAAATTGTAGCACCATTCAATTTGTTCATATCTGAAATGTCAAAACAAAAATGTCATAACTCACTAAAAGATGAAGAAAAAGACCTAGTAGCACATTGTAGATAAAACAAACATCAAATGCAACATACAGTGTTCAGTCTAGAATTTGGCCACTAGGGCCCAACAATATAAAGCTGATAGAAGGAAGTGTTCAATGGACAAAAATTGATGGTTAATGTTTCAGTTTGCAGTACAAAATAAAAGCATACATTGGAATTTATTTGAGGAAACTACCATTAGTTGTTTTATATTACATGTATTACAGGGTTCCCACTATTTTTTGGACACTACATGTACTATTAATTAAATACTGTATAAATTAATGAATACATGTCGGGTGTCGTTTTATTTTTTTCATTAAATCTTTAAATTAAATGTCTAGTAATCAGCCATCCCAATATTTCGATATGACAGGATTTGATTTCCAGCTTGATGTTACTTGCCAATTGTGTGGTTTCAATAATTTTGTGTTAGCATTCTCTCCTGCTGCACCGCTTCATTATGACTTCCCCTGTTTGAGCCTATTTTACTCCTTTGTTAGTTTAATTTAATAGGAAGAAATATGCTTCAAAAAAGCTGAATCATGAACAGACACTTCAGGCAAAATCAATAATTTTGACTACTTGATAATTACTACATTGTTCATGATAAAAAGCATACTTAGGACCAATAGGGGTGAAACGTTACACTTATCCCACAATACGATATGTACCGTAGATTTTCTTAACAATACTATTACATTTGATATGATACGGTACATGGTTTTGTTACATATATTTAATGATTGTTGTAACTTGTTTTTATCAATCTTTGGTTCTTTGCATTTATTTTGCATTATTAGTTTCCAAAGAAAACAAAGACAAACATTCATTTTTAAATGTTATTTTCATCGGTGATCACATCAGCCATAACTATGACTAATATTGAAACATCCGCACTGAAGATTTCCAATGGAAAATGCTAAAATAGTGACGAATTATCCCAAACTCGTACCAAATCGAAAGTTCAAAATTTGTAACGTACACCGAAATTCACTAAAAATACCATGGCTTTTCGGTACTTCTGAGTATTGTTTCACCCCTACGACCAAGCATATATACTGTATATTTCCAGTATATTTCAATGGGACTTTCTCAAATTTCAAATTTCTGATAAATTTTGAAGGGACTTTTTAAATTAAAATCAATGAAAATTATGTTGCGCCAGTAATGACCCAGTGCGTTAAATAAACAAAAACATGCGGGAATGGAACACTGCAACATAGATAATTTTAACCATTTTTTCTATATCTATGTGTTCAGCCTTGCATTCACAATCCCTTATACCGGCAATTTGTAGACAGGACTTAATAAATCATGGACTATTCTAAATGTATTACAACTTAAATAGTTTCATCATTCAAATGATATTGTGTTTATAGTCACACAAAGCGAACCCTAACTCAACAATTCTGATTCTGGAAATATGAAAAATGGACTTAAAAACAAGAGGCAAATTTCAATTTTTCTGCTCAGCAGTGTACCATATATGGAATCAGTCCTTTCTGTAGAAGTTGAGAAATTTGCATCACAAATTTGAATGAAAGACAAGACAGCTGGACACTGTGATTACAATATAGCCCCTTTCATAGGATTTATTGCATTATTGTTGTATCAATTTGAACAAATATCTTATTAACTTAAGAAGCCATGAATGCTGTTTAAGAGACTGAAAATTTCCAAAAGCTGGAAGGCAAGCCAAGGACAATTTTGACTTGAGACTGGTATTTTTGGCATATACAGCACCTGTTTGCCAAACAACCTGGTCTCGAATGTTTGACACACGCATGTCATTATTTTGAGGCAACTGTCTGGAAATGTTTACTTTAACCTAATCTTTATTTTTATTCTCATCAACCAGTATTACAGAGGTACAAAGAAAAAGCATATATTGTTTGCTGCCTGCAGGTAATACCTTTGACATTTAATATAGTCACAGTTGTGACCAAAAAAAGAAAATCTGCAATTTTTAATGTCCATAGTGCATATTTTCCTTATGAAAACACTGGGAGCATGAAAAAAAAATCAACCTTAAATCTTCCAGAAATTATGTATTACATCATTTACACCAAATATGATATGAATTTGTTGTTCAAATTGCCCACATTTGAGAATTGCTTACCTAAGTGAGCAGTTGCAATATGGCTAAGTAAATTCATCCTTCCAATTCTTTTGGCACAGCAAAATTCACAGGAGAAAACTGAAAATATATATATATATATATATTTAGAAATTAATCTCTATTTACACTAGTGCCTACAAGCCACATACATGTAGGAAGGAAAACATTAACGTGATGGCCGCCTGGCAAAGTTTGAGGTCTTGACCTTTGACCTTTCGACACCATAACTAATTAGCCTTATCTCATCAGTGTTTGAAATTAGGTCAGACCTACTGGAAATATCCAGTTAAAATGATTCGGTCAAGTTAAATTTTGCATTAATTTATATTAAACATATTGGAAAACAATTTGCAAATTTGATAAAAATAGGCATTGGGTCCACCGGACTCCATTTCATAACTTCTTTGACTGCCTCACAAGTTATATTATGGTAGTTTCATTAAATTCTGCTTAGGGGTTCCAAATTTAGCTTCGGAAACTAAATTTTCTATAAATTTTCAAGTTTGTGACTTTGACCTTCAACCTATTGTAATGTATGTAAAGGGTGAAAAACCAATTGATTTATTTTTGAGTGGGTTAAAAAAATTATAATAGTGACATAAAAAGAAATTAACCAATACAATAAATTTTCAGGTGTGTGAAAACCCCAATAAGAAAATCTTATCTGAAGCTCTGGAAAGACAATGCCATGGGCAATTAACCTAAAGAATCTTATTTTTTTAATTATATGCAGGGTAAATGTAATAATATACATGTATACCTTCTGGGGTGTGACACAATAACTTACCTGTATGGGTATGAGAATGTTGTCTAAGAGTATCAAACTTTTGAAATATTGCAGGACAGAAGAGACATTTGTAGCGTTTATATTGGTTCTCAAGCTCAATTCGATAAGGCTGTTCTAAACCTACAAAAAAAACAACCATAGATTATTTTAATGGGCATACAGCATTTTAATGGCATGATAATGAATAAAGTTAACTCCTCAGACAGTTCTGATCATCAAAATTTACCGTATAGCGGGTAATTTTTTGCAGTGGTTTAATTTTCATGGGTCGACGAAAATTGCCAAAAAATAAATCCCACGAAAATATTATTCTAATGCAAATCATTAACATAAACATCCACAAACTGCGAAAATAAAACCTGCAAAAAATTTTCCCATAACTTTTCAGACAGAAACCGCGAAATATTACCACCGCAAAAATAACCCGCTATCCGGTATATTCCTTGATAAATTAATAGTGGTTTTAGATCAGTTCTGACATTAAAATGTCCTTATATGGACCACCCCCATATCTCATTGCTCAAAGTGTAATAATTCTTATGAAAATTAGCAAACAAATTTTTAACTTGATCTGAATCTCATCAAGATTGACTCACATACCAAAATCAGTGCATCATCTTCAAGCATTTAGAAACAAGTGAACACTTGACTTCATCTACTGATGGAATGAAAACATTTTGGGGCACCTCAGGCAAAAATCTTCAATAAAGTATTACAAGTAACATAAAACTTCCACCTATGAAGACTTTTGTAGAACACATATAGCCAAACATCAAAAAAAAGCTTCTATTTTCAGCAACCGCGGCAATGTTGGCAATCTTTGTAGAGGACATCCCATAGATGACATGGGTAAAGTTTCAAAACAATCTCTTCAGTAGTTTTAGAGAAGAAGATTTTTAAAGAAAAGTGAATGACAACAACAGAGGATGACAACTGCCAAGTGATAGCAATAGCTCACGTGACCCTTTGGGTCAGGTGAGTTAAAAACGGTATTTTTATCTTTAAACGGCCATATCCCCTGCAAGGGATCTTCTGACAACTTCATTTTAATGAAAACTTTTGTAGAGCTTGAGGAAGGTTTGTTGCATCAGATTTTCTCCATCTACATGTATTAAGATTTATTCTGACCCACACATTCTATTTTAAGCAATGGCAGCCATGTTGTTTGGTCAGCTGACACTATTTTTTCAATCTTGGTATAGGACATCCCATAATTGATGTGTTTGAATTATACTGCAATCTCTTTAGTAGTTTCAGAGAAGATTTTTGAAGAAAAGTCAGCAGACGGAATGATGGATGGACGACAGACAATGGTCAAATGAACAGATGCCAAGTGATGACAATAGCTCAACTGACTCTCGGGTGAGCTAAAAATTTATTTATCTAATAATTGAATAGATGATGTAAAGTATAAAGAATGAACACTAACATAAAATGCACCAAAAATTAAACATACCCATTTTGATCTAAAACCACCAAAATATCACCATACCAATATACCACAATTATGGTAAAATAATTCCTGGATTCTCATAAAAATTTCTTAGAAATATGGGGTGGGTAAGGGAATTTTATTCTCTATCCATATTGATAAAATATCCTGCCATTAGAAAGTTACCAGAATGAATATAATTTGCCAAAAAATTTAAATTAAATCATTTACCAGAAAAATAATCAGGGCAGAAAGGGATTAAAATCTATATCATACTTATATATAGGCCTGATGCTGCATACCAAATATCAAGAGGTTGTGAACAGTGACCAAAACTTAGACAGTAAGAATAAAAAGCTACGCCGAGCGCAGCATGATACGACCGCAACATGTTGAGCCCTGTACGTTGAAGGCCCAATATGGATAGTCTATTGCTTTGGTCACATGCAGCCCATGGTGGACTAATAAAGATTTTTGACACATGCACCCTGTGGTGGACTTTAAAATGCATATTTGACACATATATATTCACATCAACATCTTATTGAAAAAGTCTTATATAAATTGACATATTTGGTCCTTTTGGACCCCTATTTTTTTTAAAAAACAGTAAGAATTATTGCAAATCTGATTGAAAAATACGGGCAGGGATTTTCACAAGGATTCAAATGAATTTTTTTTTTTTGAAAATCAGACCAAAAATAAAAAGTTGATTTTATGGGCTTGGCATGTCTATGGCCCCCTGTAGCAATGTAAAACTGCAATATATTTTAAAACCATTGACACATTAAGTTGACAGAATTCAATGAGCAATTCAAAGAAAAAAGAATTTTCAAAATCGAATGAATAATAAAATTTCTACAAGTTTTTTAGCCCCTTTTGGTCCTTTTTTTCTATAATGGTAGGGGCCACAAACCCAAAATACAGTACCAACCTTCCTTCAGTGGATAAAACCTTCATATAAAAACTTCACAACAATTGTCTGGTCCAGTACAGCTTAATTTATTTACATGGACAAACTTTAAATAAAAATGGCGATTTTTGCCCCTTTGACCCCTAATTTCTCAAAAATGGTTAGAGATATTGCAAATCTGATTGAAAAATGCAGGCAGGGGTTTTTCACAAGGATTCCAATGAAAAAAAGATTTTCAAAATCGGACCACAAATAAAAAAGTTGAATTTTTGGGTGTGGCCCCTTTTTGACCCCCTGTAGCAATGTAACAGTGGAATATATATCAAAACCAATGACACATTTAGTTAACAGAATTTAATGAGTAATTAAATTAAAAAAGAATGATCAAAATCAGATAAAAAATAAACATTCTACAGAAGTTTTGTCACAACAACCATTTTAGCCCCTTTTGGCCCTTTTTTCTAAAACCATAGGGGCCAGAAACCCCAAATGCAATACCAACCTTCCTTTAGTGAATAGAAACATCATATCAAAATTTCATAACAAACGGTCAATATTTACTCAAGTTATCGCACGGAAACCAAATGTCCCCAGACGACGCAGACGCAGACACAGACGCAGACGACATCGCCATAACATTATACGACCACAAATTTTTTGCGGTCGTATAAAAAGATAACCACTGCCCTTGTCAGAATTATTTATGGCTCACTTTCTCCAAATTTTTGTAAGCTACAGATACATAATTCTCCATTCAATAACCTAAGAAACAAACCTGGATGAAGTAATTCAGTATGACGTTTTAAATTATAGAAGATTGTACATTTATGAGGACAAAAGCAACATTCACACAACTCTTCCTCATTGGCTTGTGTATCTTGATTTTCATTCTTGGTGCTTTTTCCGGGGGACTGTTGTTTAATACCTACAATGAACAATTCTAAAATAAACTCAAAATAGAAAAACTGTTATCAGAAGCTCACAATAAAATAATCCCCACTCACCAAAAAGAAAGCCGATTTTTTTTCTTCTCAATATTAGGTGCATTGCAAAATTTATCACATAGATTGTGTGACAGTTTTTTTCAAATTTCATTGAGAAGTTCAGGAGATGCAGATAACATTTTAATCATTACTTTTTAACGGATGTATTGTAACAGGTAGAAACTGTCACCCTTTCTGGGCATCCAAGTTCTCTTTTTTTTAAATTAGTGTAATTAAAATTGGTTTTGTGGTCCTGTGTTTTTTTTCTCATAATGATGTAAAAGTCTCTGGTGTCCAATGTCATGTCCTTATCATTATGGACTTAGAAATTCAATTAGTATTTTATTGCTTTATTCAGCCACATACATCCAGTAAGGAATGTCCAAATTTAAGTCGCTGAAGATGAATGTACATGTACATGTAAATTAGAAAAGAAAGATCTTGTTTAGAAGTTTGTGTAGTCATGTTTAATCAGTGTAGATGGCTACAGATTCATATATTAAGAAAAAATCAATTCCATTTAAGTCCATATTTAAAAGTATTTGGTAAAAATAAAATAGTTTTTTTTTATACTTGTGGACATATAACCACTTTAAAACAATAGAACTTTTAGCACAGATTTAAATTACTAATTAAATAAGACTTTTGAAAATTTACTGCCTGTCAGGGTTGGAATCTGTTTTAAAGTTTCACTCTGTTTTGACATAGATGATGGAGATAGACTTCTTTTAGTAGAACATATAGGCCTCTGCTTTGATGAACTAAGACTCCTAGGTCTAGGCTTTTCTGGACATTTTTTATCAACATTTTGATTGTCAGGCTCTTCAGGTCTTTTCTTAGGATCATTAAGACTGACTGCTCTGCCTTTTGGTGACAAAGACGGCGCACGAAGTTGAGGCATTATCTTTTTACTTTGGCTCCCAACATTTGATTTATTGCCAGTCTTCATCTTTTTCAAATCAGCTTGGTCTTTTTCTTGGTTTTTAGGACCTTTCTTCACTTTGTTCATATCTGTAAAATAAAAACATATAATCTTGTAAAAACTTTTACTTTTATCAAATTAAAAAATATCTAATTTAAATTAGAGTTGACTTGCTTTTAAATGAAAGAATAATAAATAAGAATGACTTGTCTTGAAAGAGTTATAGCAATCAAACCTATAAAATATCAATTTTAATCCAGAAAAGTGTTTAAATGTTACTTCAGACACTAAATAATGATAGATGTACATTGTACATGGCCTATAAAGACTGGGAGAATAACATTCCTTAGCACCACTTCAATCAATCATGACCTAAATTGTCTGCTTTCAGTCCATCTTGTTTAATATAAATATAAATAGATTGTCTTGCAGCAAGACAACTTATTATTGCTGAAGAGAGAAGTCACAGATTATAACAAAACTTTACCCTTTCCTTGGTTTGAAATCTGTTTTAAAGTTTTATTCTCCTTTGATAAAGATGATGATAGACTTCTATTCATGACTGTTTTAGAAGAATTTGAAGGTCTCTTCTTTGGTAAACTAAGACTCCTAGGCCTAGGCTTATCGGGACATTTTTTATCAGCATTTTGATTGTCAGCCTTTTCAAAACTTTTTATAGGACCCTCCTGTTTGTCAGGCTTTTCAGGACTTTTAAGACTGTCCCGTTTGTTAGGCTTTTCAGGACTTTTGTTAGGATCCTTCAGACTGACTGCTCTACCTCTTGGTGACAAAGATGGTGTTCGAAGCTGAGTTTTTATCTTTTTACTTTGGCTCCCAACATTTGATCTACTGCCAGTCTTCATCTTTTTCAAATCTGCTTGGTATTTTTCTTGATGTTTAGAAGCTTTCTTCACTCTGTTCATTTCTGTAAAAATAAAAACTTTTAGGTCATAATGTTGTGAAAAACTAACTTTTTTAATATCCTATGAAACTGAACATGAGATTGGTTTGCATTTATATGAGTAATCGGTAGTGATATCATCTAATATGTTTATAATAAAAACATTAAAATGATTTTAAAGAGACTTGGTACTAGTCTATAACATACATGTACAACATGTATAGACAGTCATGTGTGCTCCAACTTCATAATACTTTCTGGTCTTAATATCTTAGATATAACTATATTATATAGCTTTAACTCATTTTCAAAATTTTCTAAAGCAATATAATGGTGCAGTACATATCAAAACCATAGACACATTGAGTTGACAGAATTTAATGAGCAATTCAACTATTTTTTTTTTTTCAAAATTGAATGAATGATAAACATACTACAACAGTTTTGTTAATACACCTTTTTAACCCCTTTTTGCTCTTTTTTCTAAATAGATAGGGACCACAAACTGTTAATGCAATACCAACCTTCCTTTAATGGTTACAAACATATCAAAATTTCATAACAATCAGTCAATATTTTCTAAGTTATTGCCATGCAGTGAAAGAAACAAGCAGTAGACCGCAGATAAATTCCTTGCAGACCTGAGTAGGTCTACATAGAACTGGAAATTTTTTCTTTAAGATGCAACCATATTTCTATGAAATGTGGAGTTGACTCAGAAGTTTATTTCTAAGACTGTTAATGCACCAGCATGGAAACTAAATGTCCACAGTGACAACAACAACAGCGCTGACCACATCGCCAAAACATTGTATAATCGCAATCGCAAAAATTTTGTGGTCCTAAAACAAAAACCATAATGTATGTACATACGTACAAACGAAAGAACAAAATGCTATATCCCCTCCCCAAATCTGTTGGTTTCGGGAATAATAAAACATAGATTGAATTTTTTTTTAGCAACCATATTATCAAGTATTTGGTTGACTCGTTTAAATACATGTCATTGAAAGGCTTAGGTCACAGACACAGGGCACAGCATTGTAATAGACCTGATGATTGTATAAACAGTTGGAGATTAATCAGTGAGGCCAGGTGCTCTTAGCACACCAAGTGCACTGTATAAACATTAAAATGCAATTTTAAAGAGTGTTGAAAATGTTTTACTTTTTTGGCCAACAACGACTGGTCACAGAGTAGATCTCGCCATTTTTTCTCTAACTGTCAAAAGCAGTTCTCACAATGTTGCCGATTATTTTTCTATTTTTCCTCCAAAAATTGTCAGGGAATAACTCATTTAAAAGGCATTTTTTCCATCCTTATAGATCGAATCCGGGTCGTTTCGTACCGATTCCCGTTCGTACCGGGTCGTTTCGCACCGGGTCGTTTCGTACCTACAACTGAGTCGTTTCGACCCTATTTAGTTAGAACATTTTGTAGAAAGATTGTGATATTCAAGTTGGAATATATTAATAATTTGAGCATAACTGAATAAAAGAAATGACCAAAACCACTAACTTACAAGAACACAACCACAAAAAAATTATTTTGTTAATTTTAAAGTCGTCTATGTGTGGGTTTAGTTTTTCAACGTATTATTTCATATTATTTATTCCGCAAGAGTTCAGCTGATGGTGTTGGCGTTTATAAACTTATCCCGTGTCTCCAGAAGGAAGCCAGACTAGTGTTTGCCAGTGTCACCGCTGAAGACCTGCAGCGAGATATCGACCCAAAGTACACCAGACTTCAGCAGCAGATCACCAAGCTCTGGGACGACTACATGGACAGCAGCATCACCACTGCCCACTTCCTTAAAGCAGTTGGATCACTGTATACAGTCACCGACCAGTGAATTAGAACAAAAGACAATGATAGACGTTTTGCTTATTAGTGCTTAATATTGATTATTGTTATGATATTGTTATTGTTTTTTGTATGTGAATAATGTATATAAGTAAAGATATAAATTTGACTTATACTTGTTCTATTTTATATAACCATGTGGAAATCTTGAATTGAAATAATCTACCCTACTTCAACATGTCAATGTCCTCTGTTTAGTCTTCCTTATTGGTTATGAAAAATCTTTGTTGTAAACATATAAAAAAAATGCAGTTGCGGAGAATTTGAATTCAGATACCAACACCCTCCACAAAGAATACCTAACAATATAAAAATGAGAAAAGAGATACAGTACGCCCAGGGACTTGTGACTACTATAGTCCCAATCCGACATGTCGGAAATCATAAATCCGACATTTTTATGGTAGGTAATCACAGCATGATCGACACTTGGTCAGACTGGGTCAGAGGTCATAAATCACCTAACCTAATTGGAAAACAGGTAAGAGATCGTAATTGGTTTACCTGTAAAAACGGTGAACCATAATTAAGTGATTTAGAGAAATTCGTTAGATTGTTTAAGTAATTGGTATTTAATATTTTGAGGTTTCTTATTTCAATGTACGGAATATCAATATTACATGTTGTTCTTGCAAGTTTGGTGTCGGTAAAACGGACAAGGAATGCAAAAAATGACCAAAACTTAAATTATGTGTTTTATAAGTTTTTAATTCTGAATATCTTTGGAATTTCTTTTATAAATAAGGATTGAAATCAATAAATTAATTAATAGCAGTTATTTTCTTGCATCAATTTATTTCAGGCCAGTCTCTTTCCCGGATCTCTAAACAAATTTATTTTAAAATCCCGGTTCAACGAAGTTGCGTACATTAAAGGGGGTGGTAAAGGGGGGGTACGTACACGGATGAACGGCCAATAAAAAATGACAATCACGATGAACGGCCAATAAAAAAATAATAATCACGATGAACGAAAAATGAAATAGAGAAACACGATGCACGATGAACCTCCATGCACGGCTGAACGGGTAATAAAAATTGCTCAACACGATGCACGAAAAAAACCCTTTACCACCCACATTAAACAATGTAATCTTGCATTCGTCTAATCCAATAAACCATTTACTAGATCACTCTTTTCCCTCTTTATGCTGTACAATGCAAGATACTTCTTAAAATGATGCAAATTCAAGGAAAGTTCGTCAATGTGTATATGTTTGCTATTCTTAGTACGGGGCCAACATCAATTTGCATAAATCAATAATACATGTACCTGCTCAGTTACAAGTCTATTTTTAGAACACTTCAAATGTTTAAATTTGTGATGGAACATTTTGCCGTAATTTGATATTATAAATTTTAAATGATAATTTGTAACAAAAACCTTATTAATTTACTAAAAATATTCAATTTCACACGAATATTCGTAATTCTTTAAAGACTGATCAGCCGCTAACGTTAACTTTGTCGCAAGTCCCGATCAGTGATTTGACGTTTGAAAATATTTTTTTTATTCTTTCCAAAAAGTTTATAAGATATTAACTGTTTAATACAATTTCGAAATATTAATTTTCACAATCGTTTCTGTTCATTTCATTTCAGTCAAAATCATCGTAGTTTTTAAGTGAATGAAAAATCCGTAGAAGTTAACTTTGTCGCAAGCCTTTGATTGCCGTCTTTCAGTTATGCATTTGAGAATTAGAAATCTGCTTTATAATTCTAAATGATAATTTGTTACAAAAACCTAATTCATCTACTAAAAATATTCAATTTGTCACAAATATAATGTACGTAATTCTTAAAAGACCGATCAGCCGCTTACGTTAACTTTGGCGCAAGTCCCGACCGGTGGACTTTGACGCTTGAAATTATTTTTTTCTTTCCATAAAATTCATAAGATATTAACTGTTTAATACAATTTCGAAATATTAATTTTAACAATCGTAAATTTTAACAATCGTTTCTGTTCATCTCATTTCAGTCAAATTCATCGTCGTTTTTAAATGAAATGAATGAAAAATCCGTAGAAGTTAACTTTGTCGCAAGCCTTTGACTGCCGTCTAAAGGGTCTTTCAGTTATGAATTTTAGAATTAGAAAGCAGTTTTCCGAATAAAAGATTACAAAACGTTTTTGGTGTGTGTATTTAAAATTAGGCAGATATTGATTTGTTAATTATCATAAGCTAATTGCTTTTAATAATTTAAACTGTGTCGCAAGTGCCGGCCACGGGTCAAGTCGTATACAAATTAAATTTTAAAAGATCATAAAACGTTTCTGGTGTGTCCATTAATTACCTCATCCAAAGTCAGGTTTTGGGGATGAGTTAATTAGGTTGATAGTTTATACTGATATTATAAATTGCATAAAAATTATAATTGATAGTGTAATCAATTTAAGAATAACGGAAGTAGCAAGGTTAAACAAGATTAAAAGACCATAAATTAATCTTTGTCAAATATTCATTTATAGGGAATCGGCATATAATTTTCCTGTTAACGGGAATAAATGATACAAAAATAATGTTTTTGTAGACCTGACTGTCAGATGTTTCGGAAATGTTTCGGAATTGAAAATAATTTTGAAATGGGGACTGTTTTAAAATACCAAAAGCGATACGAAGAACGGTAAATTTGGTAACGTGGAAATTTAACCTCTCATCAGCAGCATTCAAATAAAAACATGGGAAGGTCAGAAACAAAACAAAAAATAATAAAGGAAAAGAACTCAATCCACAAAACATAGATATCAGTGAATCTAAACCCTGGCCCGAGCTATATTGTAACTATTCTTGCATACATGCAAACTTCGGGTTTATAAAAAACTATTTGCATTCTTTCGCAACAAACTAAAATAATTACAAACTAGGGATTTATTGTTTCTGGATTAAAGCAGATATAATTACACTTTAATTCATATTCGATGGCAAAAGCGTAGTATATAATTAAAATCGTACAATAATATCAATTCTGAACTTTCACGATTGGTGAATGAAGGACTTTTTGGTATTTGAAAAAAAGACTATTTTCACGTAAAATGTTAAGTTCTAATTTCCGATCGTATTTATTAACACATATTTATAAAGTTTACCAAAAAGTAAATGAGTTATATTATAAACTAAAGGTGTCCGCCATGCATGGTACAGGGCCCCGTAATCTTGCTGACAGTCATTTGTCAAACCAGCGGCCGCGGCTGCAAGAAAGCAATGTGGCAGAATGAATAATTACGTCTTGGTCTTTTTGACTAAGTTCTATTTCCTTCTAGTGACATTTGTAGAAAGAAATGAAGTATTAAACTTATACAAAAGAGTTTACATCGCCAATACGTGATTGACGGCTATGAGGATAAAGTTTTCAACATCGTTGCATGACCGCTTTACGGGTCTTGAAAAATAAAATGAATAAGGTTAAAAGTAAATTGTATTACATTTCAAATAGTGTAAAGCTGTAGCATAACCTCTAAAAATCCCTTTTCATAGACTCTTCCAAACTGAAATCCAATCGAACGCATAATACATTGGAACATCGTTGCTTGACCGCTTTTACGGGTCTTCCAACAAAAATATCTTATATTATAATTAACACCTTCAATTTGGAAATGAACAGACATAATTAATAATAACCTTTTCAATTTTACTTATCACTCAATCTAAATCACATAAGTGTTGACAGGTAACATTAATTAAGTTAATCAGGTACATATTTATGACCTCTGGTCAGGCTGGCTGACCGGGACATTAGGTAATAAAACCACAGGTGTCAAAATTGTCGGATTCGCCGGACACCTTGTCGGATTGGGACAATGGTAGTCATAAGTCCCTGGGCGTACTGTACACGAATATTTACAACAACAAAAAAACAAAACAAAACCACAATAAAAACCAAAAACACACACAAAAAAATACTCGGTCTCTGATAAATATTTACAAAAACAAAACTCTGGATCTGGTCCTCAGTAAACCTAGCAAAATACTCAAAATATTTATTTTTACGGTTTAGACCTGAAAAATACAAAAGAACAATTAAAAAAATTCAAAACAAATACCTTTATCATTTATTTAAATATCCTCTAAAAGATCAGTACGAAACGACTCACCTATTTATAAAATCGGTACGAAACGACCCGGTACGAACAAGTTTAGGTACGAAACGACCCTAGGTACGAACGGGTTTCGGTACGAACAGTCCCGAGACCTTATAGATCAGATGACATTTTCAATCTAACTGTCCAAATTATTTCACAGCAAATGTTCGGATGGCAAGATCTTCTCTGTGACCAGTAGTTCAGCAAAAAAAATCTAAATCTCCAGCTTTGTCATGACAGATATGTCAGGTATGCAGTGTGAAAGTGATGAATAGTGCTGAAAGCAATGATTGTGATGGGGTTTAACATATCCTAAGTTATTTTTTTCACAATGAAAGAGTTCAAAGCTGGTGGCAGTTGCTGCACTTACTGTCAGCATCAGTAACCTCTGGATTTTGATCCCCTTTTGATTGGGGCAAAAAGAGGTCCACACAAAGAAGAACTTCATCAATTTTGCGATATTCCCATGCTCTGAACTTTGTTCTTGCACTCATAATACCTAATTTGTGCAATCATGGTGCACTTTATATCTCTTTTGCAATCTTTTTACACTGTTTACATCTTTTTCATTACTCGCCATATGCTTCAGCATGGAACTATGGGTATTTCCCGCGGTTTTTCTTTCACTTCGACCCAGAGTTTTATCGGACCAACAGGCTTGATATGATCTGTTCAAAACTTGCAATATAGGAAAACCATCTCCTATATAAAAAATATAATGCCAAATCATTTTTTTAACATCACAAATGAATTTCTAATCTAAACAGAATCATTTTCTAAAAATGAAGAAATTAATTCCAATAAAACCACAGTTGTGCCTTTTGGTATTTTCACTGACTGCTTGAAGAGAAATTGACCCTACAACAATGTTATTTTACTTCAATGACGAAGAATTATAAAGTTTCCTATTACAGTTATAGAGTATTGAAATTGAATTGTTTTACCAAAATTAAAATCAGTGCTCATTCTTCACAAATAGAGGTTGGTCGTTATAATAAAATCTCCAGTGACGGACGTTTTTTGTAAGTTTTGTCATAGACCTGTATATTAAATAATATTAAATAAATGGTTTTGTAAAACTGAAATAGAAAAAGAATGCAACTTTATTTCAAAATGTCTAAAATATAATAAATTGGGACAGGAACATTTTTTAATTTGATTGATAACAACATGAATGAATCGGATCTCATTAGGGAAGTTCTTATCCCAAAAATCTCACATTTACAAAATCAATTTGTATATATAAAAATAGCAAATGTCTTTAATTCGAACGTATTCATATGATTTTTTTTCCCTAACTTAAATAGTTGTGCTTTAAAATGAAAAGGCGTATTAATCATCGAGTGATTTTTACCATTTGTATTTTAAAAAATTCATAGCTCATACTGGCAAATATTATTCCAAATATTCATGATAAAATCTATTCATTTGAATTCATGAACATTTTTCAAATGTAGACAAACCATCAGCCGATATAGTGAGTCACATAATTCTTTCTAGTATCGAGTCGTTTTGTACTAAATATCGAATTTTTATATCAAGGCTCTTATTTCATTTGAACAAACATATAGCATCTGTGAAGGGGGGGGGGGGGGGTAGGACCTTTTTCGGGACACCGGGATTGGCCATATTTAAGCTCGGGATTCCGGGATTTGGACAATTTGGACAATGACGGGATTTTGTAAAAATTAGTTCGGGATTCCGGGATCAGACCCCCTCCTACCCCCCCTCCCACTCATCTGTATTTATGATTAATTCCTTTGATTATTGTAAACTTTAAATGATACTGATCAGGGGTGCTGGTGGCGGAACGGCAAACGCATCAGTAGCTGCTGGTTCTGGCATCTGTGGTGAGGATGTTATCACATTGTCAGGCCTCGGACTGGCTAACTGAGACTGGCTGTCAGTTGCCCTAGTGACTGTACAGTTGACGGACTTTGCAGGCCTTGGACTGGCGAATTCAGACTGGCTTTCAGTGGGCCTAGTAACTGCAAATGTGACCGGTTTCTTCAGCAGGCTGGGGATGGGTACCTATTCTCCCACTTTCTTTACACCCTCCGGGAACAGGTTTCTCTCTGCTGGAGTCAACTCGGGCACCGTTTTGTCTAGGTAAATTGGGATGGGGTTTGCCAAAGGACTGAATGGTACGAAGGTTTTTGTGTCAGTTACTGGCGTCGATGTCTTCTCTTCCTTCTCCAACTCCTCTTGATGACGCCTAGCTTCATGTTTCGTTAATCTGTATTTTACATTTACTGGAACTTCATAGGGACAGAAATGGCATTTCTCAAACTTTTCAGCATGGCAGGCCTTCTTGTGCCTCTTAAGTTTCTCCTCATCCTTGTAGTTTTTAAAACATTCATCACAGGTCTGCATTTGTAGACAAAATAGACTATATTTAGTTTCATTATAAGATTCAATTTAGGGACCGTAGAGGGAAGTGCTGACAGGAGCCGTCTTTTATTGGCGGGCTTATCTTGTTCTTAACGAATTCAAACGCAAACTTGGAAGCGGCTCGAACACTATACAAAATTATTACCTAAACTCAGCTTTGTAGGAAACCTTTATGCATAGAACATTCAAACTGTGTTCTGCTAAACAGCAACTATCTAAAATAATCATTTTATATTTGACATGTTTGTTTTTGTACTTTACAAACCAACAAATTATACAAAAATGTGATAAAAAGAATACTGAGAATTCATTTCCCAGCCTCAATTATGTAAAAACATATTATTTCTTTTATCTAAATAAAATTTGCTTTGATCAGTACATCTGGACAAACAAATGACAAATTGGCAACTGCATATTCAATGTACTAAAGGTTAGTTATCATCTTTTTTTTTATTTCAGGTAAATTACAAGTGGAACATACTGGCTGATCCAAACCGTCTTTAAACTCGAGCATCCATTTCTCAGCTTTGCCATGATATGGCTTCAGCCTCATGATCATGATGGATTATCGTTTCGCTATCCGTCTCTGTTTGCTTTATTTTTAATATCAAGTCTGTATATACAGCTACAACGAGGTAGGGTCCTGTCCAGTTACACTGGAGCTTTGGACTTCTGCCTTTCTTTTTTGCATGGGTTAAAAACCCATACAAGATCAATAGGTTTACATATATGTATACTGTTGGACATTGCTCTTAAGATCATATTGTCTTTTCTGTTTGTTGGTAGCGGAGATCATTTTATCTCGTGTGATTTGGTGGATTTTCTGAAGCCTTTGGTTCAATTCCATAACATACTCAAGACAGTCTCTGCAAGTTTCATCTTGCAAAGGACAGCCATACACCAAACCAACAGGTAAACCTATTTCCCTTGCTAGGAGAATAACCTGTACTCTCATGTATAGAGCTGCGGTATGCCATCATGGCGGTTGGGAGATTGAAATCCCAATCCTTCTGATCTTTTGCAATGAAATTACTTAGTATGTCCTCTATGGTCCGATTCAGCCTCTCTACCATTCCGTCGCTCTGGGGATGCAGTGCTGTAGTTCGTTTCTTGTCAATATGCAGATATTTGCACATTGCCTGAAAAAGCTTAGATTCGAGTTGCCTTCCCTGATCTTTGTGGAATTGCTTGGGTATACCAAACCTACAAATAAACTCGTTAAGAAAGAGGCTCGCTACGGTTTCTGCCACTTGATCTGGCATTGGAAAGGCTTCAGCCCAACGACTAACATAATCGGTCACAACCAATATATATGTATTTCCTCTCCTAGTCTCAGGTAACGTTCCTAGGATATCTATAGCAACCCGTTCTAGCGGTGCTCGAACAACATACTGTTTCATTGCCCCTCTGGTACGTTGTGGAGGACCCTTCCTAAAATAGCATACATGACAACACCGACGCCAATTTTTGATGAAGTCATGGTAACCAGCCCAATAAAACCTGCTGGAAACCCTAGCCATTGTTCTCCGGATACCGAAGTGTCCCCCTGCTGGTCGTCATGAAGCATCTTTAAAACTGGTTCCCTCCAACATGTCGGCAATACTAACTGACAAACTGTGTCGCCTGTAGTTGAAATCCACCCCCGTAAAGGATTCCTTCTATGACTTTTAGCTAGTTCCATTGCGCCAGGTAGGTCTTGATTTACCAGTTTGGTTTGTTGTCGTCTTTTGCATTGTAGTCTAAAATGACACTGATCTCTTTATCATCAAGTTGTGCTGCCTGTAAATCAGACCTGGATTTTCCTGTCAACCAACCACTAGATGGACTGTTTTGTTCTACATGTACTTCCTCTTCTTCTCCAACCTCCTTTGGTGGTCTTGCTCTCTTAACTGCTCTGAGATATTCCGCTATTTCTTCTGTAGGATCTACATACTTATTGGTGCCGGAAATCATAACACGGGCGTCTTGACAACCCATCTGCATTGCCATACTATTTGCCCAATTTATGTTGAATATCAAAATCGTAGGATGATAATATCTCAAGCCACCTGGCCATTTGCCCTTCTGGATTTTTGAAGTTCAGCAACCAGCGTAATGCTCCGTGATCTGTCCTAACCAAAAACTTTGTACCATACAAGTAATGATGAAAATGTATTACGGTATTCACAATAGCCAGGAGTTCACGCCTAGTGACACAGTACTGCCTCTCTGTTTTACTTAGACTTTTGCTGTAGTTGGCTACTACATGCTCGCCAGCATCATGGACCTGCGAAAGTACACTGCCAATTCCGTAACCACTGGCATCGCAGTCTAAAATAAAAGGTTTAGATATATCAGGATACCGTAACACAGGAACAGATGTCAAGCACTCTTTCAATTTTTGGAAGGAGGCCTGGCACTTATTGGTCCATTTGAAGTCGGTTTCCTTTTCGGTTAGTTTATGGGTCCGAAAAACCTCGTAGTCCCTAGGAAACTGCGAACATCACGAACAAACACGGGCACTGGCCAATCGGCAACTGCGCTAATCTTCTCTGGGTCGGTTGCGATGCCTTCCTCGGAAACAACGTGTCCAAGGAACTCTACTTCCTCTCGAAAAAATGATCATTTTTTGGGGGATATTTTAAGTTCAGCATCCTGAATTTTACTGATCACTGCCTCTAACCGCTCTAAGTCACTTTCAAAATTGTCTGAAAAGATAGTTACATCATCCAGGTATAGCAGACAGATCTCCCAGTTAAGTCCGGCTAACCGGCTAAAACACACTTCATCAGTCTTTCAAAACAAGCTCCCGCATTACAAAGGCCAAAGGGCATTGACTTAAACTGAAATAAACCTCGCTTAGTGGCAAAAGCAGTCTTTTCTCTGTCTGTATCGGAGTCCATCTGCACCAGCCAGTAGCCACTGTGCAAGTCAATGGTTGAAAATAACTTGGAAACTCTCAAAGCTTCTAAACAGTCATCAATGCAGGTTAGAGGAAAACAATCCTTCTTAGTAACATTATTCAACCTCCGGTAGTCGATGTAAAATCTTACCCCTTTACTTTTGGGAACCATAACTATGGGTGAAGACCACGGGCTTGTGCTAGGTTCAATTACACACATACCCAGCATACGTTTCACTTCGCGGTCAGCTACCTCTTGCTTTGATAATGGAAGTCGTCTCGGATTCTGCTTGATCGGTATTGCATTTCCGGTATTAATTTTATGCTTTACGTGGTTTGTACTGCCTAGATCGTCCTTAAATTTTGCAAACGCCCTTTCCTGTCAAATTAGCATTTCCTGAAAAGACTTTTCTCAGTTCGGGAGTCAAATGCTTGCTATTAGCTGTAAACATGTCGCACAGATGTTCTGGTAGCTCATCGTTACCTATAGTCGACGGACTGTCCGTCGCTATAGCAGCAATTTTATATCGAACCTAATCTTGGCCCCGCTTTTCGGCATACCGTTCACATTTGGCCAGGTTTGTATTCTTATAAATTGTAAGTTCATGACAAGAGGGATTTGCAATCCTTATTGGAACATTTCCGCTGCTAGGGTCTACTAGCGCCTTAGCTACTCATATACCATTAGTACTCCTTTCTTTCAAAGGCTCAACCATTTCATCAACCATATGTGACGAGTCCTCAACGACTTTGCTCATCACAACTGTCTCTGAAAATGCGGGTACCGTGAACGTTTCCGCGGCCGTGATCCTAAAAATACTCGCCATCCAGTTTTCATTTATACACTCAACTACCATATATATACCATCAATTACAAACATTTTACAGTTTGCTATATCTGACTGACATTTATTAGCATAAAGAAAATTATACCCTAATATGGCAGGGGCATCTATATCAGCAACTACAAAAGTTTGCTGTAATGTTTTACCATTTACATGTAATCTGGAAATCTGCTTGTAAATAGCGTTTTTACAACTTTACCATCTGCTAACCTTAAGCTAACACTTTCTCTTATTATAGCTGGCCTCTGTGATTCTCGTATAGCAAGAAATTTTCTGACATGGATAACACACAACGTCGAACCTGTATCTATTAAACAATTGGTTTTTAGGCAGAGCCTTATAGGGTCATAAAGCTATCTGATTTTCGCGTTTTTTTTCCGTCTAGACAGGGTAAATCGGTCAGTCAATATTGCTACCAGAGGATCTATTACAGAACATTATTCGTGTATTGTATTTTAAATGCTATACGGATTGTCTAAAATAAGAGGTACATATTTATACCCCAACAAAAATGCGATATAAATGTGCACTACATATCGTGTATCAATACTCGTTGACGCTTACTTAAGCATTTCTGACCTTTGACCTTTGATCAAGTGGGCGGAGCTTAATTACAGATTTCTTTACAAATGTGTAAGTGTGCGGAGGAAACAAACAAAACTGATGTGCTATGTTTCAAGTTTATGAAACACAGATCGTTCTTTATTTTAAGTGCTTAGATTTAGCTCTGCCTTTTAACGCTTTAGCGCGTTGATTATACCATTTATCTGTAATTTTAAATACAAACTATCATGATTATCTACTTCTATCTTAAATAAATTTTCCGGTCCATTATGTAAACTACAATTGGCCGAAGGAGGACAGAATCCTCCAGCATCTAAAAGTTTCCCGACTGCTTGGTGTCTTGCTTTAATGCTTTTGTCCATTTTTTATTACCAGCATTGGTACAATTGCGTTTTATCTGCAACCATGCTTGAAATGTCCCTTTATTCCACAGAAAAAATACATGCCTCATCTGCCTTACTACGAGGTTTTTGATCCAACTGTTTACCTTCAATCTTCGCGATCCTGTCAATCATGTCGCTCAATTCTACATCGGACTCATCTGTATCTAAAACCTCGGACTACATTCTAACTGCAGCTCTACCGTTGAACCTTCTTTTATGGCCCGCTGTTAAAGCTTCGTATTCTAAACTTATCCTGACACTATCGTCTATTGACATTGGTTTACCTTGGAAGATAGCCCATTCTTAACCCGCGTCGTTCAATGAGTCTATGAAACAATCACGAGCTAACTGCTCACGGACTTCAACCGGTGCCGTTGGATATGCAAGCCTTGTCAACCATTTTACGTCTTGTGTTAGCTCTGGTAAAGTCTGGCCTTTCTCTCGGCTCTTGCCTTTCATTTGTCCACGATATAGCTCTGATTGATTATCCGGCTGAAATCTCGAAGCGATTGCGGAGACAAGGTGTTTGTACCTCCTCCTTAAATCTGGTCTCAGATCACTTAAAACTGCCTGCGCTAACCCTCTAAGACAAGTCGCCAGCTCCAAAGCTTAAGTGTATTCGTCCCATCTATTTATTTCGGCTATCATCTCGAAATGTACCAAATAATCTTGCCAACTTGTCAACCCGTCATAAGTTGCCGCCTTCTTATTTCCCTTCGCATTCGATAATCCTGTATTACATATGCTTCTCTCAGCTCTAACGTACTCAGAATTTTCATTAATGTAACTTCGGCTAAACCCCGATTATTTCTATAATCGAATTCGTCCTCTAACCCTGGTATATTCCTTGAAAACTCCCGTACCTGGCCAGGGAACCAGTGCGGACTGTCCATGGAATTTCCCGCGTGCCTCTGGATGGCACCGCGAATGGTACATCTGTTCCCCTCGAGATATACTGCCCATCTCGAGTATCCTCGGTATCAGTGCGATTTTTGGTAGAACCTGACACCGAGTAAGATTCTTTATGTCTGCATATAGACAAGTCTTTTGATTTTCTATTTTCAGAGGGATCTAAATAAAAATCCTGTACCAAATATCCTCTTCCATGAGACACCTGCTGATTAACAGCTTGATTTCCAATGTCTGAATCAGCTACGGCTCTATAACCTGAGACTGCATCGCCAGAAGGTTCCCCTGAGTGTTCAGCATTCAATTCACTTATCTCTGTCTACCGGATTTTCTTAACTGCTCAGGTTTTCTAATCCTTGACAACTTAGAGTACCGTTCTTCACACGTATCTGTACTGTTCGGATGGGCTTGAGTTGACAAATGAATCTGGTGCGAATACAGGGAGTCTTGGTCCTGGAGTAGGCTTCCACGACGAAATAAAATGCTCCTCTTCAGCATCACGCACCTCTTCTTCTCAATTAACTGCCAAACTGTATATCCGTCGTCACTTCCTGACATGATTAAATATGTCGTCTCTAGGCACCTGCAGGCTCTGCTATTCTAAGAAAAATATGGATCCCACCGCTGCCACCAAAATGTAACGTGCCGGGGGGGGGGGGGGGGGTGGGGGTGGGGCTGGTAGAGTTGAGTTTTAACACTCAATATAGCATCTCTAATACTGCAGGAACACCTTTGACTAAGTTTGATAGCTTATTCTAATGAGTCTTTTTTGTTTATATAAGGGGAATTGGGGAGGATAGTAAGGGCTTCTGTTGACCTTTAATAAATTAAACAACTAAATCGAATTAAACTTAGTCAGACTATTTATATTTTTCTCTTCAACGTCTCATACAATCATAAAAACAAATAACAAGGTATTGAATAAAAATTCTGTGTTAGACGAGATGAAAAAAAATATATACATGTTATTTATAATAAAAAAGAAAATCATGGACCCAAACGCCTGCGGTAAGAAATACTTAATGAACTAATTAACGGACAATATTTGCCTAACAATTTAAAAAAAAATACTTCAAAATGTGAATTCAATCATTCATTTTCACTAAACATTACTTATTTCATAAATGATATATTCATAATAACTTGACTACTAAAATAATATTTTTCATTATCTAAAAAATGAAAATAATTTTCATAAACATTTTTCACATTTTTACATTAAAAAATTGTGATACTTACATGCATTTCGCCTTACGGTAAAAAAAGATGTGTATTACACCATACAGGCTCTTCATGAAAGGGTCATGAATTAACTATTTAGAACCGGGTCGTGAACTAATATTTTTTACAAGCCAAGTTGTCGGGGTTTTATGTTTAGCTTCACGTTTCATGCGTTTTGACCATGTATCTCCAATTTCATTCTAAAATTTGAGTCTGGCATAATAAAATTACTGTTCCAAATTTTGATAACTTTAAGGGTATCTATGCTATGTCAATGCGTGACCATCAAATGCAATTACGGATGGGTAAAATTTATTAACGGAAAACAGTGACAAACAAGCATCTACATGCTAAATCAAAATCACGAATTTGTCTGCACATGTTGTCTCCGATACACTGTCTTTAGTGCATGTTAAACCAAAGGTTTTGAAGCTGATGCGATCAAAATTTTGCTACACAAGTACGGAAAGTTGAAGCCATCGCGTTTTTCACGAAGCTTTGTAAAAATGCTTTCTTGGATATCGATTTCGAGACTTTCATTAAATAAAGTCAGGAAATGACATCAGCACAAAATATCTGTTAGACAGTTGAATGACCCATCTTGAGTTCCTTGCTTGAAAATTTCCCCTTGGCACGCCGTTTGTGCGATATAGTATATAATAGACACTTTCGATGTTGGTTGTGTCGCGTACACTTATTCCACTTCTCTTTATTGTCTACCTTCGAATTAGGATCGACTTCCTGAGCTTTCAAAATATACTAGTATAGGGAAACACAAAAAAAGGTCACACATATACCTTTTGCAATGAAAATATGAAATCAAAATTACCACAAAGTTCAGGAAATAAATTTTGCAACGCCTGACAAAATGTTTAAGCGGGAAAATCGTGAGTTGTCGAAAACAGTACAAACAAAAAGGGGGTACTTTCCTTTCTATTTTGATGCTATCACTTAACACAAGAATCTTAGTCATATAGCAGGACTATTTTCGAACAAGAAATATAGATTAAAACTCGTTATAACAAATGCATTAAAAAAAAACGTAACGTTTGTCCTTTTATTGCTAAATATGCCGTAAAAAGACAATTTCGCTTCCTTCATTTTGGTCGTACAGTGCTTCAGTGTGGGTAACTTTAAATGGGTGGATTATACCAAACAATAATTATAACATTTTCAGAAAAGGATTTCTGTTTCAGAATCAATTTAGAACTTTCCCAAAATGAGTAAGTTTATAATTGGCTTTTTAAAACAAAAGAAAGTTTTGACTGATTTGTATCTTTTGAAAATATTCAAATTATTTGTTATTTATTTGTTTTTCGTTTCAATAAAGTTATACACCGTGGAAAATAACTTACAAATCTTGACAGTTAAGTCTTTCATTGGGTCAGTGCTTCTATTTCATATGTATCAGTGTGGTCATCAGGACGCGTCAGTAAGCTGTTAAAATGACTAAAGTTCAAACTTTTTTTCTTCTTAATACAGAAACAAATGCTGACTGAAACCTATTTTCGGAAAAGAATGACCAAGCTGCATTGAGGATATGCGTTCTATTTTACTTTAAAAAACTTGGTGCTATAACTTAGTAATTAATTGTTGTGTTTCATCCTGAATAGCAAGACATAACTCAGGGGCCAGCGGAATTCAGAAGCACCCACGCAAGGTTTGTCCGAAGTATCCAAAGACTGACAAATGAAAGTGAATGTGTTTTTGGTTCTTTCTTTACTGTTAAAAAGTTCCTGATTTTAAGGTGACTTGCTGGAAAACTCCATTTCGGTGGTATAAAAGTTATATGCAGTTTTTAGTAAGTATTACCAAAGTACATGACAAAATGAGAAATAAAGGTTAGTTAAAATAAGCACAAATTATTATGTTTTTTGTACCTTATCTACTTTAAAACTGTCGAGTAAAAGTGTATATAATGTACATGTGGGTAACAGTTTCTTGTATACCGAAAAGTGTTCCTCTATACCCCATACAATGCATAACAACCTTGATCAGCTGTTTGTATTGGATATAAGCATCAAGAGCATTTGCTTTTGATTTTTATAAAGTAACTTTAGTTGACAAACGAAATTAAAATGTTCAATGACAGTGCATCGTCTGACTCTCTGGCTCAAGATTTATTTTGCTGTTATACTCGACGTAACTAACGATAGTGCTTCGTTATTTATCTTGTTTGCTTTCCTTTCAGGTTCAGTCATTATCCTTGTACTGGCTCAGCTGTTTCTGTTGTCGGGTTCAAACTTCTGTCATCAGACACACAACGTTATCCGAATAAAGCAGGATTGGTGCAATTTATCATGTCACGTCCACAACAGAAACACTACCGATCTGCTCTCGTCTTTAGAACACCACTTAGACCTGATGCTTCGGCAAGCTTTAGATAAACGAAATTACCTTATAAATGTAAGTAAGCATGCGATTGCTGCTTTTTACAATGAGAACAAATAAGTTTTTATATTTCAGTGAAGCAAAGAAACGAGGACTGCTTTCCATGTTTTAAAAAGTATTTTAAATTATGTGTGTATGGTCTATATTACATTAAAATTAACATATTTTACTGTTTTAACATGAAAAATTCTTTTAACTTGAAATAGAAAAAAGGTTTTAATTTTTCAGATTGTTTTTGAAAACGACCTGTCCAGCACCGAACATTTAAACCTAAGTCTCATACCGGAAATACAGAGACCACAATATGTTTATGTATGTATATTTTTCAAAATAAAGTTTTTATGTTTTCATTTGTGCACCAAATTAAAAACTTCTGTATTGTACATATTGCCGTTGCTCCCTTAATTCGATTTCTTTGTTAACAAAATTGCTGATGTTCATATGTTTTTCTAGAGGCTAGAAAATTTCTAAACTCTTTAATCAGTGATTGAGTGAGTTAGTGAGTGGGTTTTAATTTTCGATGCACATGTTCATACAGGATGGTTGAAGAAATCGGAGTACCTTGAAGAAATTATCGGTCTTTTGGAGTTGAAAAGCTTTATAACATGCAGGTGTCGAGGTCCCGTTTCTGTACTCCCAGAATTAAAGTTTTTAGTCTTTTATATTTCTTTGCCCTTGTTAACAGAACAAAAAATTATGCTCTTTTTTAAACAACTTTGTTGATTTCAGAATACAAGTTGGGAGAACTATTATAACACAATTTGTGATATAGCAATCTATAGACTGCTCGGGAGAACCTACTACGCCAGGAAAAACAATTTAGAAATAGACTGGACTAATGAGTATGCACACAGAGTTTTGTGTATCATAAGACAGTTTGCTGTTTCTTTACCGAACAGCGCTTGCCACAAGAAATTAACTCTACAGCGACATCCACGAAATAGAAATGAGTTCGCAGAGTGGATGTATCATATTCTGGAAGACAATATAGTTAAAATTTGTGATATGAAACGTTCGCTCAATTTTTCGAATTTATGTTTATAACTGTTATTCTTAGCTGTTTAATTATTGAAGAAGATACATAACCGATTCTTTCACTTAACTGCCAACTAATGTTTCTTGATTAAAGATTAAGCTAGTCCTAATTATTATTGTAATGTTTTATTTGTTATAATTAAATTGTTTTTTTTCCAAATTTTTATACTATGGTTTTGTTTGTACTTGAATGATCAATCTCAAATATAGGGGTAAAACAGACAAAACGATACAAAGACATATCGGAGAAATTGGCTATCGTAATGGTCCAGGCTTGGAACAGTCATTTTCAAAAATATGGTGGGTTATACCAGGTTTGATGGCGCCAAACACTATCCTTCTTTCACCATGTTCATTGTGGTCATGGTAGTAGCACAAACCCAACACGAGGGTGATCATCTTAGTACAACACACAGCAAAATTATAATTAAAACTGACTGGGGAGACTGACTAACGTCGTGACTATACCTAGATATAGGTCTGCAGCGAAAAACGATCAGGAATCATTTTATATATACTCATATAAAGATCTTTATTGTGAAGTTCGCTTAGAGGTTTTCACGTTACATGTGACATTTCGCTGGGTCAACCGGTAATCGTTGGGTCGCATGGTAAGGTCACCCTCTCGTGAGAATTTGCACGTGGCCCCACGATTTTTCTTCAATATTGTATCGGCTGTATTTTTTCACATGAATATAGATTAAAATGCCCGAATATAGATTAAAGGCACTTCTTTTTTCCGGACACCATCAGGCTATGGAACAGTCTTCCTGAGGCCACAATACAAGCTCAAACCCTGGAATCATTCAAGCAGGGTTTGACTGCCACCATGCCATAGAGACGTACTGTGATTTTAATTGCACTGTATATACTAGTAGCTGATTTTAACTCACATACAATTTTGGACGTGTTCCTTGCACATGCTACGCACAGTACGACAATCACCAAATGGTGGATGTACTTATGGAAGATGATGATGATGATGTTTAGAATTTAAAATTAAATTGTTTCATTTAACTATTCCGATATAATATAACAGTTATCACCCTAGATGATATGTGACCCGGCATTTTTTTCCCCTCGAAAAGTAAGGTCACCCTCGGGGCAAGCCTTCGGGTGACCTAGCTTACTTTCTCGGGGAAAGAAACCACCGGGTCACACACCAACTAGGGTGATAATTGTATATTCCTGACATAATTTTTGTCATTTCTCTACCAATAGTTGAACCCTGTCTCTGCAAATCTTAAAAGAATCTTATTTTTCTTTTTAAAATTTCGAAAAAAACGAGTTTTCTAACCAAAAAAAGAAAAATTTACCAATTTTTAGAAAATTTTATGCTCATCCAAAGTGTGTCCAGAAAATGGGAGACGAAACTTAAATTTCACAAAAACTATCCAAACTTTTCAGAAACATGCATTTTTCAGTTGATCAATCGTAGACTTTGTGTTTTCGACTTCTTTATCAAAAGTTCATGCTGTAAGCCCACTGGTGCCAATTTCAGAAATAATGTCTTTTTTTTTATTGAATTTGGTTCGATTTATCATTAAGGATAAAAGAATTGATAAAAAAAAATTAAAAGAATCCTGAAAGGAAAGAAGTGGTGCGTTATTTGTGTTGCTGAGTATACTATAGTCCGAGATTGCTCTGACGTCCTCGGCATTTTTCCAGCCAGCCCAGGTGCCGAGGACGTCAGAGCAAACTCGGACTAAGCTAGTATACTACTATTTCCGATTTCCGAAATAGTAATATTACAAAGGTAAAAAAAATATAAACACACAATAAATAGAAAATAAAATCCTATACCAAAACACCTATAGTTGCCTCGAGAAAAAAAAACAACTAAGAATATTTTACACAAACGTTTGTTTTGCCATAAATAGGAGATATAAAAACAAACCAATAGAACTGATGTTGGGACGGTTCTTGTATGGACATTTTCTTTTTCACATTTCATAACAAAGAGCAAATATAAATTACAAGCGAGGCGACCGAGTTCTGATATCCTGCATAATTTGTAGCTGTTTTATTGACGCCAAGTATTTGCTTGCAAACTTTAACATACAGTTTCTCTCTTATTGAGTTGTTGTAAATTCTGTCGAAAGGTACGGAATTATCAATTCTGTATTTTGCTGTGAGACAATTAAAAGCTTCCCATAATTAACAACTAGAAGGGTTGGTTTGATAGTTAGCTGTTTTTTTTTTTTTTTTTTTTTTTTTTTTTTTTTTGGGGGGGGGGGGGGGGGGTGTTAAGAATGATACCCCCTTCCGTGTACGGGCCATTAATCCGACAAGTTTCAACAGCTTGAGAATCAATCAATCAATCAATCAATCAATCAATCAATCAATCAATCAATCAATCAATCAATCAATCAATCAATCAATCAATCATTTAGAGTCGAAGCATAAAACAAATACAAATTCTGTGGAGCTTTTGAATCGACTAAGTCACTTATAACATAGCACAAGTACATATCAAATACATAATAACATACAAAATAACATGCTAGACAGTACACAAGTCATTATATGAAGGGGGGGGGGTAGGACCTTTTTCGGGACACCGGGATTGGCCATATTTAAGCTCGGGATTCCGGGATTTGGACAATTTAAGTTCGGGATTCCGGGATAAAATTATATCAACTTTACCGGGCTTCGGGATTTTCTCATTTTTAAGTCGGGATGACGGGATTTTGTAAAAATTAGTTCGGGATTCCGGGATCAGACCCCCTCCTACCCCCCCTCTTATATAGACTGTAAATATAAGACACATACATACATAAAAAACACATATATTTAGTAAGCAAACATGCACATATAAAAGACAGACACAACATAAAAAGCATAGCTTAAAGCATGTAAGCAGCAAAAAACTAGCAAACTATATGCAGGCATTCCCATTCCATGAAGATATTAATATGGAAAACTGATTAAAGTTACTTTCTATCCTAAGATGGTTTGGTAATTCATTCCAAGGTTTAGTTGAAAAAATAGCGGAAAGATTAAGTCCATACCTTTGGTATTTCTGCCTTATGCTGATATCTTTTTCTTTAAATTTACAAGGTCATGTAGATACACTGGACTTTTCTTATTAGTATTTTTGAATGTTTCTATAGCTATTGTCTCATTTTAATGATGGAAGCTTTGATTTTTCTAGCAATTGTTCGTAGCTTAAATTATAATCATTGTATACAAATCTAAGTGCTCTTTCTTGTAATTTCTCCATTTTTTGTGTGTGTTTTCCTCGCTACAAAAATGCCATGTTTCCGGACAGTAATTAATATTGGAAAGAATAAAAGAATAATAAACTGTAATGCGACCAAGCTTGTTAAAAACTTTCCTATTTAATAGTCTATCAGCTTTTTTACAGATAGTTCAGATAATATGCTTATAAAAATTCATTTCATAGTCAATAGTAACGCCTAGACTAATACTAATACTAATATTTATTTGTTTAACACATTACAATAAATGGTTATAACACATACATAATGACATATTAAAGATTGAGACATAATGCAAACAATAGATACTGGGTCTTGGTGCAACCCTACACCCATTCACCACAATTGGTAAATAAGTGAGTACAGAATCGCACCAAGACGCAGCCCCGAAAACAACATTTGACGACAGAGATAAAAATAAAAGAAAATTAAGAACTATATACCTGGAGCGGTAGTGACTTAGAGAAAAGTACATATTCATTTATACTTATTAAATGTTTTGGTTAATTTAACTCTTGACATTTTTTTTATATACTCAATTACTGCTTTTATTATTATTAAAGCGTTGCTGTTCAATATGAAAGACATTTTGTTTTCAATTATAGAATTGAAATCTTTATGAACATTTTTGACCTTTTGAGTAAACTCTTGTCTAAATATATTGTAGGCAGGACAGTGGATGAAAAAGTGCATTTCATCTTCGATTTGTGACAAATTACATTTTAAACAGATTCTTTCACTTCTGGGAATATTGTTATACCGTCCTCTTTCTATTGCTAGACAGTGGGCACTTAATCTATATTTACAAATAATAGATCTTTATCAGTTTATATCAGATTTGAATCTGCAGATATCAACATATGGAGGTCTTTGATTGAATTGACATATTGTGTTATAGAAAGATAATTTATTGTTTTCAGTTAAAGTACTACTTCTATTTTGTAAAGCTTGGTCATATATTCTTTGTTTAAAGTTACTTAAATATTTTATAGAGTTAGTTGTGTTATGAGTTATGTAATTAAATCCTAGTTCTCTGATCCATTGGTTTGTGGTTGTCATCCATCTATTACTGGGGGGAAGGTTGTTAAAAATCTTATTAACTAAACTGTTGTCTAAATAAGAAAGGTGATCTCTAAATTTTAACCTTTTCTCTCAAGGGGTATCGGTTAAGTTCAGATAAGCAAGCGACATTTGTTGCTTTGCCGTATGGATGCCTAAGATTTCTTTGATAAATTTGATATGTAGATATTCGTAGGTGTCTGTATCTTCTATCCTAGAAGTTTTACATTTTCTTCAAACTGAATCTTATTCCCTTTTAAATCAAATTTGATGTTTTGATTAAATTTCTTTTTACCAATAGCCAAAGAATTCCACCCAAATAAATGTAATGTCTTATCTATAACACGTAACAAAAACCCTATTAAATACAAATACCTCCTACATGGCCATGAACTTGAGCATGTTGATTCTGCAAAATACCTAGGTGTCACAATTCAATCCAATTTAAAATGGGACAGTCACATAAACAACATCACCAATAAGGCTAACAAAACTTTAGGGTTCCTACGCAGAAACATCAACATTAGTTCCACCACAGTAAAAACGCAGGCATACAAATCACTAGTTAGACCTTTAGTGGAGTATGCCTGCTGCGTATGGGACCCATACACACAGGAAGATATTCAAAAAATCGAAAAAGTCCAGCGCAGGGCTGCTAGGTATGTCACTAATCGCTTCCATAATACATCAAGCGTTAGTGACATGATCTATGATCTAAACTGGAGATCCCTAGCAGACCGTAGAACAGACTCCCGTTTAACCATGCTATATAAAATATCAAACGAAAAAGTTGCTATCCCCACAGAAAATAGGCTTATTAAACCAAACCGGCTCACTAGACACATGCACCACCTCTCCTTCCAAATTCCACAATCACGTCTTCAAATCCGACAACAATCCTTCTTTCCCAGAACAGTTCGAAACTGAAACAACCTTCCTCTGGACACTGTCCTGAGTGACACAGTTGAGTCATTCAAGACAGCTGTCTCAGTAATCCAACACTAAACCCACAAGTCTTGTACATAGTTTTATCTTAGCTAAAAAAAAAAAAAAAAAAATATAATAAGTTTTTTATTAACCTTCCTCTTGCGCTGTGCTAAATTGGCAGAATATTCAATATGTTGAAGGCGGCCAATCACACTGTAGAAGTAGAAGTAGAAGTAGAAGCTTGAAATTCAGTATAAAAAAAGGTCAGTTTGTATAACTGTGTCAAGCCTTTTGGAAGTCAAAAAAGCAGGCATACATTTTTCCTGAATTACAAAACAATATTCATCAGTAAGACATTCCAATAAAACATGTGGTCAGTGCTTCTCGCTATTCTATTCTTGCAAATGTAAATAAAGTTCAGTCTGGCATAGGGTGCGACTTTTCTTGGTCCGAAAGAGTATGGGTCGAAGTAATTGCTAAATTCCATCGTGCTTCCGGTTGTAAAGTTGTTCTGTGTTTTTGAAGATAAATGAATTTTTTTGATATAAGTAAGATAAATTCAAGCCCAAAAACTTCCAAGAAATATCTCAAACTATAGAAGCTTATATTACGAACACATTATATTACTTTTTGCATGGTCTACATAAAGTGGTCAATGTCGACAATGAATCAAAAATTTTGACAAAATAAATAAAATTAAAAAGCCGGTAACTAATTATTTTAAATAATATAGGTCTGCCAAAATGGAATCTTTGATTGGACCAATTAATTTTACTGGTCCTGTCTACTACAACATGTAAAAAAAATCTACCGGACATGGGTCTGAGTGATATTGATAAACGTCAGAATATAAAAAAATGAATATAGAATGATAAAATAAGCATAATTCGGTCTAAGGACGGTCTAACATGTCCGACGCATTTCGCAAACTCTGTCAACCTTGTCTCATTTAATGGAAACTTCAGGAAAATTAGCTTTTATAGTTCAAATAACCTGCATAAATAATGTATTTACAAGTATTTCTATGTAAATTCAGATTTATAAACCATCGAACGCATAACTTTGTTGCAGCATTATAATTTTCATCCAAATTTTTTTAAATTTTACGCTGAAAAAAGGGAGATATAAATCAAGTCGTGTCTAAAATCTATCAACTGATCAACTGTGCAAAGACCTGTATGATGTAAAAGTTCCTTATAATAATTGTTCAAATAAAAAAAATATTCTACTAATGTGTCCTAGGCAGCAGTATGGTTTTTGCATCTGCTTTTCTACTTATTTCTTCAAATTCATTCGAATGATTTTTTGTTGATTAAAATTATCATACAATCTGTCAGTTAAGACAATTCAATTAATACATTAAAAAAGACAGTTACTAAGAATTTAGACTTAAGTCCATTTATATACATCTGAGATTTACATAGTATGGCCGAAACATGTATGGCCAAAGTGTATACGGCCGAGGAGTCTTATGGCTGCGACTTCCTGTGGACGAAATAAAGTGTGGCCGAGGTGTCCAAATACTGGGGCAACTCCCTATTTGTTTTTAGCTGAAGTTGACATCAGGGTATTGTTCATGCTGTTGGCTGGTGGTATCATCATCTGGTTTTCAAATTATGCACAGTACTACCACCAGGAATGTTGCTTACTAACTTTTCTTGGAAAGGCACATCCCTGGTGTCTTCTCTAGTATACATGTACAAAAGCTGTAATAATCATATCATCTCTCTCAGACAAATAAACCCTTGCATTGTCTTTCTGTTTTAGACACAGGGAGAGCCTACCATTACTCTTAGAAGCCCACCCCCTTTTGTCTCCCCCAGATTGATAATGGAATATTATTACTGTAAAATAAAATAAATGTCATTTCTTGGTGTAAAATATTTTCTCTGTTGGATAAGGTTCAGGGACAAATCAAAAAAATTCATAAGCACTGTCATCTGGTGTTTTTTTCCAGTGGAGAAATTGTTCTCTTTTATAATTTGTTTGCAGTGATTTTTCTAGCGCTCGTCACTTTCGTCATTGGCGAAAATATATTTTATTTGACGAAAATTTTTCAAACCAATTTCGCCAATTTAATTTTCAAAAATGTAGAAAATTCTCGTCCTTTTTTACGATAATCAGTTAAATCTTTCGTCATTTTCGTGTAATTCTCAAAATTGACAACAGATTTTACAATGAAGCCCTATTGATTTATGACCCAAGCTGTCTGCATAAACATCCGGAGGCCGGATATGTTTTTACAGTTAATTAACTGTAACTGTTAATTGGTTTAAATGAGTCCAAATAACAGGTGCTTGACCATCGCTGATTGATTTCGAAATCAATCATGAATGAAACATACTTGACCAATCAGGAGAAAGTTTATTTTTATATCAGCTGAAAAATATTGATTTGTTTGTCAACCCACGTGCTCTGACCATGTTGACAAAATGATAATTCTTGTGTAAATATCACAAAAACTTAGAAGTAAATATAGATGAAAGGATTTACCTTCATGAAACTATTTTATTAAGAACATCCTGTAATCCAAAAATATCCTTTTTCATGCATCAGAAGGAGATCAGATGAAAAGAACTTTGTTTACATTTTTTACGATCTCCTTCTTCTTCCTTTTATTACCCTCCTTAGATACATGTAGGAGCACCTCCATTTCAGCGGAGGTGTAGTGGAGTTCAAATGATTTTGAGTTAAGAAATTGTTTTGTTTTGTTTAATAACCTCGAGCCACCTTAACACTAAACTAAATTTGTAGAGCTCCTTTCTAGGACATGAAGGATGTTCTGTTTTGTTGTCTGTATATTCCTCCTTTTAGGGACCACCAGTCACTTATCATTACCATTATGAAAATGGTAAAACAAAAACAAAACTGCTTCTTCAAATGAGAAAAAAAAGAGAGACTTTATGTGTGCTTATAGATTTCTATGAGCATGTTAAACTTGATGAGCAATACATATTTTCCCTTAATTTGTAAAAAAGGGTGGTGGGGGTGTAATCATTTTGTTATGCCTATAAGATATTGAAGGCAAAGAATCTGCAGTACATTAAGTATGATTTTAAGGGGAAAAATCAATTCAACAAATGTTTAGATATATTTTATTGAACATGATAATAACTGTTGTAATCTGTGTCCTGTCCATGGTACTGAAATTATAATATACATCATGTACATAGCTATAACCTGCACATATAAAAATTCAAGTATTGGTATTTTTGCTTCAACCAGACTGCTAGAAGCAAACATGGTTATGGATTATTAGGTCACACATTTTGGTCGCCGCTAAAGTGACTAAAGCCCTCAAAATCCTGGAAAAAACCCTGTGTTTGTATATTATTTATTTTGTTTTTCAAGACAAATAAGAAATAATCTAAATAAATTATACCCCCAATCCTAAGAAAGGGGGCTATATTGCAATCACCTTGTCTGTCAGTCAGTAACAAACTTTCGTAACAGATTTCTCAGCTTCTACCAAAGGGATTGATTTCAAATTTGGTATAAGGCTTTATCATGAAAAGTTGTATTGTGCCTCCCCTTTCCAGGTCAGTTGCGCATCCACTTCCTGTTTTCTGAGCCTACTTAGACTTTTTTAAGGGTAAAAAATAGACAATTTTTCATAACAGATTTCTCAGCTTCTACTGAAGGAATTGATTTTGAATTTGCTATACAACTTACTTCCTGTTTTCTGAGCCGACTTCGACTTTTTTAAGGGTGAAAAAAATAGACATTTTTTCGTAACAGATTTCTCAGCTTTACAGAAGGGATTGATTTCAAATATGGTATACAGCTTTAGCATGATGAGTTGTATCGTGCTTTTCATTTCCAGGTCAGTCGCACATCTGCTTCATTTTTCTGAGTGGTCGAGTGGGGGTATCATTGCACAACTAAGTGCAACCCCTTGTTTGTTCAGTCATAATATGTTTCTTGTGTTTTTGAGGTTTGTCTTAATGTCTATCTGGTAGGGCATCAATTTCACAGGTGAAAAGTGTTTATTGAAGTTTAATTGTCCTAATGACTGTATAAACAGTTGGAGAAAAATCAATGAAGTCAGGTATTTTTGGCACATGCTAGTTCTCTCAATTAAATTTAACTGCAAATTTATAGAACTACATGATGTTACTTAAGATTTTGTATCTAAAGGACTTGAATTAAAATTTTGGATATCCCCAACCGGACACTAAGCAAACAACAATTTTGCAAGCAGCTTCATCCTATAACTGTAGTTCTATATGGGGTAAAGCAATTTTAGAGAAAATTTACTTTCTCCAGCTGTTTGAAGAATACTAAAATACTGGACTTGTATACTCATTTTCCTCACATTTTTCTGAGCAGCTACATTCAGCAGGCTCTTGATATGCTGCTACAATGTACTAGTTTTATCCTGTATATGGTGTTCAGCAATTTTTTCCTATAAAATTAACTACATGTACTTCCTCTTTGACAAATACTTAATATTTTATAAGTCAAAAATATTTTATAAGTAATTGACTTAGGCCTAAAAAAATATATGTGTGCTTCTGGTTACTCTACACTACCTAATTTTTCATGCCTACCCTAACATTTTTATTGCCATTATTTGCGAAAGCTAACTTTAATTTAACTTTTAATTCCAGTCTACATTTAATCAAGGTAATAAAAAATAAAAATAAACCTACCTACCTATTTTTTTCAGACATGTAAAAAGGAAACAAATATTTTTTGTTTGGCCTTACAGTCATACAAATTTCTGTCAGACTTTTCCAGGTAACTACATGCAGCAGGCTCTTGATAGGAAGTTGATACTTTGTATGCAGCTTGATCCTATAGTACTATATGTCAAATTGTATGGTGATTTTATGCCCATAACTCATCTTTTTCCTGTTTTAAACCAAAAAACAGATATGCAGGCAACATATGCCTTCTGGGGACTGGGGAGGGTTCCTTCTAGATCACATGCCCAACTTACCTGGTACTTTGGTTAGTGAATCATTCTATAACACCAATGCAAGTTTATTTGACATTGTAATTACAGAAATAAAAAAATATTTTTCAGGTTTGAATTGAACACAAAATGGAAGAGTTGACAGCTAAGCTTGCCTGTGACTTCTCTGTTAGTGGTGAACAGAATAGCACAGCTGCAGAACATCCAAGATTTTCACAGTATAAAAGTCGTAATCGCATTGATCAGGAAACGAGGAGAAAACGTATTTTAGCAGAACAAAAAAAGTAAGTTAGTCCTCATAATATCTCATGGTAATTTAAAAAATAAGGATTTCCCCACTTGTATGTGATTAGGTTTGCAATTTACCTGCACTAAGTTGGTGGTTTTCTCTGGGTACTCTGGTTTCCTCAGCCAATATAACTGAATGCCATGTATGACCCAGGGGCATTGATAAAGGGCATTTAACACCAACACACACACATATAATATTAAATAATTATGAATAGTGTGTAAATACTGTTATTCAGATGCAAGTTTACAATGTAATTACATTCATGTTTGAAAGCTAAATGGTTCTGGTTTGTCATTAATTTTAGCAAGTTTATGTCCTCTAATGTCTGAACCAAAATTAGTGCTCGAAAGCTTTTATTACTTTATGCCTTACATGCCTTATGCCCCTTGTCTCCTTTTACAACAAATCTTGAAGCTCATTGAAAACTTAATTGAAATTAACTTTATTTATAGATCTTTTTCTTGTTTTTTTTTTATTACAGACCTGAAGTAAACGTAATACAGTTACTGTACTTACAGTCAACATGGTCAAACCACATATATTGCTGACAAAGGTCTTGTGTTTAAATTTTGAAAGATCAATATCAAAAATTGTAATTTTAACAGTTGAAAATATATAATATAAAGCAAATGCTTTATTACTCTACTTTGTACTATGAATGTCCTGAAAATATGGAGTATCTGTTACTGTTTTGTAGACACAGATTTGATTATTTGAGTCACATAAGGAATTTGTCAGAAGGTCTGTGGGACAATGCTGATGCAGAATCAGTGGACTCGCAGGAGTCTATGGAAATACAAGTGACTGACGAAAATGTCAAAATAAGACGACCTGGAAAATATTACAGAAATCAGGTACTTGCTATATTATACAAGATATATATTAAGAACAGTTGGTGTTCAGAATTCTAGCTGTCCATCTTTCTCAATGGCAATTAAAGATTATTTCTTTAAAAGGCACAAAAAAAAGAACAAATTTAGAAATGAGACAGAAAAAAAATTGCTTAAAGAAGCAATATTTTTATATAAAGAATGCTTAAACCCTAATTCTTTCTAGATAGTAGAATGTTCATTTCTTGTCACAAGATCAAGGAATTTGACCTGTTAGTTGACCCTATTTAGCTTCTTGTTTTTATTAAGGTAGTTTATAATGATATATGTAATAGGCATACATGAAACAACATCTGTGAAACAAAAGGCAATTTGAAAAGCAGCAACGGAAAAGAGTCAATTTGTCACATTGACCAGTGGACACTGATTGACATCTTGTAATGAACATGCGTTAAAATATAATGCAAGTGATTTATTCCTATATTAAATTAAAATTTGAACCATACTTGCAGCTTATGTATTCTGAATGGTTGGTAGAAGTCCCTGATGATTTTTCTGAAGAATGGCTGACAGTTGTGTGTCCAGTTGGCAAAAGATGTCTGGTCATAGCTTCAAAGGTAGCTTTATACATTATAATAGCACTGCCAAAGTTAATTGTGTTATAAAGAGTCTTAGAAGTTATCAGAAATAAAAACAATCACCATTTAAAACAAAAACATTCAAACATTTAGATGTGTGATTATGTCTCCATAAAGTTTTGATGATGCATGGTGTAAAATGTATGCATGTATACTTTAGATGATGGCATAGTGATTTAGTACAATTCATATATAAAAAGACCTATAAAGTATTTCATGATTGTATGAAAGATAAACTCGTCTAGATAATTTCCTGTAAATTTTGTATGGTTGGAGCCCATCAATCATGTACTTGCTCTGTCAAAGTAATTTAAAAAAAAAGAAAAGGGTAAAAGTTAATGGTAAGATTTATTCAACGTCAGTGAATACACATCAGTGATGTGTACACAATCAGACAATTAAAATAAGCTCTGAAGAGCTTTTGACCGATGGCAAGATTAAAAATGGCTAATAGAGGCTCTTGCATGGTCGCAAGTCTTTTGTTCAAGATGAGTACAAGTCACTCACAAAGTATGTAAATGATCATGTATTTCATGGATATAAAGATGTATGTTTTATATTAATACAAAATAAAAAAGAACATCTTGCTGTAACGCTATTGAAGTCTTCTTGTTTTCTTCTGGAGCTTAATCTTTGATTTTCTTCTTTGTAGGGAAAGACTACAGCATATGCTAAGAGTGGGTACCAAGTAGCCCAGTTCAAATCTAAGTTCCCTGGTGGTAATTCAGACACCTACAAAGGTTAGAGATTTTTGCAATATACATATATGTAACTAACAAATTTAAGAAAATATTTAGAAAAAATTGTAATTGATATTTTCCAAACAGATCTATTTTCTGTCTCTTAAAGCTGTACCCTAAGAGGCTTTGATATTTTATTCCATTTCTATGGCCTGGCAACAAAGTTGTGAGGTTTTCTGTTCAACCATCACCCCTTTGGGGTTAAGATGATAATTTAAAACTGTAGATAGAATCATCATAAAACTTTGTACAATGATTAATCATGACCATGGTACAGCAGTTCATACCAATGTTTGCTAACGTGGGTCTTAGAAGACAATTTGCATGTTTTCCGATGTTTAGAAATGTGTAAATCACCTTACTTTTTTTATTTTCTTTTTAGACAATGCCATTTTAGATTGTATATACAATGAGGCAGAAGGAATTTACTACATACTTGATATCATGTGTTGGAAAAACCACCCCATATATGACAGTGAGGCAAGTAGTTCATAGCTTTATAAGAAGTTGTAAAATAAGACTTCAAATATTTGTGTGGTTGGCAAAGGGTTATACATGTACATGTATATATGTAGTCATGCATTTTGGGCATCATTACAAAAAGTACCCACACAGTTTTCTTTGCAACTACTTGAATACAAACAGAGACTGTAATGGTGGCTCACATCATATGGTCTCATAAATAAAGGCTATCCTATCTTTTAAATGTTCACAACAAATAAGTATCAATGCAGGCCATGTGCATGTACTTCTTTCTTTGAAGATTAAAGTATTTTTTTAATCACTATTGATTAAATGAATGGGGAAGTTAAATTATTAAAGCAACCATAAGAACAGAAAACAAGAAGATGAAAAGCATTTAAATCAATTAAAGCAATTAAATATAAGAATTTTTGTCAAAACAAACATGCAAGAGAGCCTAATTAGGATTACAGTTATTTGTAATGGATTTTTTGTTAAAAATTTAAAAAAATATTTTTTTTTTCATGTAACAAGGGATTTTGATTTATTTATTAATTTCATCTTACTTTTGTAGACTGAATTCCGGTTCTTTTGGTTAAACAGTAAGATGTCAGAGACCACAGAAGTAATGACAAAGTCAGAAGATAACCCTGTAAGATAATGGTTTAACATGTCAGATTTATTGCTTGTTTGTTCTATATGCCCCTGCTACGACATGCGGTGTAGCATTAAGTTTTACTTGTGTCAGTCCGTACATACAAATTTTCTATCAAACTTTTCTTAGAAAGGTAGGATAGTTAAGGATGATAAACTGTATGTCCTAAGCAACTTCCAGTTCAGTCTGACTTCTACTTCCTGATTGGACCCTAGCTCTGGCCCCAGTTTCATAAAACATCTCAAATTTAAGATTTCCTCAAATCCTTCCTCAACTTAGATTTCTTGCAATTTCATTTGTCAATATTTGAGTTGAGGACAGATTTGATGAAATCTAAAATTTGAGATATTTTATGAAACTGGGACCAGGTATCTGTGTCTTATGGACACATTCCTTCTCTATTTTTTAAATCATATAAGATTCACAAATGCATATATGTATATAATATATATGTTTCACAATTTACATGTGATATCTTGTGGATTATAATTGTGATTGTACATTTTGCAAAGGAGCATGTGTTTTAACTGAATGGTGACTGGAGTTTAGTGATTATCGCTTTATAGTAATTTATAAGAAAATGTTTGATTAGATTATAATAAAAGACCAATAAGAAGATTTCTAA
Source organism: Arcuatula senhousia (assembly GCA_963971305.1). Classification (NCBI taxonomy): domain Eukaryota; kingdom Metazoa; phylum Mollusca; class Bivalvia; order Mytilida; family Mytilidae; genus Arcuatula; species Arcuatula senhousia. The sequence continues at coordinate 60,558,957 of OZ020305.1, read as the reverse complement.
AGAGCACATTATTCTTATTAAAGTTGAAAGTCAGCATGTAGAATAAACACAAAACTGGTCCAATGAAAAACATAATAATAATACATTTTAATACAAGAATGACATTCTTCCGTTATTTTTTACAAGAGCTACGCACCCTTAAATAAACAAGTGGGAATCAGAATTTAGACCTGCAGGTCCCTTAGACACAGTTTCTTGTACTTATGATTACTACACTGTATTGTAAATCTTTTCCTTTATTATTTCTTGCAGTATAGATTTTTGCCCCTGCCTAACTGCCCACCTACGAAAGAATCAATAACTGCTGCTGTCAATGGGGCAGCTTATGAGGTAATGCTCAAGATAATCATGGATTGCATCATGTTTATTCTTAGATTAATATAGGACAGGCAGAACAACAGTCAAAGCAATTGTTATCAAATAAAATCTGCATTTGATTCATAGTACAAAAATCAGCATGTCTGGTGCAGAATTGAAAATAAAAGACTTTGTCAAATTTTGTATACCAAAATCTTTCAGTTTGAAGAATATGTTTTATTTTAGAAATCAGTGAACATGTATATTTAGATGTAACGTTACTAAATCTTATCTGCTTTAATTTCTGTCAGCCTTTGACATTTAGCTATATGAAATTAGTCTTATTAAGATAATTGTTTTAACAGGTAAAGTATGAATTCTTTTTTATCTTCGAATCAATATATATTACATGAACATTCACATATTTGTATTCTCTATTTTTTTCAGATTGATGGTCTATTATTTTACCACAAGAGAACACATTATACATTTGGATCCACACCCCTTGTTGTTTGGCTTAAACCTTACATGTTACAAGAAATCCTAGGTATACCAGTCCCAGACAAACTGGCAGCACAAAAACCTGACAACTACACTACATACGCTGCACACATGGAATTAGTGGCTAAAGAAAAAGAGAAAAAAGATGAAGAAATAAAAGCCAAAAAGGAGGCCAGGCTTAAAGAAATAGGTGGTGAACCTGGAAGTGCAGAGAAGGGTAAAAAGAAAAAGGGACGAAAAAACAGACGAGGACAACAAGGTCAAAACTATGGGCAAGGTTATGAAGGTTATGATTACGGTTATGGCTATGATGGCTATGGATATCAAGATTACTATGGTTACAATGACGGTTACTATGACGATAGTTATCAATATAATGAGACAGATGAAATGGAAGTGAGTAAAGGTGAAGGCGATGCCAACGGACAAAGTGAACAAATTGACGATTCAAATTCAAGTGGAATGATAGAAATTCATGAAGGTGGCGGGGATGGAATTAAATGATAATAAGACAAACTCTGTCATACTTGATTTTTTAAAATTAATGGCTGCAACAACTTTCATACAGAATTTCTTTTTCATGTTCTTCTTGTTAACTTGAAGAGAAAAAGTTCTGAAGATAACAGCTGCCTTATGTTCTTGATCATTTTTATCGTTTTAATGCTGCAAAATAAATGCAATGTGTTGTTATTTGGTATGCTGTCTGATTGTCGTTCTCACAAATCTGTTGTGCATGGCAGCCATCTTGGATAACTTTTTTCAACTGGTCAAGCATTTTCTCCTTAAAATAAGTCAGAAGAAGCATTGATAAAACCTATTGAATGAAATTTATTGCAGATTTTCATTTTTGTTGCAGCCATTAATGTTCCATAATCAATTTTAAGATGTCAATTATTTGTTCACTTTATCCCATGATGGCTGTCTGTCACAAATTACATTGATTTTAAGTGGCTTATTTGATAAAGAAATTTGGTAATTTGTCACAAAATCATTATATCATAAACTATAGGGGTTAATGTTAAAACAGATTTAAAAATGTTTCCATAAAGACATTCAGAACATATATTTTTGCTGAATTTATTTTGGGAGAAGGCAGGTGATCTGCATAAAATATCCCATAATTTGAAACCTGTCAAAGTTTCTCTCAATACAGTAATATGCTGGTACAAAAGTCACACTTTAGAACCTTAATAACACAACAAAGTCCGAATGTAAACAAATACAATTTCATATTCACTTTTGCGCACTTAGAATATGTTGCAAACATTCATTTATATGTAGTGTATATTGATAGGCATGTCCTTATGTTCATCTGTTAAATCTCCTTCAGCAATTTCTCCTATACCATTCAATGGATTTTCATGAAACTTATACACAATCTTTATATTATACATGTGAATATGCATACATATTTTAAAGCTGATTTACTGTAGATTCATTTATTTTCGTGGATACCAATTCTTTTGGTTTGATAAAAAGGATCAGTTCGTGGATTCTTAAATGCATGGTTTTGATATGTGCAGCATATGAATCAATGTTTAATTTTCTTTTTCTTGGGTATCAAATTTCGTGGTCAAGGTCACCCAGGAAAACTACAAAAATTGATACCCAACAATTAATAAGGAAAACACAATATTTCAATTTTTGGGGCAAGAAAAGGGTATTTATTTGTGCAATGCAGCTCATTCTGTTTTCCTATATATTCTTTTGCCTTAAAATGAGCTTGAGGTTTCACATTCAACTGTGAAAAATAATTCCTTTTTTTGGTCAGAATCAAATTAATACTATTTATTGTAAATTTCCCTTTGAGAAGTAGACAAAAATATCTAGACAACTGACACTTTTTCGGATGTAAAATCTTGTTAATAGAATTTGTTTTTATGTCAAAATGAATGCATTTAATCCAAAAAAGCTAAAGTCTAAAATTTTTGTGTGTTGCCCACTGTCTTACCCTCAGCTAGAACACTACAAAAAGAATTCACTTGAATTAATTCAGGCACTCTCAAGGATAATACTTATGTTAAAAGGGAGCTAATCCAAATTTGAACTCTTGAAGGTTATCATATCAATTTGTGTGAAGTAGTATAAAATTGATAAAAAGATAAACTAACAAAAAAATGATCAAACTTATCTGACAGCAGGAATGAACAGATTTTTAGACACAAAATTAACAACAGAAAATCAAAATATTGCTCATTATTTTTAAGACTTCAGACATTTAAACAAAATGAAAACCTTGAAAAACAGTGGTATTTGTAATCATACATTTAATAAAAAGAAATAAAATCACCATCACCAAAAAGAAAAGCTTCTTAAGTTACATATATGGTGTATATTGCCTTCAGTGGATATGGTTAGTGATCTGTTTGTAGTTGATGCAGTCTGAATGGATGACTGCCAAACCAGAGAACTTTGAGACGGAGTGGTTTATGATAGCTTGTCCTACGGGAAAGAGACAGATGGTTTTATCTGGCCAGGTATGTACTGTTAACATGGAAATTTATATGGGGGTTATGGTCGCTTAATTTGCAATGAAAAAATATGCATGAAAAAAATACCCCACCTGTGATTGGTATATTCTTTTGGTATAATCTAAATAATAAAGAAAAACATGAAATTTCCCCCTATGACAAAGATTAACCTTACAGAAAAGTTGAAATTTTACCCCCAAGATTTCCACATTTTAAAATGTCCAATACGACATTATAGAAATAAGTGAATGCAGTTTAAACTGAGACTACTGTAAATAAGGTTGCTTGAACGAAGAGAATATTTAATACTAATTTTTATGTCGCCAGCAACGTGTTGTAGAAGCGACATATAGGGGTTACTTTGGCACTATCCATTGTCTTGCGTCGTCCTGCGGCGTCACAAATTTTTCCGTCGCAGTTTTCCAGGCAACTACATGCCACAGCCTCTTGATATTTGGTATGAAGCTTCATCGCATAGTACTATAAGGTGTAAAGCGATTTTATGCCCCAAAAATAACTACTTCCTGTTTGACAAAAACTGAACATTTTATATATAATGGACATAGATGCCAAATTTTCGTCACAGTTTTCCAGGCAACTACATGCCACAGCCGCTTGATATATGGTATGTACCTTCATCCCATAGTACTAAAAGGTGTAAGACAATTTTATGCCTGAAAATTAACTACTTCCTGTTTGGCGATCAAACATAGATACGCAGGCGACATATGCCTTCCAGGAAAGGCTCCATCTAGTTTTTGTCTCGCCTGCGACGAATAGTCGCGGAAGGCGAGACATAGGTATTACTTTAATAATAATAATAATAATAATAAAGTCTTTATTTAAAGAGGGTAACACAGTTAGTAATGCAACTAATCTTCCCTGAGGCCCTCATGCAAACAAAATAAAACAAAATGATAAACACAATATGATTACAAACATAAAAGCATGATATTGAAAACATAAATGAATTAAAAACAATCATGACTTATGCTACGTTTCTACCATTTCCTTCAAACAGATACTTTTTAACATCATACTTAAAATGGAGGGTGTTATGTGTGTTTTTAATATCATTAGGAAGTTTATTCCATAACAAAGATCCTGAATACTTAAAAGATTGTTTGTAAAATTCAGCTTTAGGTTTAGGGATAACAAGATGACCTCCTGAAACATTTCTTAAGACATATGGATTGTTCTGTGATAAATATTCAAATTTATTGATTAAGTACTCTGGACCCTCCCCTTTTAATAATTTATGAAGTAGTAAATACTTGTGATACTTAATTCTTGAATAAATTGTCATTATGCCAAGTTGTTTGAAAAGAGGCTCAGATGGTGAAAGTGGATCTACATTAAGTATTATTCTTGCAGCTTTTTTTTGTAATTTTAATATTCTATCTAGACTTTCATTATTACAACTTCCCCAAACAACACAGCAGTAATCAATAAGAGGCAAAATATATCCATTATAAAAAGTTTTTCGTGCTTCTAAAGTAAGGTATGACTTGATTTTTGATAATAAGAAGATCCTAGATGAAATGCTTTTACAAAAAGCATCAATCTGTTCTCTCCAGTGAAGGTTTTCATCTATTTTTACCCCCAAAACTTTTTCACAAGAGGAATTCATAAGATGTTGTGAAAAAAGTTTTAGTTCAGGTTGAAGATTTTGACTTGACAGTTTCTGTTTTGTTCCAATAACCATACATTTTGATTTATTAGAATTTATATACATATTATTTTCTTTACACCAATTTTCTATCACATTTAATTCTTTTTGCATCTCAATTTGCAAGGTTTGGGTGTTCTTTCCAGCTAAATGTAGGGTTGTATCATCTGCATAAAGGTCAGCCATACATTTATCCAGATATAGAGGTAAATCGTTTATAAATAATACAAACAGTAGGGGGCCTAATATGGATCCTTGGGGGACACCAAATTTAACTTCTTGCTTACTTGAGAAAACATTACATAATTTTACTTGTTGAGTCCTGGAAGATAAGTATGACTTGAAAAAATTGACAGAATCTGAGGAAAACCTATATGCTTCAAGCTTTCTGCATAGAATGTTATGATCAACAACATCAAAAGCCTTTTTAAAATCAACAAAAACTGCAAGGTTAACATTGCCTTCATTCATTTCTTGTAACCATGTATCAATCATGTTGATAAGAGCAGTTTGGCATGAATGATTTGATCTAAATCCTGATTGAGCAGGGTGTAATAGTTTAAATTTTGATAAGAATATTGTCATGTGATGAGCAACATGTCTTTCAAGTATTTTAGATAAGACTGGAAGTACTGACATAGGTCTATAATTACTTGTTGAAAGTTTATCTCCAGCTTTGAATAAAGGGGTAACTTTTGCATTTTTATACGACCGCAAAAAATTTGCGGACGTATAATGGTATGATGCTGTCGTCGTCGTCGTCGTCGTCGTCGTCGTCGTTGTCGTCGTCGTCTGTTAACTTTAGTGTATACACGATAACTTTAGTTCTAGTTATCCAAATGCAATGAAATTTGACAATGATATTTCTTACCATTAAAGGATGGATGGGATTGATTTTGGGAGTCCCCCCTTTTTTAGTTTGGAAATTAAGGGCCAAAAGGGGATAAAATTGTAACTTTTTTGTTTGTTCTTACAATAACTTTTTCAAAATCTTCTCCTCTGAAACAACTGAACAGAATTCAATGAAACTTGGTATGATTGATCATTAGGGTGTCCTGCACTATAGTAATGTTTCAATTTCTGATTCGTCAAAAAACATGGCCGCCATGGCTAAAAATAGACCAGGGGGGTCAGACTACTGTTTTTGGCTTGTAATTCAAAAAGTATAAGGGATAGATGAAATCTGATGCCACCCTACTGCTTCAGGATCAAAAGTTCTACAAAAGTCTCCATTTGGTCGAAGTTGTCAGAAGACCCCTTATAGGGGTTACGGCCCCTTAAAGATGAAAAATAGCATTTTTTCATGTTTTTGCCCTATAGTATGAAAATTATTGCAGATAGCAAAAAGCTGTTGCTTGCTAAATTGTTCAGGTCTTTTAGCTCTACAAAAAACTCCATACCGTCAAAGTTGTCAGATGACCCCTTATAGGGGCTACAGCCCCTAAAATAATGTTTTTTCATGTTTTTGGCCTATGAAATGAAAACTATAGCAGTTAGAGAGAAGCTGTTGCTTGCTTAAATGTTCAGCTCATTTACACAATTAAGAATTAATTTTTGTGACCCCCACCCTTTTTCCCCTTTACGTAATTAGGGGCCAAATGGGGCCAAAATCGAAACTTTTTTATTTGTGGTCCGATTTTAAAATTTTTTTTTGCAAGTATATTCTTGTCAGGTAGTCAATCCAAATTTGAGAATTAATTTTTGTGACCATCCCCTATTTCACGTGTTTTGTAATTAGGGGCCAAAAGGGTCCGTAATCAAAACTTTTTAGCTCACCTGGACCGAAGGTCCATGTGAGCTATTACCATCACTTGGCGTCCGTCGTCGTCGTCTGTCGTCGTCGTCTGTCGTCGTCGTCGTCGTCGTCTGTTAACAATTTTTCAAAAATCTTCTCCTCTGAAACTACTGAACAGAATTTCATGAAACTTGGTATGAATGATCCTTAGGGTGTCCTGCACCAAACTTGTGTTTCAATTTTTGATCCGTGAAAAAACATGGCCACTGTTACTAAAAATAGACCAGGGGGGGTCAGACTACTGTTTTTGGCTTGTAAATCAAAAAGTATAAGAGATAGATGAAATTTGATGCCACGCTACTGCTTCAGCATAAAAAATTCTACAAAAGTCTCCATTTGGTCGAAGTTGTCAGATGATCCCTTTTAGGGGTTATAGCCCCTTAAAGGTGAAAAATAGCGTTTTTGCATGTTTTTGGCCAATGGAATGAAAACTATTGTAGATAGAGAAAAGCTGTTGCTTGCTTAAATGTTCAGCTCATTTAGCTCTACAAAAGTCTCCATAGGGTCGAAGTTGTCAGATGACCCCTTATAGGGGTTACAGCCCCTTAAAGGCGAAAAATAGTGTTTTTGGCCTATAGAATGAAAACTATTGTAAATAGAGAAAGGCTGTTGCTTGCTTAAATGTTCAGCTCATTTAGCTCTACAAAAGTCTCCATAGGGAAGAAGTTGTCAGATGACCCCTTATAGGGGTTACAGCCCCTTAAAGGCGAAAAATAGTGTTTTTGGCCTATAGAATGAAAACTATTGTAAATAGAGAAAAGTTGTTGCCTGCTTAAATGTTCAGCTCATTTAGCTCTACAAAAGTCTCCATAGGGTCGAAGTTGTCAGATGACCCCTTATAGGGGTTACAGCCCTTTAAAGGCGAAAAATAGTGTTTTTGGCCTATAGAATAAAAACTATTGCAAATAGAGAAAAGCTGTTGCTTGCTTAAATGTTCAGCTCATTTAGCTCTACAAAAGTCTCCATAAGGTCAAAGTTGTCAGATGATCCCTTATAGGGGATACAGCCCCTTAAAGGCGAAAAATAGTGTTTTTGGCCTATAGAATGAAAACTATTGCAGATAGAGGAAAGCTGTTGCTTGCTAAAATGTTCAGCTCATTTAGCTCTACAAAAGTCTCCATAGGGTTGGAGGTGTCTGATAAACCCCTTATAGGGGTTACAGCCCCTTAAAAGTTGTATAATAGTGTTTTTTGATTATATAGAATGAAAACTATTGCAGATAGAGAAAAGCTTTTTCATGCTTAAACATTCAGCTCATTTAGCTATACAAAAGTCTTCATAGGGTTGACATCAAGACCAGGTGAGCGATTCAGGCTCCTGGGAGCCTCTTGTTTATTTCTGGTTTGTTTTTGAAATTTTTTTTTGCAAGTTTATTTTTGTCAAGTAGTGAATCCAAATTTGAGAAATTATTTTTGCAACCCCACCCCTTTTTCACCTGTTACAAAATAAGGGGCCAAAAGGGGCCGAAATTGAATTTTTTTTAATTCTTGTCCGATTTTGACAATTTTTTTGCAAGAGTAGAATACAAAATTGAAAATTTATATTTTTACCCCCTGGGTCTAAAGTCCACCAGAGCAGCATGTGTCAAAAACCTTTGTCAGTCCACCATGGGCTGCATGTGTCCAGAGCAATAGACTATCCATATTGGGCCTAAAATGTACAGGGTTCAACATGTTGCGGTCGTATCATGCTGCGCTCGGCGAAGCTTTTTATTAAATACTTGTGGGAATTGATTAGTATCAATAATTAGATTGAAAATATATGTCAGAGGGGAAGCAATAAAGGGGGCACATAATCTTAATATTTTTGGCCCAATATTGTCAGTCCCAGTTGATTTAGTTACATCAAGTTTTATTAGGGCATCATATATTTCATTTACTTTTACAGGAGGTATTGAAAATTTTTCATTGCAGTCTCCTATTTGTTTTTCTACAAAGTTAGAAAATTTATCCAGATTAACAGGGATTTGAGCAGATCCTTCTCTTAAGTTTTCAACGCAGGAAGTAAAGTACTCATTAAATATATTAGCTATGTCTTTTTTATCATTAAAGATTTTATCATTTACCCTAATTTCACATGGTATTGTATTACTTTTGGGGTTAAGACTATTGATACATTTCCAAAGATTTTTTGAATTTTTAGGATCTTTTGTCATTTCGGTGTAGTACTGTTTCTTAGCATTTTCTATTAATGATAAAGTCTTATTTCTCCAGAATCTATATTCAGTCCACCTTCCAGATGCTTTATATTTATCCCTTAAAATCCGGGCTTGATTTATTTCTTCATTGTACCAATCTGGTTGTTTATCTGTTTTCACTCTTTTGATAATTAATGGTGCATGTTTATCCAGCAGATAACTTAAAATATGATAAAATATGATAAAACACTTTACGGCGGCAGCGGCGGCAGCGTCGGCGTCGTAAACTTTTTTGTAAGACTTTTGTGGACAATGAATTGCTTGAAAAGTATAATAGCTAAGCATCTGATATTTGGTATACAGACAGTTCAGGTTATGGTCTACGCAACTGTCACCATGCCATGTGACCCTGACCCCATTTTCACGCTCCAGTGACTCTGTGAACTTAGGTCTTTTTTCAGGCCGTAAACTTTTTTGTAAGACTTTTGTGGACGATGAATTGCTGGAAAAGTATATTAGCTAGGCATCTGATATTTGGTATACAGACAGTTCAGGTTATGGTCTACACAACTGTCACCATGTTTTGTAACCCTGACCCCATTTTCAAGCTCCAGTGACTCTGTGAACTTAGGTCTTTTTTCAGGCCGTAAACATTTTTGTAAGACTTTTGTGGATGATGAATTGATGGAAAAGTATATTAGCTAGGCATCTGATATTTGGTATACAGACAGTTCAGGTTATGGTCTATGCAACTGTCACCATGCCATGTGACCCTGACCCCATTTTCACGCTCCAGTGACTCTGTGAACTTAGGTCATTTTTCAGGCCGTAAACTTTTTTGTAAGACTTTTGTGGACGATGAATTGCTGGAAAAGTATATTAACTAGGCATCTGATATTAGGTATACAGACAGTTTAGGTAATGGTCTACGCAACTGTTACCATGCCATGTGACCATGGCCCCATTTTCACGCTTTAGTGACTGTGAACTTAGGTCTTTTTTCAGGCCAAAAAACTTTTTTGTAAGACTTTTGTGGACAATGAATTGCTTGAAAAGTATAATAGCTAGGCATCTGATATTTGGTATACAGACAGTTCAGGTTATGGTCTACGCAACTGTCACCATGCCATGTGACCCTGACCCCATTTTCACGCTCCAGTGACTCTGTGAACTTAGGTCTTTTTTCAGGCCGTAAACTTTTTTGTAAGACTTTTGTGGACGATGGATTGCTGGAAAGTTATAATAGCTAGGCATCTGATATTGGGTAAAAAGACAGTTGTGGTTATGGACAACGCAACTGTCACCATGCCATGTGACCATGACGTCATTTTTAGGCTCCAGTGACTCTGTGAACTTAGGTCTTTTTTTCAGACAGAAAACTTTTTGTAATACTTGTGTGGACAATGGATTGCTTGAATAGTATAATAACTAGGCATCTGTTTTTAGGTATACAGACACTTTTTGTGTTTATATCAAGAAATGAAAGCTTAGGTAGTTGATTTTAGTGATGGTGCCGGCAGGCGAGACATACTTTTAGTGGCCACACTTGTTTTTATTAACATCACCATGATTACTTGAAAGCTAAAGTAATAGTCAGTTTTTTTCTGCTGAGAATCTTTGATCTAATGCAATTTTATCATTCTAACTAACAATGTACCAGTATAGCTGAATGGTTTGGGGTGGGGGTGTTATAAAGGTACTTGTGAGTGATCCAAAAGGGTCCACCTTTTGGGTGTTCCATATGTGAAAAGGATGGAAATTTCCGGAGTTGCATATATGATAAGTTGTACTTTTCGCAAATGTCCCTTATCAATAGAAAATAAAAAGCTTTGCCAAGGGCAGCATGATACGACAGCAGCATGTTTAACCCTACATGTTGGATGTAGTACTAAGTAAATGTTACGGTCCTGTACCTCTGGTTATATATTGGACAAACAAAAGGTTGAAAATTCTCAGTCTATTTGGAGACATGAAACATCAGTGGATAATTTAGGAAATAAATAAAGATATTGTCTGACTTGTACTGTTGGCGTTGTGATATACATGGATAAATATGTTGGACTTGAGTTTTGAGTCCTTATCCTTCAACATACCCTATCTACTTTCTGCCTCTGTTTTCAGGGAACAACATGCTCACAAAACAAGATGGGATGGGTAAAAGAAGGATTTCGATCCTTACTCCCAGGAGGAAATCCTAGCAATGGAAGAGGTAAATCTATGGTGTAAGGAGAAACTTCATCACTGGTTGAAAGCTGATAAGGATGAAAGATACCGTAGATGAGATTTGGAAGGATAGAAGAAAATGAGATTTGGAATAAGTGTATGCGACACAACCTACATAATTTAGTGGCAGCTTAAAATCAACAATTGAAAGCAGCCAATAGCCTTCAATGAAAGCAGCCATTATCCTTCAATGTTACTAGTGGATACTGTCTTGCAGTTGACCATGAATTATATATCTAATGCATATGATTCAAAACCCAAAGCTAATACTGTGGATTCATTTATTTTCGTGGGTACCAATTTTCGTGGTTTGATGGAAAAGGAATAGTTCGTGGATTCTTGAATTCATGGTTTTGAACACTGTAGCATTCAGATCAATGTTAAATTTCCTTTTCGTGGGACATCAATTTTTCGTGGTTAGAGGACACCCACGAAATCCACGAAAATTGGTACTTGCACGAATAATAATTGAACCACAGTGTTATCAAAGAAAGAAGCTCAAAATGAAATATGAATATTGTTTAAATTTTGCTCAAATTAATCAGAAAAGTGTTATGGGATAGTACTTAGTTAAGCCATGGGTCCAAAAGGGGGGAAAAGCACAATCATGTATGTTATGAATTTGATATGTTATCAATTAGTATAGAAGTCAAATTCTTAAGTCTCAATTTTGCCATCATAAATCCCCATTGCCATTTTGAAGATTGTAAAACTCAGACAATTAAAATTTGTCTTTACAAGTATTTTTACCTGCATGGCCGAAGGCGAAAGCAGGTCTAGTAGTTTCGTCACTCCGTCCGTCCGTCCGTTGGGCTATGGGGTGCCTGACTTGTGTAATATTCATTACAAACCTGTACTAAACAGTACTCTTTATTTTCAGGGTCTGCCATTGTGGACTGTATATTCAGTAAATCAGATAATACATTCTATATCATTGATATAATGTATTGGAAAGACCAGAACCTTCAGGACTGTGATGTTAGTGAGAATTTATAAATTAACATATATGACTGAAAATATATTTCTTACATTCAAGATGTTAGAAATAAGCTTAACTTGGGAGAGGTCTTCATAAATACTATGTACCCATTTAAAATTGATTTCAAATAAAATATGTTTACACCTAAAAAAAGCTGAATTGCACTAGAATTCATGCATGCCTGTTTAAATGAAAACTATGTCATGTAAAATGTGCAAAAGCCATAAAAAAATTGACATTCCCAAGCACTGTAAACCTTGTGTACACCAAGGTTTGTTATTATGTCTCCCCTTCCCAGAAGGGGGAGACATATTGTTTTTGTGTCAGTTCTTCTTCTTCTTATTAAGTCGCCCAAAACAAAGTTTGGGAGACTTATTGTTTTTGCACCGTTTCTTATTAAGTCCCCCAAACAACGTTTGGGGACTTATTGTTTTTGCACCGTTTCTTATTATTTTTATTCTTCTTCTTCTTCTTCTTCCGATTCTTCCACTTAGTCGTGAACTTGTCCGGAGATCCCAGAGAAAACGACTCCACATATCAATATGAAACTTGGCAGGATAATAGATAGTAAAGAAAGGAAGCTTCGTTGACAATCGGACTTTTCAAAATGGCTGCCGTTTCTATGGAAACAGGAAAATGGACTAAATATTGGACATTGCAATATCTCGGTAACCTAGGTGCGCAGGGTTCTGAAATTTTGTAGGTTGATAGAGCAAAACATTCTCTTTAATAATATGAAAAAAAATTTTGAAGCGATATTTACGGTTTTCGAGATATAAATAAAAATGTGATTTCTCAAGGGAGATAATCGGGTCAAAATTTTCAAAGTGCTCCGATTTACATGAAAATTTATATTCAGGGGTTTTTTGACATGCTGAAGAGAATAGTGGCAAATACGGGTCGTTTGGGGGACTTTGTGACTTGCTTGCAATCACAGTTAATACTTGTTATTATGTCCCCGAACACGAAGTGTCGGGGACATATTGTTTTTGCTCGGTTTCTTATTATTATGTCCCCGAACACGAAGTGTCGGGGACATATTGTTTTTGCTCGGTTTCTTATTATTATTATTATTATTATTATGTCCCCGAACACGAAGTGTCGGGGACATATTGTTTTTGCTCGGTTTCTTATTATTATTATTATTATTATTATTATTATTATTATTATTATTATTATTTTTCTCGGTATTCTGGATCGTGAACTTGTCCACCTCATTTTTTCGACATCTTTTAAGGTAGGAAGCTGAAAATTCATAAATCAAGAGTATGGAATGGGAGATTGTGCTTTTTGTATTTTTCGCCGAAATCGAACGACCCCATATAGGTAAAAAAGGGGCCTCAAAATGGCTCCTCGAAACCGAAGTTGAATTTTTCCTGGCATTTCTGATCCGGCAGGGGTAGGAAAAATTCCCTTATAGGTTAAGTGCGGATATACAATACCTTTCATTTAAAAAAAAAATTTTGAAAATCGGACTTACCGTTTTCAAAATTTTGCAAAAAATCGAAAATTATTTTTTTTGTAAGATTGAGTTATCTTTCTTTGTACCATATATTTTGTGATATTAATGAAAAAAATTCTCAACTTTGTTATTTCTTAATGAAAATTGGTTTACAAGGTAATAGTGGTATGCCGAGTTCAATTTTGGAATCGAAATTTTTTTTTGGGCGGCCATTTTAAAAATGGCCGCCATTTCCCGCCAAAATTAAAATTACTCCGATTTTAATGAAAATTGGTATTTAAGGTAATTGTGGTATGGCGAGTTGATTTTTGACATCAAATTTTTTTTTATCGTCGGCCATTTTCAAAATGGCCGCCGTTTCCCGCCAAAATTAAACTTACTCTGATTTTGATGAAAATTGGTATATAAGGTAATAGTGGTATGGCGAGTTGATTTTTGACATTGAAATTTTTATTTTGTCGGCCATTTTCAAAATGGCCGCCATTTCCCGCCAAAATCAAAGTTACTCTGATTTTGATGAAAATTGGTATATAAGGTAAAACTGGTATGGCGAACTTATTTTTGACATCAAAATTTTTTTAGCGTCAGCCATTTTCAAAATGGCCGCCATTTCCCGCCAAAATCAAACTTACTCCTATTTTGATGAAAATTGGATATAATAAGTTATCTCAAATGCTAAGAGACATTGACAAAGAGGGGTACGTGAGGGGACATTTTTGTGACTCGCTCGCGATCACAATTAGAACTAGTTATTATTATTATTATTTTTCTCGGTATTCTGGACCGTGAACTTGTCCACCTCATTTTTTCAACATCTTTTAAGGTAGGAAGCTGAAACTTCATAAATCAAGAGTATGGAATGGGAAATTGTGCTTTTTGTATTTTTCGTCGAAATCGAACGACCCCTTATAGGTCAAAAAAGGGCCTCAAAATGGCTCCTCGAAACCGAAGTTGAATTTTTCCTGGCATTTCTGATCCGGCAGGGTTAGGAAAAATTCCTTTATAGGGTAAGTGCGGACATTCAGTACCTTTCATTTAAAAAAAAAATTTTGAAAATCGGACTTACCGTTTTCAAAATTTTGCAAAAAATCGAAATTTATTTTTTTGGTAAGATTGAGTTATCTTTCTTTGTATTTTGTATTTTGTAATAGTAATGTAAAAATTCTTAACTTTGTTATTTCTTAATGAAAATCGGTTTTCAAGGTAATAGTGGTATGCCGAGTTCATTTTTGGTATCGAAAAAATTTTTTGGCGGCCATTTTCAAAATGGCGGCTAAAATTTCCCGCCAAAATTTAAACTTGCTCCGATTTTGATGAAAATTGGTATATAAGGTAATAATAGTATGGCAAGATGATTTTTGACATCAAATTTTTTTTTATCGTCGGCCATTTTCAAAATGGCCGCCATTTCCCGCCAAAAGTAAAGTTACTCCGATTTTGACGAAAATTGATATATAAGGTAATAGTGGTATGGCGAGATGATTTTTGACATCAAAATTTTTCTATCGTCGGCCATTTTCAAAATGGTCGCCATTTCCCGCCAAAATTAAAGTTATTCCGATTTTAATGAAAATTAATATACAGGGTAATTGTGGTATGGGGAGTTCATTTTTAGCATCAAATTTTGTTTATGGTCCGATGCAACAGCTTTTGGATGCGACTGTGTGACTCTTCTCGACTATATGAGATTAAGGGAGAATAATATCTCATATGGATGTCAACCAAAAGCTTCTCCGTAACGTTTTTAGCATTTCATTGAAGAGTGGCTCCATTGTAGAGGACGAGAGCGGTAGTTATGCTCGCTAGTCACTACAATAGTTTACAAGTACGCTACCAATGCTTGTAAAAAGGGTGCTTCAATGGAATGATAAGGGCGTCATTGCTTAAACAGGGTTCCGACAAAAGCCAGAAATATTGTCAAAGAGGGGTACGTGAGGGGACATGTATGTGACTCGCTTGCGATCACAATTAGAACTAGTTATTATTAAGTCGCCCAAAACATAGTTTTGGGGACTTATTGTTTTTGCACCGTTTCTTATTATTATTATTATTATTATTCTTCTGATTCTTAATCGTAAAGCTGTCCTCCCTAATACAAGAAAACGGTTCAAGGAAATTGAATAACACTTGTTGGATTGGATAGTGGGTTACCTAAAGGCGTGCAATCAAGTTCTGAAATTTTCAAGATGGCCGCCGTTTCAAAATGGCGGCCATCGGAAAAAGTGGGCGGAAAATTTTTTTTCATCGGATCGTTTTGAAAATTGGTCATCTGGGTAAAGCGGGTATGCTGAGTTCAAATCTGCGACCGGATTTGAAATCCGACTTACGGTTTTAAAATGGCGGCCATTTTACTACACCCGCCCCCCTTAAAAATGTGAACTTTGTCCGATTTCAATGAAATTTGATTTCTATACATATTTTATTGTACTGAATGGGAAGAAATAGTATCTAAGGCCATTTTGGGCGACTTGTGTGTTGGCATCCCAACACAAATTATAGCTAGTTATTATTATTTTTCTTAGTATTCTATAGTGTGAACTTGTCCCACCAATTCAAAGAACATCTTTGAAGTAAGGAAGCTGAAACTTCATATATCAAAAGTATGGAGTGTGAAATTGTGTAATCAGGTTTTTTTGCCAAAATCAAACGACCCCTTATAGGGTAAATAGGGGCCTAAAAATGGCTTCTCGAAATCAAAGTTTTATTTTAAGCGGCATTCGTAAACCGGCGGGAATATTAAAAATCTGTATATATATAAAATAGGTACTTACAAGAGGTATCATTCAAAAAAAGAATTTTGAAAATCGGACTTACGGTTTTCAAAATTTTGCAAAAAAACGAAAAAAGAAATTTAAAAGGGAGATAATCCTAATTGGATTTTGGGAAATTTTTTAAAATTTATTATTTTTTAAATGAAAATTTGTATTTAAGGTAATTGGGGTATGCCGAGTTCATTTCTGGTATCAGATTTTTTTTTTCGGCCGACATTATCAAAATGGCCGCCACTTTAATGGATTATGGGGAAAAAATTTAACTTTATTATTTTTAAATGAAAATTTGTATTTAAGGTAATTGGGGTATGCCGAGTTCATTTCTTATATGGAAAAAAATTTATCGACCGCAATTTTCAAAATGGCCGCCACTTCCGGTAAAAATTGAACTTACTCCGATTTTAACGAAAATTGATATCTAGGGGTTTTAAAGGATGGCGAATTGAGGCGTGAAGTCGAAAATGTTGAAAAATTCAAAATGGCCGCCACTTCCGGTAAAAATTGAACTTGCTCCGATTTTAACGAAAATTGATATCTAGGGGTTTTAAAGGATGGCGAATAGAGGCGTGAAGTCGAAAATGTCGAAAAATTCAAAATGGCCGCCACTTCCGGTAAAAATTGAACTTGCTCCGATTTTAACGAAAATTGATATCTAGGGGTTTTAAAGGATGGCGAATTGAGGCGTGAAGTCGAAAATGTTGAAAAAATCAAAATGGCCCCCACTTCCGGTAAAAATTGAACTTGCTCCGATTTTTACGAAAATTGATATCTAGGGGTTTTAAAGGATGGCGAATTGAGGTGTGAAGTCGAAAATGTCGAAAAATTCAAAATGGCCGCCACTTCCGGTCAAAAATAAACTTGCTCCGATTTTTACGAAAATTGATATCTAGAGGTTTTAAAGGATGGTGAATTGAGGCGTGAAGTCGAAAATGTCGAAAATTCAAAATGGCCGCCACTTTCGGTAAAAAAAATGAACTTGGTCCCATTTTAACGAAAATTGATATCTAGAGTTTTAAAGGATGGTGAATTGAGGCGTGAAGTCGAAAATGTCGAAAAATTCAAAATGGCCGCCACTTCCGGTAAAAAGTGAACTTGGTCCTGATATTAACGAAAATTGATATCCAAGCTTTATAATGGATGGCGAACAAAAAAATATTCTTGAATAAGCTGGATATTAACAAAGAGGGGTACGTGAGGGGACATTTGTGACTCGCTTTGCGATCACAATTATACCTAGTTATTATTTTTTTTATTATTATTCTTTTCCTTACCTTAATCATGAACTTGTCCGCCACATTTTTTGAAAATGCTTTGACCAATCAAGATCAAACCTGCTGAGGTGGGTGGAGGGTCACTCAGAGGTGTGCAATCCACTTTTGAAATTTTCAAGATGGCCGCCATTTTCAAAATGGCCGCCGTTTAAGATTTTTGGGCCTCTCTCAGATCTCAGAGATGGCTGGATGGATTTTAATGAAAATTGGTTCACTGGTAGAGTGATCCATCTCAAGCAACATGGCGAAAAAAAATTTGACGCGAACAACGCCATTTTAAAATGGCGGCCGTTTTACCACACCCGCCCCCCAAAAACGTCAACTTTGTCCGATTTTGAGGAAATTTAATTTCTAGACTTATTTTGATGCACTGATTTGAATGGAATACTATCCAAGGCGATTTTGGGCGACTTCTGTGTTGGCATCCCAACACAATCAGCACTAGTTCTTCTTCTTCTTCTTCTCATACAAAGCGTGTCCGGGCCATAACTTTTTTATCCTTTGAGATAGGGCTTTGATATTTGGCATGTAGATGTATCACCATGAGACGATGTGTCGCGTACCAGAATGACATTCACATGACCTTGACCTTTGACCTCAAGGTCAAATTAATGCTAATTTTACATGCAAAGTGTGTCTGGGTCATAACTTTGTTATCCTTTGATATAGGGCTTTGATATTTGGCATGTGGATGTATCAGCATGAGACAAGGTTTAGCATACCAAAATGACCTTCATATGACCTTCACCTTTTGACTTCAAGGTCAAATTAATGCTAAATTTACATCCAAAGTGTCAGGGCCATAATTTTTTTGTTCTTTGACATGGGGCTTTGATATTTGACATGTAGATGTAGCACCATGAGACAATGTGTTCTAAACCAAAATAACCTTGACCTTTGACCTGAAGGTCAACTAAATGCTAATTTTATATCCAAAGTATGTCAGGGCCATATTTTTTTGTTCTTTGACATAGGGCTTTGATATTTGACATATAGATGTATCATCATGAGAAGATGTGTCCCATACCAGAATGACCTTCATATGACCTGACCTTTGACCTCAAGGTCAAATTAATGCTGATTTTACATGCATAGTTAGTAAGGGTCATAACTTTTTTGTTCTTTGACATAGGGCTTTAATATTTGACATGTGGATGTGTAACCATGAGACAATGTGCCGCGTACCAGAATGACCTTCATATGACCTTGACCTTTGACCTCAAGATCAAATTTATGCTAATTTTACATGTAAAACATGTCTGAGCCATAACTTTTTTGTTCTTTGACATAGGGCTTTAATATTTGACATATAGATGTATCACCCTGAGAAGATGTGTTGCGTATCTTCATATGACCTTTACCTTTGACCTCAATGTCAAATTAATGGTAATTTTACGTGCTAAGTTGGTCCTGGTCATAACATTTTATCCTTTGATGATCGGGTTTTGATATTTGGCATGTGGATGTTTCACCATGAGATGATGTGTTGCGGACCAGAATGATCTTCATATGAGCTTGACCTTTGACCTCAAGATTAAACAAATGCTTATTTTACTATTTTATGAACATGATGATGTGTCATCATGGGAACTATGTGTCACCAACCTTAATGACCTTGACCTGTGACTTTAAGGTCAAATAAATGCTAATTTTACATGCAAAACCTTCCAGACCATTACTTATTTATCCTTTGACATAGGGCTTTACAATGTAGATGTATTATTATTAAGCAATTTTTGTACAATGTATGTCATTGTGACTTTGACCTCTTGACCTCAAGGTTGAACTTATGTTATTTTGGCAAATTTAGGAAGGGGAGACATCCGTTTTAGTGCGCTAAAACAGTTTTTCCTAGTTCCATCTTGTTATGGATGTAAATTTCATGAACAAATTTTCTGACTCTCTTCACATCATTTGCTAGAATGGTTTCAAGAACAATGCTAGTCCTTCGGAGACAAAAAATGGATGTCCTGTGTATGGGAAGAGCAATAAAAACACCTTTGTTGAGTTCAATAGAGTAGGCCAAGTGGCAGGCAGTACAAAGGCCACACAAACTGAAATCTAGAGGGAGACATATAAGCATCAGGCTCCTTTCCCAATCCAGGATATATAAACTAATTATTTTGAAAATTAGTTTAAACTAATTATTTTGAAAATTACGGTTTTGACAAACAAGTTAACTGTATATTTATAACAAATTTATCATAAAACATATCCCCATTATAGGAATGAATGCTTTGTAATCTGTTCAAAGATTTACCATAGATATCCTTTCAATTTTAGGCTGACTTCAGATATTACTGGTTAAAGAATAGAATAAAGGATGAAAATTGGACCAAGGATTTACACAAAGTTACAAAACTAAATGAAGTAAGTTTAAAACACATTGTGTTAGTATATTATCCTTTTTGCGAATTCATTTTCAAGTGAGTAAGCTTGTAATGGTAGAGCTTAGTTGGTCTGTTGGTGTAGATATCACAGTATGAAACACAAGTCAATTACAGATTTGACTTGACTTTTGAATTGTAATGTAGACTTTTGAATAGTAATGTAGACTTGTTTGAATTGTAATGTAGAAACCATGGGTTTACACACTTTTATGTAACAACGTAACCTGCCAAAAGTAAGCGGTTTACTTACTAGTTCATTTACTTGGTCAATTTATTTTTGGATGCCCATGTATCAATTTTTATGCCCCATCTACGAAAGTAGAGGGGCATAAAGTGTTCGGGTCTGTTCGTCCGTCCATTTGTGCGTCCGTTCGTCCGTCAGTTTGTCTGTCCCAAATTCCATATTTCCAAATTTGCACTTTCTGACAAATGCCACATCAATCATATTGGTATGGTAGGTGCATCTAGTGATGATAAGAACATTGCATGCTTCGGATGCTGGATGTGACCTATATTTTCTGCATGAATGATCATGTACAGAAAAATTGTTAAAGTCTATTCCCTCTAACTGACAAGTGCTACATCAATCATATAGGTATGGTATGTGCACCTAGTGATGCTTAGCACAATGCATGCTTCGGATGCTGGATGTGACCTATATTTTCCGCACGAATGACCACTTATAGAAGAATGGTTCAAGTCCATTCCTCTTTACTGACAAGTGCCATACCAACCAAATAGGTATGGTAGGTGCACCTAATGATGCTTAGCACAATGCATGCTTCGGATGCTGGATGTGACCTATATTTTCCACATGGATGGCCACTTAAAGAAGACTGGTTAAATTCCATTCCCACTTACTGACATGTGCCACATCTACTCTATTGTTATGATAGGTGCACCTAGTGATGGTCAGCACAATGCATGCTTCAGATGCTGGCTGTGACCTATATTTTCCGCATGAATGACCACTTATAAAAGAATGGATAAAGATCATTCCTTTTTTACTGACATGTGCCACATCAACTATATTGGTATGGTAGGTGCACCTAGTGATGCTTAGCGCAATGCATGCTTCGGATGCTGGCAGTGACCTATATTTTCTGCATGAATGACCACTTATAGAAGAATGGATAAGTTAAAGTCCATTCCTTCTGACTGACAAGTGCTTTAATTGCAAACATGTTGATGCTTTAGTGATTGTGGAAAAAAAAAAAAATGTTGCGAGATGGGGCATCATGTCTTTTGGACATATTCTTGTTAATGATACTATTATACTTCCACTTTGAAGAAGAGGGTGGTTAACTGGTTCACCTCAGTCTGTCCTACCATCCAGCTGTCTGCAACATAATTTACACATTATCGGTCAATGGTAAAAAAATGTAATATTTTCTCAGCAACTAATTATCACAGTAGATTGAAATTTGGTATATTACTTCTGTGTAAGGTCCTTCATTTCAAGGACTGATTTTAGGTCTGTGAAATAGCTACTTCCTGTTTAAGGAATAAGTCTATTTTTACAAGTGGTAATTGATCAAAACTTTTCATAAAAGTTTACCCAGCAACTACTTTTCATAGTGACTTCAGTTAAGTAAAGTATATGACTTTGGTATGAGGGTCTGGATTGAAAAGCTGATTTTAGGATTGTGTCCTAGCTACTTCCTGTTAACCATTTTTACCTGCGTCGCTGAAGGCGAAAGCAGGTCTAGTAGTCGGGTTACTCCGTCTGTCCGTCCGTCCCGCTATGGGGTGCCTGTCTTGTGTAATCTGAATCTCAAAAACCAAACACTAGATCTTTCTGAAATTTTACACAGTGATTACATATACTGTATATTGAAGATGTGCACCTCCCCTTTTGGAGTCAATTTATAATTTCGTTTCGAAATTAGGGGCCCAAAAGGGGCCAAAAAAGCGACTTTTTAATTTTTTACCACAATAACTTTTGTTCTGGTTGACCAAATGCTATGAAACTTTACAGTAATGTTACTTACCATAAAAGGAAGGGTTGGGCTGATTTTGGGTGTCCCCTCTTATTTTGTTTAGAAATTAGGGGCCCTTAAAAGTGGCCAAAAAAGTAACTTTTTTATTTGTTTCCACAATAACTTGTTTTGGTTGACCAAATGCTATGAAACTTTACAGTTGTGTTACTCACCATAAATTAAAGGGTGGGGATGATTTTGGATGTCCCCTCTCTTTTTGTTTAGGAATGAGGGGCCCAAAAGGGGCAAAAATGTGACATTTTTATTTATGGTCTGATTTAGAAATTTTTGTTGGATACAAAATGGAGAATACAATTTTTTCTTGACCCACCTTTTCTGTTTAGCAATAAGGGACCAAAAGGGGAAAAACATATTTTTTGTCTATTTTTACAATATTGGGTGGCATGTGACAAATATGCTTTGTAAGTCCACCATAGGATGCAAGTGTCAAAATATTTTGACTGTCCATATTGGGCTTAGAACGTACAGGGTTCAACGTTTTGCCGTGCGAAGCAGGGCCAGACATCGATTGGTCTTGTTTTGGGAAGCAGTGGCTCAAAGATTCCTTGTTTGTACAAATGCTTATTGTTATTGTAATTTGTAGCACAAGTTTCTATTGGTGAATGATGTACCTTGTACAAAGCAAGCTATGGAAGAGGAGCTCAACAGTGTTCAATATCAGGTATTTTCTACATACACTTAAGCTTCAGGAGACTAGTGCCAAGCAAAATAAATGCTTCTTGAGATCTTTTCAGAAAATACTTTCCAGTGTGTGCATCTGGAATATGTTATTTTTACACTGCTGATTAATGATTTTCCAGGCAGGATATTTTGTTGAAATGACTGAAAAAACTCAACTTTTTATATGATTAAAAATTGTTCAGCAAAAGTTTTTACCTCTTCAAATACACATTAATATCAAATAAAAAATTATTCATAACAAATCAGTTTATTGAAATAGGGATTAGAGCGTTTCACCAAAAAAAGGATAGAATCAATATTTTGCTTAGCTCAACATATCTTACAGCATGTGAACTACCCACAAGGGGGAGACAACTCTTGCAAATTTGAAGAAATCAATTAGTGAGTTTTCAAAAAGGACCGGGAATCACCTTGCCAGTTGTAAGCCCTACTCCTGCTTATAAAACTCCTCGATGGATTAAAATGAAATAAAAGTTGTTAATTCTAAGATGATTTATACTCTACATATTTTTTTAGATCGATGGACTGCTATTCTTCAAGAGAGCCTCTCCATATGTAAATGGGACAACAGATGACTGCTTATGGCTAAAACCTCACATGTTAAGTGACATTATAGGGGAAGAGGTAGCATTACCAGATTTTCAAAAGTACAGGAGGCCTGCTGATTTTAGTTTTGAGAAGCATGTAGAGAAGGTCAAAAAAGAAAGGGAGGAGAGAAAAAATAAAGGAAAACCAAAATGGGCAAGAAAACCTAGACTCAATATCAATCAATTAGTAGATGAAATTAGCCAGATGTATATAGACAAACATGGTGGTGTAGTGCCTGAGGGTGTTCATCATAATCCTCCTCCCCCTCAAGATCAAAGAGCCCCAGGCATTGGCAGGGGGAGGGGCATGAGCAAACAGCCCTTGGTCAGGCCTGCAAAATTTAACCCAGACCAGCTTGGCAAATCTGGCAAATATGTAGGCACAGAAGATTATGAATATGATGGAGAAACATTTGCCCATATGGGTGGCTACCGTGACGAAAGTGGAGGCTTAGGTGTAACACCTCCAGGTGGCGAATATGTAGCTCACACAGGTGCTTATCGCTACACATCAAAAGGTGGGTTTTATGCACCTGAGGAAGGGTATGGTGATTACTCTGGGGGCCAGAGAAAGGGAGCTGGTAGAGGCATGCTAGGGGTTAACCTTACCACACCCCAGTACAACATGTGGGGGTACACCAACAACAAGCCTGTGAGGGGCAGGGGTAGCTTACTGAACTATCAAAAGACACACCAGCATTTCAAGTGATTTGTCTAGTCATGTGAAAATTGACATCCTTTCATTTGAGGAATGACTTTGTTATCAGATAACACAAGAAATGTGTGAAAGATATCAACAATATAATTGGACTGCAACTAAAACTACAAGGATAGTGAGTGGAACATGTCACATTTAGAAAAACTGTTTAACATGTTAAGTTTTTAAAACACTGTTTTACTTTAAAGAAGTATTAAAATATAACGATATATCAATATCTAATATGGTTTGATCAGATGTACAATTTACTGTTAATATTTCAGGAAGAATGACATCCAGTCATTGAATACCATTCACTATTTGGTCTATTCAGCTACATGTACTAAAGATACATGTTTATTAAACATTTGAAGTAAAAATACATGTATATGGTCAGATGTTTTTTTTTTTCAAAAATATAGTATGAAATGACACTTTTTTTAAAGGATTTTTTTAATACAAGTTTCTTTTTAACCTTTAAAAAATTTTCATTCAACATTTTGATTTAAGAATACAAACTGCATAAGGAAATGTTGTGTGATTGTATGTAAAAAGACGGTAAAGCTTCAAGATCTTCTCTTTACATTTGCCTTCATCTTATAGAATGAGATATTAAAAAGACGGTAAAGCTTCAAGATCTTCTCTTTACATTTGCCTTCATCTTATAGAATGAGATATTAAAAAGACGGTAAAGCTTCAAGATCTTCTCTTTACATTTGCCTTCATCTTATAGAATGAGATATTAAAAAGACGGTAAAGCTTCAAGATCTTCTCTTTACATTTGCCTTCATCTTATAGAAGAATGAGATATTTGAGTTGTATGATTATGGTTTGTTGATGTAAGTTTAAAGCATTTTGACGTCTGTTGACATCTTACATGCTGAAAATCATATGTTAATGTTGTATATTTCATAATGTTGTAGTTGTTATTGAATAAGTGTTTGTTGTGTTCAATTCATTAATTAACATAAATATGAATTCTTTTTTTTCTCTTTTTAACTTCATATAGCATTGAAATCCTTGAAATGTAAATTTTAATGTTAAATGTGCTAAATTACTTATTACAATCTAGTTAGTGCTAAATACATTGTTGTCACATTATGCCACAGCCTTAGCCTTATGCATAGTATGTTGTACAAATTTATAAAATTCTTTTTACAATTTACAGTTGTTAACCAAACACTAAAATGTTAGGCAAATGTTGAAATAAAAAACAATAGTTGTCCTTGGAAATAAATAGTGGTTTGCTTCAATCCAAGTGTCCCTCTGCCGCTAAACAGCTTTTAGTATTTTCACATAAAATTAGTCACTTTTCATGCTTTGATATACATGTACATATACCATGGGTTATAATTTGATCATGAACTACATCATTGTTTTTTAAGTTTAGAATTAATTTCATATGTATCATGTACTGTTATTGAACTTCTTTACAAGCTTTCTAATGTGCTACAAAATAATTGAATTTTGTTTGTATACATTACTTTCAATACATAATAAACTATTAAATGTTTCATTAATGTATTCTTTGAAATTTAGGATGCACTGAGTTGATAGTTCAAATATACGTTCATCTTATGATAAAATTGTGTTTTTCACTATAATATAACCTGTAATTCATTTACCATTTTTTTATTTGTTCACAGCATAAGAGCTGGTTTTACATTTTTTTATTTCTGTGATTATCTTTTACCATGTTTATGTTATTTTAATGTAACCTACCAACTTTTTAAGTCTTTTTCTTTTAATTCTTGCTTTGAACTCATTAATATTGACCTGTATATTAGAATCTAATATACAGGTCTATGTCATTGACAATGAGTGAAAACTTTAAGTTGTCTTAATTTCAATTTACAAAATACATTTGTTTTGGTTATTTTTAATGAATCAAATGAAATTTTGCTGTAAGTAAAGGATCAAATTATAAATGTGTGCCAACCGAAAATAGCATCTATAGCAGGAAACCTTTAAAGATGACATGTTATCAATGATTTATAAGGCTTTGTAGGTTACCATGTGGTTACTCATTAAATAAATAAGGAAATAAGTTTTCTTTTATGTAGCCACAACTACAGGGAAATGCTCTCCACTATCAGTATTATGTTAGAGTCAACATGCCATACACAAAAAACCCTCAAAAGAACCATAAGGGTTAAGGTCCATTCATCTGTAGCCTTGTCATGTGACCAAACTGTCTTCTTTGGAACTTGGTAGACTTTGGATCAAACTTACTATGGTTGTTCATTAGAGTGTCCTTTAAAAAACTGTTAGACACATTTTTTGTGTGTCAAAAACATGACCAATATCACTAAAACTAGAACATAAGGAAATTCACATAGCAGAAAGAAAAGAATCTGGTGGATTTTAACTTTTGTTTCCTTCTGATAACTTTAGTTGTAGTTGTTTGTAATGAAATTTTGATATGATGTTGTTACCACATAAGGAAGGTTGGTATTGTATTTTTTTTGGGGGGGGGTGTGGCTCCTACCGTTTTAGAAAAAAAGAGTAATTTTGACAATTCTTTTTTATTGAATTCCTCAATAAATTCTGACAGCTTAATGAGACAACTGTTTTTATGTATTGTGCATCTTTACCACTCTACAGGGGGTCAAAGTTGGGCCACACCCCAGAAATCAACTATTTAATTTGTGGTCCGACTTTCAACATCTTTTTTTCATTGGAATCCTTGTGAAAATCCCTGCCTGGTTTTTGTTTCGCCTGCGAAGCAGAGCGGGATATAGGTGTTACTTTACCAGCAGAAGGGGCGTTTACTTTTTGGGTAAGGTTTTATGAGCACCTCCATATCTCAAGAACTAT
Organism: Arcuatula senhousia; assembly: GCA_963971305.1. Lineage (NCBI taxonomy): Eukaryota > Metazoa > Mollusca > Bivalvia > Mytilida > Mytilidae > Arcuatula > Arcuatula senhousia. The sequence goes on along the minus strand of OZ020305.1, from coordinate 60,532,209 downwards.
AGGTCCTAATTTAATGAAACCTGGTGTGCATATGCCCCAGTAGTAGCTTAGCACAGTTGCATCCCTTACAATTTTCAATACATATATAATTGCTATGTTAAGGTTTTGCGAGCACCTCCATATCTAAAGTACTATAAGTCCAAGGTTGATGAAACTTGGTATGCATATGCCCCAGTAGTAGCTTAGCACAGTTGCATCCCATCTTTTGACCTTGACCTTGATTTTCCGGTTGAGTGACTTTGACAATTTTCAATACATATAATAGCAATGGTAAAGTTTTGCGAGCACCGCCATATCTCAAGAACTATAAGTCCTACATTGATGAAACTTGGTATGCATATGCCCCAGTAGTAGCTTAGTACAGTTGCATCCCCATCTTTTGACCTTGACCTTGATTTTCCGGTTGAGTGACTGACCATTTTCAATACATGTAATAGCAATGGAAAATTTTGCGAGCACCTCCATATCTCAAGAACTATAGGTCCTTGGTTGATGAAACTTGGTATGTATATGATATGCCCCAGTAGTAACTTAGCACAGTTGCATCCCCATCTTTTGACCTTGACCTTGATTTTCGGTTGAGTGACTGACAATTTTCAATACATATAATACCAATGGAAAAGTTTTGCGAGCACCTCCATATCTCAAGAACTATAAGTCATAGGTTGATGAAACTTGGTATGCATATGCCCCAGTAGTAGCTTAGCACAGTTACATCCTCAGCTTTTGACCTTGATCATAGTTTCCGGTTGAGTGACTTTGATTATTTTTATTGCATATATTTGCAATGTTTAATTTCTATAAACATCTTTTGATCTCAGAAACTGAAACCCCATGTAATTTCAAAATATATTGGAAGTAAGAAAGAATAATTGTTTCTGATGGTGCCCGCAGGCGAGACATACCTAAGTGTTAACTCTTGTTATTGTATATATTAGTAATGTTTAAGTTCTATGAACACCTTTTGATTTCAGAAATTAAAAATCCTTATAAATTCAAAATATAGTGGAAGTAAGAAAGCGTTATTGTTTCTGATGGTACAGGCAGGCCAGACATACTTAAGTGTTAACTCTTGTTTCAATCAGGTCTGCAATATCTCTTACCGTTCTCGAGAAATTAGGGTCAAAGGGGCCAAAAACGCAGGTTATAAGAGTTCCTTAAATTTTTGTATCAATAATAAATAAAAAATTCAGATATGCATTGAAAGTCCACCACAGAAGGCATGTGTCAAAAAGCTTTGTGAGTCCATCATGGGTTGCATATGCCCAAAGCATTTGACAACCCATATTGGACCTCCAACGTACAGGGTTCAACGTGTTGCGGTCGTATCATGCTGCACTCGGCGTAGCTTTTATCAGGCATCTGGCGTCTTGACCCCTTTAGATGTTTCTTTTAAAAAGTAAAAAAAAATGTGAAAAGGGTGAAAAGGAAAATATGTTGCTTGCTGTAACTGTCAACCATATCAAAGCTCTTCCAAAAGGTTATAAAAGACATTTTTCCCATTTTATGAGAACAAGTATCACAGAAGACTAGTTGAGGAATTCGTGATCCTTGAAGCCTTCAGTCATTTGAATGGTATTTTGGTATATAAGCATATCGCGTTTCTTCACCGTGTTAGAGATACAAGTATGAAGATTGCTTACAGTCCCAAAATCTTAACTCTTTAGGCTGCTTCTCTAAGCCAAACCATGGCCCCTTTCGGGGGCGGTCCTTACCTTAGTTAGTCCCACTTTGACTGTTTTTGGTTTCACTGAATCTGAGAACCTGCTGCATACTCGATCATTATGCAGTAATAAAATATGGACTCTCTTCGTTTTTAGATCTTGAAAAAGACTTACTTATAAGATTAAAAAATTAATATTTTTTTTTTCAATTAAATCATTATCATAATAACCCGCAATTCTTTTATCGACAATTATTTCATTAGAAGAGTCTCTTTTGAAATCCAGATCTAGGTCCCCTTTAGAAAATATAATTCGTAATTTTTATTTGGAGAACTAGAGAACCAAGCAGAACTGATCATGTAAATACCACTTAACCACAACAATGTCTAAACACATTCATTTATAGCATGTTTTACATATAATAAAGCTAGATAAAATGATTTGTATATAAGGTCAGGTTATTTCATGTCAGCTAGACCTATCTCACGGTGCACTATATATGTATTTTATCTGGTTAATCGTATGACGTATTTTAAAATGTTTTGTATATACCTTTCAACAAATAAAAGCCACGTGATAAATTTTAACGGATTTTAACTGTGAAATGTTGGCTATAAAATTTTAATTTTTACTCCAAATTATTAATTTTCATGTCAACCTAGAACATGATACGTATAATCTGTGTTATTTTCCTTCTGGTTGTAATTACAAATTGTAGAAACATAAAACTAGACGAAGATGAAAGGGGCAACACAGGAGTATCGGGACAAAAAGTGATTAAAAGTTTAAAGTTTACACCATGTTTAGATAAAGGTAAGCGATATTTAATTTTTAAATGATTTAATTGTACAACCAATTTTATATCAATATGTATACATGGTATTTATAATGAAAAATGTTAGAGAACTTAAGTTTCAAAAGAACAAACCATCTTAAAAGAGTGACATTCTCATGTTATAAATTTCTTATTAGTGATGAATCCTGTTTTCTATCTGCACTTGTTTTGGTAACTGTTAACATGCAGTTTTCAATACTGAATACTTTAAAGGACTTAAATACTTCCAGTGTTTTTGGAGGAAGGTAAATGGCAAAACCTATTTTGAAAATCCATGAAATCGTAACCGAATTAAATAAAACGAGCTTCCTTATTGAGAGCAAAGAAATGACAAGAGGACCAATTTATAAGCCTCAGTCTATACACAGCAGACATAGCAGAAGTCAAACTAAACTTCAATAAGGGAATTTACGATGACAAAAATTACTATTACTGGTGCCGTTTTGTAGTTTTAGAATTTAAGCTGTCCTGTACATAATCTAGTTAGATTTTGGCTTGAGCATCTCTGATGAAGAAATGTGCATCACATCCTGAATAAAGTTATTTAGTTTTTAGTCCCGTCCGGGTCTCGAGTGGTGAATAGGACCACAACAGTTCTAAACTTGTCGGTAAAAGTCCACTAAAGCATTCAATATTCTGTTTACGAGTCGGGGTGATTTGACCACTGAGTGACTTGGATGTGTGCCCAATGGTTGTATAGGGTAACCCTGTTATCTTGTAAGCTAGGATTGTCGGGAACCTGACCACAAACCATAGTCTTGTACTGCCATGTTCTTCGCACGTTAAAGAACTCTTCTGTGAGTTGAGGTTAAAGTAGGACCCATATAGGCCCCCTGCGGATGGGTAAATTGCCCTAACTTTCCCATTCCTCTTTTTATCCAGTGGCTGGCAAACACGCCTCGACAAAAATCGGCTATATATTAGTTACTTTATATAGGCCTACGGTCTTTTGCATTCGTCCCATTTTTGTCTCCTCGTGTTCTTTTTATCATTCCTTTCATGTTTGGCATCGGGGGAAATGAAAACTAAGAAATTCTATGATATCGAAGACTCGTTGTGTATATTTCTTTAAAAAAAAATGTTCAAATTGAACACATGCAATATTGAAAAAATATTGGTATTAAGTACCGGTATATATTAAACCACAATGTTTTGTTTCCCTGGTTGCTTCCTTATACATGAATCTTCAATGTTAATCTCCACGGGTCCATGTTTGTAAGTTAGTTAGTTATAAGTTTAAAATAGTGTTTCTCCTAGCAGCATGAATTCGGCTTTTTCAGAAGATGAACATGAAGGGGGTGATAAAATGAACATGAGATGATGATGAAGGGGAGGATGTAGGGACACAAGGCCAACCAGGGAGGAAAGTTTTGACTGCCATTTAACAAATAGGGATAGGTAGGATCGCGGACAATTTAGCCTCCTGCATGTGGATCCTACATGCCCTTCTCTTATCGACGCCTCCAGCCGGGTTCTTTTACGTGCGAGGAACGTAACATTTTTCCCGACACGAAAAAGTAAATATCATCCCTACACGCCTTGATTTGCAATTTTAATACTTATGAATTAGAAACCATTGAAATATCAGTATATACATAAATTATTTCCAACCTACACGTTTCAAATTTAGAATAGATACATTAAAAGTTGAATATACTATCAATTGGAAAAAAAATGAAAACAGACGCTTTATATACATACGATGCATATTTGAGGGGGGTAGGAGGGGGTCTGATCCCGGAATCCCGAACTAATTTTTACAAAATCCCGTCATCCCGACTTAAAAATGAGAAAATCCCGAAGCCCGGTAAAGTTGACATAATTTTATCCCGAAATCCCGAACTTAAATTGTCCAAATCCCGGAATCCCGAGCTTAAATATGGCCAATCCCGGTGTCCCGAAAAAGGCCTTACCCCCCCCCCCCCCCTCATATTTATTTACATCTTGCTCCGCTGCATGTCCTTTATATATAGAAATTGCTCAATGACGTAACGAATTTGCACAGTTACGCTTCCCGATTTTAACCCTGATTCCCGAACTTAGTTTCAATGCATATATTTTTTTCCCGGTAAAGTGCTTTTCCGGTCTGTCCGTTCATAAGGTTTATCCTTTATTGTAATAAAATTCTGAAGATAAGAAGTAATTTGTAAACTTGTACATGTATTTAGAACATATTAACGTAAAATTCTTTCTTATGCCTGTGCCTTTTCTATGTGAAGATGCTTGAAATGTCTCCCACTATTTCACGAATTATAATAATTGATTTTGAAAGTATTTGACAAGAAAATAACATGCAAAAGCAGTTATAAGGTTTTTCCTTTGCAACGACCTAATGTAACTTCCATAGTTTCTTAAGATGAAATAGATAATACAAAACACATAATTCAGTCTTTATATTCATGACTTGTTAAATACGGATGGTCAATTCCAATCAACATAAATCTTAAGAGATTTGTGCACTTGTCAGTCACAGAGTTGTTGGACCAAAACCTCAGTTTTGTCTAAACTTTAAACTCGTTCATAAGTATAGTGCTTTCATAATACTGTGTTCTTTAAAAGAAAAATTAAACAATATACAATCTACTGTTGGTCAATACAGCGACAACATTTAAATATACCAACAATCCGACATATCTTAGACCACAATGTTTTGTTTTTCATTACTTTGCTTGTGTTGCTCCCTGGTTGCTTCCTTAAACACGAATGTTGAATGTTGAATTCCGCGGGGCCATGTTTGTTAGTAAGTTAGGTATTGTTTTACTTCCTAGCAGCACGAATTTGGCTATCTCAAGAAGATGAACGTGAATTGGGTGATAAAATGAACATGAGATGATGATGAACTGGAGGAAATGGTGACACTATGCTAACCAGGGAGGGATGGGTAGTATTGGACAATTTAGCCTCCTGTATTGGGATCCTATACATGCGAGGAACGTGCATTCTTCCCAAACACGGGAAAACAAATATTATCCCTACACGCTATGATTTGCAATTTTGATACCTATTAATTGGTTTGTTTTTGAAATATCAGTATTCATATATTTTATGCTACACCTACAAGTTGAAATTCATAAGAAAAACTAAAAGTTAAATATGATATCAATTGAAAAGAAATGAAAACAGACGTGTTGTAATGCAAATTTATTTACAACTTGTTCCACTGTATGTTCTTTATTTATCTAAAATTGCTCAATGCTCATGTGACAACGAATTTGCATGCGCTATACTTTCCGATTTTAAATGATAGACATGATCTCAAACTTTGTTCCAATGCATATGGAGTTTCTCGTATAAATGCTTTCCCCGTCTGTCAGTCCGTTAGGTTTACCCTTGTCATTTGACAAATACATAAGATCAGAGACCGAGCCAATTTCTAAACTTGTACATGTAGTCAGATAATCTTAACAAGCGCTGTTCAACACTACACTTTTCTCATGCCAATGTCTTTTATGTTTAGAATGCCCCCATTCTTTTACTTATGACAGACTGTAAAAAAAACCAAAGAAAAAAATCAATAGTAATTAAAAGTCTCCTTTGCAACAACTCCACGCAACGACCATTATTTTTGTTCATAGTTTCATAAGATGAAATATTTACAAAAGACATAATTTAGTCTTTCAAACTTCATGACTTGTTAAATACGGATGGTCAATTCCAATCAACATAAATCTTAAGAGATTTGTGTCATGTTGTTGGACCAAAACCTCAGTTTTGTCTAGACTTTTAACTTGTTTATAAATAGTGCTTTCAGTAAATACTTTGTTCTTAAAAGAAAATTAAGCAATCTACAATAAAGAAAATCAATTCTAATGTTGGTCAATACAGCACCAATATTTAAATATCAGAGACATATATACCAACCGTCTGTTTAAAAAAAACAAACTTAGAACTGTTAAGGAAGCTCCTACATGCTCTTCTCTTTTCTACATTGCGATTTAACAAAAGGGGCAAATTTAGATTTTATCCTTGTAATCTGCAAGATGCATGCAATCATTGAAACCCATAACCAAATACTTCGTGCTTTGAATAATGGGGCGAGGAAAAGAAACGATCAGGAGTGATTTTACGACGATAAGGAGGATCCAAATAAATTGACACTTTTCCCATGTTTTTGGTCATAGATAAATGTCAATGAGACATTTATCCATACCAACGGTCTTTAACCTTCGCTCGAATTCACTGCTTTAAAATTTGTTAAACAAGATAATGTAAGGTCATTTTGTAAATGTGTACTTTGCGTGATTGTGGTAAAATTGATTCCTAAACTTTAAAATACTATATATAATTTCAAAAAGGTACTTTGTATGTTGACATATCTCTTCATGAGATTTAAAGGTTAATCTTACTAAAGCTTTCATTCCTTATTTCTAATATTTGAATGGTATTTATTTGATTAACTAGGGTGATATCAAACAAATGTTGGGTGACGGGTATGACAGGCGATTGGGTAAAAGTTCGTTATTATTTCCACAACAACTACTAATCACAGCCGTATACATATGTCATTATGCATAAGCATTGGGTCCCGTATTTCAGGTCTGTCGCTGACCTAGTTCCTGTTATTCTTATGTATATTTCTGTTCACCATTCTGATTTTGATGATTGTTTCCGTAGCCTCAAAATGTAAACATTTGACATACTTTTTTTTGCATAAAACTAAAAAAAGGCGTGTGTATAGTCATGCAAATATTGCTCACCCCACTAAAAAATGTCGGACTTTTTTTTTTAATTTCAATATTTTGTCCATACTTTTTCTGTTGCTACACTCTAGGTTTTCTAATGCAAATATATGGGAAAATACATTATTAGAGCCTATATGTATCAAATGTCTATTTTAAAGAGCACTGACTTGGTTTTGCTTATTAGTGAATATTGCAGATTTCCCTTGGTTTACGAAGGTTGTGTCACGTACACTTATTCCACATCTTATAATGTCTAATCTATCAGGATGAAAAGAATCCCGTAGGTCATGAATCAAATTGAGTGTTTGGACACTCCAAATTAAAAGCTTCTAACATCTAATTTAAATTAAACATTGAAAAACTACACTACTTTATAAAATACATAAAATACTTTAGTACTATAAGCGAAAGTATAAGACAAGTAATCTTCGTCGGAATGTTTGGAGTATTTGAATAACGAATGAATTAACCCATTTTTTCACAGCCAGGTAAAAATCACCTGTTTATATCGCGCCATGTATCGCATGGTTTTATATTTTTTTCAATCAATGATCAACTTAGAACGCCCATAATATTTAAATAATTTTATGAATGAAAAGCCATGAATGGCCTTGACGTATCAAAATAGATAGATTTAAATCAATTATTGACTATCTGACTGACTACGAGGACCTTTTATTGTCTGAAGGATTCCTAGATGTTTTAAAAGTACACCAGAAAAGAAATGTATAACACTTTTAAAATTGGAACACTTTGGGTGATGGACAAAATAAAACAACACATATTTTTTTTCAAATAACAAATTATTTTCCTTCCTGAAATACAACCTTATACACAGTTTAAGTATATCCTGTGCTTTCAGAAATAATCTCCGATTTCGTTCCTTTCGTGCAAAATAATAAATTAGCAAATGTTCCGTTGTTTCTTATCATTGATAGGGCATTGATTTATTTCTAGATTGCACAAAGCGTTCACATCACCGTAAAAACCACCGAAGACACCACAGACGACGCGGACAATTATCACCGACATTGCCAGCTTCATCGGGATTCTCGATAGAAAATGAGAAATCGCTACCGGATTCAAAAGGCATACAACTGCCTTCAGAAGATTCACGTATACTGCACCAAAACTATAAAGATGAAAAGTCTTTACCGGCATCAGAAAAGAAACAACTACCTGCAGAAGATCCAAGCATATTGTACCAAAACTATGGTTGGAATATGGACGCAAAGGTCCCTCGTGGCGTGTCTAGATTGGTAAAATGATTTTATTTTTTTATACACATGTACAACCGAGGCTAGTTAAAATGAGTAGTAAAAATATTTAGAAAAACATTTGAAATTAAAGAAAAACAGAACAAAACCACAACAAATATTATATAAAAAGGAGCTCTGGTAGCATTTAAGCAATTTACTTATGTTTGTTAACGAACAGTAAGACAAAGAATTACGAAATTGATGAATAAAGAAAATCTTTTTGCCCTTTTTTTTTAAAAGTAGTTTTTTTATGTTCTACCATATAATGATAATTTTCTATTTCCTTTTTTAATAGGAGAGCAAAATGCACCCGAACATCAGGAACATTGCAAAGGAATTCATGGATAGTTTACAATCAGTGTTACTGAAAATCCAAGGCAAAATTAGGAGGGTAAGTGTCCAACAATGCAAATTATTGAGACTATTTTATAAATATCTCATTATTGATGGAGTTGACGCAATTAACACATATTTTGTAATGTTATGCATACATGTATAACATATTACCTTTATATAAAGAAATTTAGCAAAACCTTTGTATAATGAAAATTAGCAAAACCTTTATTGATAAATTTTGTTTGGTGTGTGATTGATCATATGCATTATATTTTTTATCTGAGGCCAAGCGATCACATTGAAGGCTTCTGGATATTTTCCATTGTGGATGTTGGATTTCTGTAGGTTCTGTCGCGCGAACTTATTCCACACCTCATTTTCTTCTATAAATGAAACACATTCTTTCCTATAAATGTTCTCAATTATAGACAACATTGTAATACTTTCAGGTTGACGATGAATATTTAGGCATTGGTTCTAAGTCTCGAGATGCCATGGTGGCGGTCAGAACAGAACTAGAACAAATCACAAAAGAGAACAATATTGTTTATGGTAAGTCACTTGATGGCAATCAGGTCAGAACAACAATAGAACGGAAAAGAGAACCATGTTCTTTATGGTAAGTGACGTGAAAACAATCAGAAAACAGGTCAGAACTAGAACATATCAGAAAAGAGAGCCATATTATTTATGGTTAGTCACAAGATGGCAATAAGTTCAGAACAATAACAAGTTTCAAAAGAGAACCATGATATATGGCTATTCACGTCATGACAATCAGGTCGGAACTAGAAAAAAACCCACAAAAGATAACCATGATGTTTATGGTTAGTCATGGGATGGCAGTCAGGTCAGAGCTTGAACAGAACAGAAAAGAGAACCATGTTGTTCCTGGTTAGTCACTTGATGACAATCAGGTCAAAACTTAAACAAAGTCAGAAAAGACAACATTGTTGTGTACTGCAAGTTTCGTGATGTTAGTGAGAACAAAACAAAAGCAGAAATAACAAAAAAGTAAACAAAAGAACAAAATGCGAGTTCATTATACATTTATTGAACTTTTATCGCTTTTTCCTTAAACAAAAGAAAAGCTATTTTAAATTTAATGCGAATTTGCACATTAAAATATGAATATTAAAAGACAATCTGAGCATCACTTTTAATTTTTTGTAGATGTTTTGTTGGATGTTTCCCAGCTTGTAAGATATGTTTACAGACGTGCCCACGAACATGGGATAGCCGGAGCACAAAGTGCCATGGCAATACGAAATGTTCCTGTCATAACGAGGGTAAATCTACAGAAACAACTAGCTATGAGTCGGACGGCAAACCACAATGCCTCCATCGTTTATAATGGAGCAATGTATTTGAAAAGGCAAGTTAACTTAAGGATTTTTAGATCTTTTTTTAAAAAACTCTGTGACAGCAAACCACGATGTCTCCATCTTTTATAATGGGGCCATGTATTTGAAAAGGCAAGTCAACTTTAGGACTTTTAGATATCTTTTTGAAAATCTGATACTAACGTAGCTTTATAACTAGATCTTAGTACCTCTTGTTGATTCTAATTCCTGTGTCAAGAATTCAAAGTATGAAACTGCATAAATAAAAAAAAAATTACGTTGAATATTTGATATGTTTTCAGTAATGAGATGTTTACAAAATATTTAAAAATTCCTCCTAAAAGGACTAAATATCTATTTATTACAGGCGTGGCATACAACAGGACGATGCTACTAGTGGACTGATTAAGGAAGTCAGGCATAAATCTCTGGCAGAAAAGTTCCGTTATTTTGAGATTTATGATCTTAGACAGAAGATTCACGCTGTTATTACAAAAGTTGACGTGATGTTCACAAACATTCTGCTCCCAGTAAAAAAACGAATAATAAAATATAAGGTACAAAAAATTAGTTGTTCTAAGTCCAGAGGGGTCTTTTGTTGATAACTTTAGGAATGATTTGAATCATACGAATTGTACTTTTAATCTGGTGCAAATTGCAAAACAGACAGTCGTTAAAGAGCCAAGCAATGACCATTGGTCATTATTTAAATTTCCATCGGGCTTTATCGTTCAAAATCTAAAAACAAAGACCATCCATGTGTTTAATGTTTAGAAAAATATTAAAAAATGAAGGGATATGGGATATATATGCACAGCACAAAATATTTAGTATTGTAAATTTTACTATTATTTGCTGCTATTTTCCGAAGCTATTTTGCACTAAACTAAAATTTTAACTTTCAGACAAGCATTAATAATGTTACAGAAAGGATACAGCATGCAAAATATTTATCTGGACTAGCACATGAAGCCACGAAAACTGCCAAACAAACATACCAGGTGATTATAGATATGGTCCGGACCATACGAGTATCTGGACCATATGCGTATGACCGTATATACTCATACGACCATGACGGCTCAGTTCATAATAGTATTTGGATCATATGATATTTTTTTATCATATAATCGTAAATATTAGATTGTATGAGTCGATTAAAACAAAAAGTTTTAAAAAAAAAGTTACCCTTCATCACTAAATCGGATCATATAAAAAGCACACAAAAATAACAACCGTTTTCAGTATTGAAATTTTTAAGATGTCGATAGTTTTGTGTGTGTTTTTTTTCTTTCGTTTTTCGGTTTGTGTTGTTCTCGTTTATGATGAATGATTTTGTCTTCACCATTTTAAACTTTTGGCATCGATACTTCTCTGCATCTTTCAATTGGTGTTTTACATTGTGATAAGCTCGGACCATACCGTTATTACGCGTATAGAGTGATGATATGAGTATACCCATATGGTCATGACCATTTGCGTATGGTCCAGATACTTATATGGTCTGGAACAAATATATAGAATGCTGAAATTTAATATTTCTCTCAGTTTTTCACAAAGATAAAGACAAACCAATAAAAATTACAAAAATGCAATCAAGGAAGGAATTATAGTGCATAAAACTGCACATCTAATTTTAAGTTCGATATAATAGATATAGAATTTAATATGGATTCCAATCTCTCAAATGAGTGCAGATGTTGGTTTGTCGTAGAATTTTTTTTTGTCTTCCACCGAATCGATTTAACACACTGAATTGGAAATTAGCAACACGAGGGTGTGCTATAGCAGGCAGGAACTGCTTACTCTTCCGGAACACCCGAGTTCACTCTTGTTACGACTTGAGTTCGCGTTGTTGATTTCCGTTTTGTTGATTTTGTGTTTTGTGTTTCTTTGTTCTTTTCTTGTCGTGTTTAACGGTTTTGTCGTTGTCTTTTCGGACTTTTGACACTCAAATGCCCCATTGGTGCCTCTTTGCTTCTTTGAATTTTTGCATTATATTATAACCATGTATCTTCAATTATAGAGGTTCTGTGATTTTTATGCCTACCAAAAATTACTCCATTATTTGTTTTTTGATATTATAAACATAATAACATTTGGTCTTCTAAATAAAAAAAGAATAACATGTCATTTTGCTATGTCTCCTAAACATAAATAACATAAACCAGCTAGTTCTTGTTGTTTAACTTTCAGACAATCATAATTTATATTTTTTTTCTAAAATAGTAATAGAAATAAAAACAAACTTGCAAAATGATTTTCCTTGATCAACGTAGTTTATAGTTTTGGTTTCTTTATTTTCAACCTGTATCTTTTCTCCTTTTCATATTGCTAATTTACTCATCAGGATATCGACAAAATCACATACCTTTTAAAAAGGTTTACACAAGAATATTTTTTTAATGTTGGATTTCCTAGCTAAATAAGAAATTCCACGACTCTGCCATGCAAGGAAGAGGTAGGAGGAGAAGGCCAGTCAGGTCAACAGATCACGCCAGACTAGAGAATTTAGTACAAAGAGCAATTAGAAGATCGAAACAGTTAGAAGATACAGCCAACATTGTCCAAAGGTATTCACCTTATTACAAGGTCCCTGGCCTAATCTATAGAAGCTTGGGGCGATTCAAGTTTTATTTAAATCCACAAACACATCTGAAAGCGCTAAGCCAGGAACAATAACTTAAATTTAATTGATGATGAAAAGCAACGCATTTAATAAATCTTCAGTTTCATGCACTCCTTTGGTAGAGTGAAAATCAATAAAAGCATGACAAGGGTTTCATCATCATTTAGAATGGACTAAATATTTTACAGTTGTATATTACCCTTTTTAGTTCCCTCCGTTTGGATTTTATTTTGTGCTCACATGGAGGTCTCTGAAAAGTCTTAAAAATCAGATGCAGCTTTAAACTATTCCCCTGGAACTTTGTTGTCATATTGATTTCGTTTTCATTTTAGTAAATTATCAGAATTGCTACCAAAGGCTAAACAAGTCATAAAGAAAATGGAATCAGGTGGCACAGGGTTGTTGACTGAAGTCAAAGGAATTTTGGTGAAAGTCGCCTCCACCGTGGCAGTATGTAACATTTTATATACTAGTATACATGTATATGTATATCAAGTAAATTATAATGGTTTTGAATTTAATTTCAATTATAAATCATATGGAAAATATTTTCTTTAAGAACACTTTTTTCTGCCACTGATAAGATGGTTAAGAAATATGTTTGTACCCATACTATATGCAAAATTCTTCACTGGAATGTAGTATCATCAACATTTTTGTTTGTTTTATATGCAGAAATTAGATGATCAAATGGATGAAATAAGGGTATTCCTAAACGACTCCAGAATGTTAGAGAAGCGCTGTGAAGAGGTTGAGGGAACGAGTTCTGTTATTCAATGTGAAAAATATGGCTTTGAGGAACTTTCTGGATCAGGAAATATTGATGTTGATGATTTGTTTACTCACACATACACCAGGACTCCAACACCAAAGGTTATAACTACGGATTTGCCAATATCTTCAGAACGTTCTACTCCTTCGACAACTGTTTTCCAATCTAGCACCAAAACATCTACCCATGTGGTAACAAGCAAAACTACCACTACAAGTCCTTCGACTACTTCTATGGAGCCAAGTTCAAGTACTCAAACAACTTCAACTACAACAAGTGAACCTACATCAACCAAATCTACAACCACAAGCTCACCTGATACTACGAGTTCTCATACGAGAGTAAGTACTTCCTCCAGTAGTTCTCCATCTACTTTGATAACGCAAACACCTTCAATAAGAAGCACACATGCACCATCTACTTCTACAGGAAAACATCAAGAACCAACTGATGATCAGGAAACTGACGAAGAAGTGGAGGGAAGTGGTGTTTCTCCTACGAAAAGTTCACCAACAACTAAGAGTCCGCCATTGACAACTAAAAGTTCTACAACCACCATTAGCTCACCATCAACTACAATTCCTCCATCAACTGCAAGTTCATCATCATCAACAAGTTCTACATCAACTACAAGTTCGCAATCCACAACAAAATCTCCATCAACTACAAGTTCACCAACAACCACGAGTACCCCTTCAACATCAACAAGTACATCGACAACCACCAGTTCAGCGACAAATACAAGTTTACCAGTCACAAGTTCAACAACAACAGCTTTGCCAACAACCACTATAACAAGTACTTTATCAACTACCTCAAAAGCCCAAACACCTTCTCCTACACGCAAAACCACTACAAATGCACAAACTTTCTCTACCAGAAAACATCAGACGTCAACTGATGACCGAGAAACTGATGAAGAAGTTGAAGGAAGTTCCATAGAAAGCAGCGGCGATTTTGGCTTCTGGGATGAATCCTCATCGAAACCTAAAACAACAACTTCTACTTTTAAGAGTAGTACAAATAAAGTTGTAGACCCTGAGAATAAATTTTCCAACAAAACTACAACTACATTAAATATTCCGTCAACAACAGCGTCAACAACAACGTCTACTGTTAAATCTACCTCAGAAGCACCCTCGTCCACTTCAACAACAACACAATCTGTAACAACCCAAAAAGAGTTATTGACATCTATGTCTACGACGACACCCGTACCGGTGGTGCCAACCACAGAGGAAATAATAGACGAAGGCAGCGGTGAAAGCTCAGCAGAAAGCAGTGGCGATTTTAGCTTCGGGGGTGACTCCTCACCGAAGCCTAAAACGAATACGCCGTCAACTACAACAACAACAACGTCAATATCACCAACAACGACGACGATATTTGTTGACAAGAATGAGGAAGATAAAGAAGAGGAAGATCTAGAAGACGGCTGGGGTGGTTGGCTTTGGGGTGGTGACGATCCAAATGTTCTGTATGATCCAGGAAGAGATTTTAGTAAGTTTTTCTTAATATGGATGAAAGGTGACTTTAATTTCTCTGAAAAAAAGTCACTAAAGTTATAAATTGTTAAACTATTAGCGTAAATGTTTAACTATATGGCGGAAGGATGAACACAATCTTTCTTATTTAAAGCTCTATGTAAGTTGTAAGTTTGAAAAACTAATAGAAAAGACTTCAAAAGATCATTAACGTTACAAATACTAAGATGTACAAAGATAGATCGAAATATGTCAAAATATATGCTCAATATAAATAGGGTGTTGCTCGTAGAATTACACATTCAAAATTATTTTCTTATAGTGTAAATAAGTTGCTATTTACAAAGATATACGGTCTTTGGCAACGTGACGTGTGTGCAATAGAAGCAGGAACTGTTTACCCTTCCGGGGCACCTAAGTTAACTTATGCTGACTTAGTGTAACGGTTTTGTCTCGGCCTTTCGAACTTCAGGTTCATGAATACGTTTACCTCAAAATGGCTCGATTTTAAATCGATTTTTAGTATGTGTACAGCAAAGACTGCACACAGACTTAAAAAATAAACCGTATTTTTACTAATTTTTGATAATATTTTCGTGGTTTTGGTTTCTGCATTTTCCGTTTTTGTGCACAGTCAATTTTAGGTTAATATCAATAACACCCTATCACCCGGACTCAAATCTCATGTGACATTTAATTGTAATTTAACCAAAAGTGTTCACCAACATGTCAGCTGAGAGGTACAATCGGGACTCTTATTCAAAATGCATTTTTAAATTTCTTATCGTTTTTGTCTCGCCTGCGACTTAAGACGCTGATGCGAGACAGAGGTATTACTTTCCGGCAGCGGTGGCGGCGGCGACGGCGCAAACTTTTTTAAAGACTTTTGTGGAAAATGAATTCCAAGAAAAGTAAAATAGCTAGGCATCTGATATTTGGTATACAGACAGTTGGGGTTATGGTCTACGCAACTGGCACCATGCCGTTTGACCCTGACCCTAATTTCATGGTTCAGCGAATCTGTGAACTTAGATGTTTTGTTTAAGGCCAAAAACCCCCTTTGTAAGACTTTTGTGGATAATGAATTCAAAGAAAAGTATTATAGATAGGCATCTGATATTTGGTATATAGACCATTGGGGTTATGGTCTACGCAACTGGCACCATGCCGTTTGACCCTGACTCCAATTTTATGGCTCAGCGACTCTGTGAACTAAGATGTTTTTTGGGGCCAAAAAAACCCTTTGTATGACTTTTGTGGAAAATGAATTCCAAGAAAAGTATGATAGCTAGGCATCTGATATTTAGTATACCAATGGTTCAGTGACTCTGTGAACTTAGATGTTTTTTTTGGATCAAAACACCCCTTTGTAAGACTTGTGGAAAATGAATTCTTAGAAAAGTCATCTGATAATTGGTTCAGCGACTCTGTGAACTAAGAGCCAAAAAAAAACCTTTTGTTAGACTTTTGTGGAAAATGAATTCCATGAAAAGTATAATAGCTGATAATTGGTTTACAGACAGTTTGGGTTATGGTCCATGCAACACCATGTTCATGGTTCAGTAACTCTGTGGACTTTTTTGGGACAATTAAAACTTTTGTGAAAAATAAATTAAGTTAAAAGTATAATAGCTAGGCATCTGATATTTTGTAAACAGACATTTGTGGTTTTGGTCTACACAACTGACATCATGTTGTGTGACCATGACCCCATTTTCACGGTTCAATGACTTTGTGAACTTAGATGATTTTTGGGTGGAAAATGAGTCAAGTGAAAAGTATAATATTATAGCTAGGCATCTGATATTTGGGGATTATGGTATACACAACTGATGTCACCATGTCATGTGACTTTGACCTCATTTTCTTGGTTGAATGACTAACAGAATGTTGGTCTTTTTTCATTGTTTCTCAATAACTATGGTATCTAGAACACACTTCAGACATTTTTTCTGATGGGTACATGGAATTCTGTCGCCTGTCACATGACCTGGCTTGACCTTAACTTTTCTTGAAGGCCCAGCTAGACCTCCAATGAGTTCTGTGATGGTGCAGACAGGCAAGACATACTTTAGTGTCAACTCTTGTTTATTGAAATTCCCGATTGTTAAATTCTAAATTGTTTAAAACACAAGGTTTCTTTCCGTGTAATGCACATGGTCGATATCCTCGGTGCTGGATTTGGCTTCCCTGTTCGAACATTTTGGCTTTTGGTACTTTTCATTCAATACTTTTGGTTTTTGACCTTTCAATGTTTTGATTCAAATGCTTCTGATGAGAGGTTACTCCTTGAAATATTGATATACAGCATAACCAAATTCCGTTTTGGTACATGTGTATTCTATTTTGAAATCACTGGGTCGATAACTGCTGATGGTGGACCAGAGGTCCCCGAAGGTAATCACTAACCTGATTATCAGACTTGTCTGACATGAATTTACCATTAAATTTTGAATAGCTTTTTAATGAAATTCCAGATTGGTAAATTCTAAATTGTTTAAACACCAGGTTTCTTTCCTTGTATTGCACATAGTCGATATCCTAGGTGCCCGATTTGGCTTCCATGTTCGAATATTTTGGCCTTGAGTCATTTTTATTCGATATTTTTTTGTTTTTTACCTTCAAATGTTGTGATTCAAATGCTGCTGTTGAGAGGTTGCTCCTTGAAATATCGATATACAGCATAACCAAATTAACCGTTTTTATACCCGTTTTGGTATTGTATTTCAAAATGAATTTTGAAGGCAATAAATTTGTACCGAAAAAACTATACTATCTTCAACTAAATAAATGTGTCAATGTTATAAGGTGTGTCAATATCTATGTTCTATTATACTTTATTTGTCCCGATAATATACCGTTTCAGCTGTATATATACTATGATTTTCTTCAAAAAAGTTCAAACTGTCCTGATGACCTTCAAAGCATTCGATTGCCACATTGTACACTTTTGCTTCTTTCAAAATATTTTGACGATTGAACGAGGAAACTTTTTAATTTTTTTTTAACTTGTCTCATTACGTAGTCATATCTACTTTCAGAGGAAAAATTGTCCAAAGCAGCATTCCTGGAAAAGCAGAAAAGTGAAAAAATACATGCCCATTGGATGAATGTATCTGTTTCCTTTGAAAGTAAATATATCATATAAGTATTTTTATGTCATTTAGACCGAAATGTAATAAAAGAAAACTTAGAATATACATTTATTACGAAATCTGCCTTAAACTTGGTTTTTGGTTTTTTTTGCTCAAAATTATTCGACCATGTTGATTGATTATTTGTTTATCTCCGTGACGACAGGTATCTATTTTTTCGATTTTCAGACACAACTATTTTGTTGTTCATATGTCTAAAACGAAGTTACACAAAACAAGTTGTCTGTTGGGCATTTTTTGTTAGCACAGATTTTTTTTCGTATACAATATCCTTTTAATCAGAATATACAGACTTGTACCTTTTACCTGTAGTTCCCAATGATTTTATCTTAATAATACTCTGAACTAAAATATTGCCACTTGATATTTTTTAAGAAATCCAGCGACGGTGGGATGGTGTAAATCAAGCCATCATGTACCTTCAAAAGTACAACTACGGTGCTGAAGCATTGAAGGTCGCTTGGAATACTGAAAACCCTGTAATAACAAGAATACACAACGATATTAGTAACAAAACATCAGGAATAAAGTTACAGTCTGAAATGGCCATTAATAAGAGTGATAATGCACTGAAAATAATAAACAAGAAGCTGGCAGATATGATAGAGATAAAAGAGTCCAAACTGAAACAGTCTGATGCTAGTGGAAACCAAGGAGCGGCATTTATAGCTGATTTCATATCCAAAGGTACATCTGATTTCGTATGTTATCGAGGTTGTAGTAGGGATAAAGTGTTTTTGTTTCTTAATTCTATTTCGTATTTTTGAAATCTGAAGTGGTCTAATGCTTGTATTTTAAATCATGTACAATTATCTGCAAACATTGTTAAATTTTATTTTGTTGAATTAATCCCATATATTAGATTGTATTATCAAATCGTAACCACAAGAATTTCAGACTTTCTGTGTACTGTCACTTAGTTTGCCATAATTGATTGAAACTTAGAAAGTAAAATATTAATTTTGACAGTTCAAATGGTTGATCAAAATGCTAAAGAAATAGTAGAACTTCAGAAGATAAATGCATCACCTTGTCTTAAAGTTCAAAATACTGCAACTCGCCTAAGGAACAGTATAGCACAACTAAGGTCCAAAATCAACAAAGCAAAGACGATAGCTGAATCCATACCGGTAAGTTTTAACAAAAATTAAAATGTAATGTTTTTTTTTCTCACTAGAACTCCCCATAAAAACTCTTAATTGTTGGTGATAATTATTTGTTGACTAAAAAGCTCACTTGTTTGACAGTTCCATTTTAATGCAGGATTGTACTCCATGCTTGGACAGATTTCTCGACCCCTAAACATCACTTTTTACAACTAAATTATTTCTTTTTCGCACAATGAAACCAATTTTGTGACTTTCTCCATCATATGTATGTTTAAGGAGACAGCAGAATCGCAGAAGTCTGTCTTATTTCAATTATCACCCTTAGATCAATTAAAACCCTAGGTTGAATTTAAAGGAAGGTTTACAAGCTGCTACGACTACCCTGATGACATAAACATTCTAATCGTCAACTTTTCTTTTTAAGATTCATTTCGCTAATAAGTAACGAAAGTCCATAAAGTTTAAAAAAGAGTAAAATAAAACCAAAAATGACTTTTTTTTAAATATAGTTGACAGTCTCCTTAAGTGGCAATGATTATGTGAGAGCTGTTTCTTATGATGACACACTCTCTGTTCAAACCCAGTCCAGTGTCGAAATGTGCATCAAACCTGATTCAAAGAATATGCAGATAGCCTCCATCTTTGGAAACCAAAGTGTAAGTGATTTTGAATAGAATTTAATTGCTAGTTGATATATATTCATTCTATAAGATAGATATAGCATCACAAATGAGAATATAACTTCAACTTCTTTTGTATCTATTTCAATCAATTAAATCATGCATAAGTTTATTTTATATGAAACCTTTCTTCTGCCTCTATATCAACATGTTGTTGGTTATTTTATTTTGTAGCAATCATTCTCGATCTGGCTTGAGAATTCTAAACCAGTTCTTAGCGTAAAAGATACGAATGGTTTAGAGAAAGGGACCGTTGAATTCGAAACTGAGTTAAAAATGAATTTATGGCAATCTATGAAATTAACGAGGTACTTAATCTAATTTAAGAATAATTTAAAGCGTAAAAACAAATAAAATGTTTTATAAGACCAGATGCAATACTGCGAGCAGAGACCATTGGTCACATTGAAGACTATTAGGTGTTTTCTAAATTGCCGCTGTATTGCATTCTCTTATTTTGACCTCTTGTCTGAAGATTGATTTTCAAAGCTTCCAACAGAAATAATGTCTTTGATTTAAAAATTTGTTTTCAATCCCCAATGTCTTTCTTCAGAGAATATTAGTCGTCAACGTTAAAGTATTTAAGTCCCCTACCGGCGAAAGTCCGTCCGTCCGTCTGTCACGCCTCAGTTTTCCACACTTTTTTTCTAAAAAATTATAGATAATGGACTGATTTTTGGTATGTTAATTTACCATGGTAAGTAACAGATCAAGTTTGAGTTTCGTGCCCATCTGCAAATTTTTGCAAGAGTTATGACCCTTTGAACTTTGAAAATTCACTAAAATTTCATTTTTCCGCACTTTTTTTTCGAAATGCTTATAGACAAGGAACTGATTTTAGTATATAAATTTACCACGATGAGTTACAGATCAAGTTCGAGTTTCGTGCCGGTCCGAAAATTTAAGTACTGTATGTGAATATTAGGAAACTGCAGCTGAATTTTAAACTACTTCATGTGCTACCATGATATATTTAAAAAAATCACTGTTGTTACGACTTGGGTTCGCGATTTTATGTTCGGTTGATGATTTTATGTTTTGTGGTCTTCTTGCTGTTCTTGTTCGTGTTTGTCAGTTTTGTCGTTGCCCTTTCGGACTTTTGACACTCGAATGCTTGCTTCTTCCTACATTTAGTAATGCATAAAATTGCATTTTCTGAATGAACTGTCTCTTAAAGAGTTTTAAAAAGTTTTATATCTTTAGACGTATATATATTTTTCCTCTTTGAAATACTATATACATACAAAAAAGTGATTATTAAGCTCATCTTATGGATGCATAAGATGAGCATGATAACCAAAACTTTAAAATTACATGGTTATTTGTAATAGGTGTGTACGTGTTATATATATTAATGTTGGTTCCTTTTAAAGTCTTTTTGACTTCTTTCAAAATAATGTCTTAAAAAATCATACATGGTTTTTTAGTGTAATGTGAATGAAGGCGAAAAAAAATTACAAATAGGATTACATTACCATTTGCTCTTTATCTATTTTAGGGTTGGAAGAACGGTTGAAATGAAATTGAAAAATCTAAATGGTTCATTTGAAGAGATAGTTGAGGATAGTTACTTGCCAGAAATAGCAGCAATTAATTTCCCAATTACAGAAGCTATTATAGGGAAAACCATTGTAAGTTAATATTAACTACATTAATTTGATGTTTCATTCGATTTTTTGAAATTTTATTTATTTAACCATGTGATGGCAAATGGTTTTTTTTCAAGAGAGTGTTATATATGACATAAAAAATACAAAAAAGAACAATGTTACATTCTTTCCAAATATTGTTAATTATTGATAAAAATCCGTCTCTTCACAAAAGCAAAGAAGTAGATCTGTCATAAATATCTTCATATGTTGGTGTAATGTAAATGTCTTGCCTACGATTATATATATATATTTTTTTTGCGTTGGCGGCGATGAATTTACTTTATGTCAAATCCTCAACCTGTACGATATTACAAAAAAATATAAAACAAACCACCATCTACTCATCTGAGAGATTAAAACCCTATATTTTTTTCGAGCAAATGTTGTCTGCTGAAAAGACTTTTGGTTAACAGTCTTCTGTTAAGACTCTTAGTTAAGACAAGAACCAAGAGCAACAAAACCAAGTGTTAGAGCCAACATATTAAGTCGATAAAAATAAATGCTTCTTCACAGTCCTTAAAGAAACGTTGAAGTTATTGACAGTTTTATTTCATTCAGCGCTTATCATGAAGATATAAATGAGAACTAGAGGCTCTCCTGATTTCAATGACTGATGGAATGAAAATAGTTTGGGGTATCTGAGGTTAAGAACTCTAATAAAGGATCATCATACAATTTCAACCTTATAATGGAGGCTATTTTAGAGCACTCAAGCAAACAAAAGCTTTTCTTAATCTTTTATAGGTTTAATCTGCAAGTCAATTACCCACAATTGACAATTAAGGGTCATAAGTTTTATAGTGGGAGGGGGTCATCTGACAGCTTTAGACTAATGAATTTTTTTAAGAGCCAATTGAACTGAAGATTTGAGCAAGCAACATTTTTTTCTATCTGTAATATCTTTCATTCTATAGGTCAAATATACAAAAAAAACCACTAATTTTCACATTTAAAGGACCATAACCCCTAAAGGGAGTCATCTGACAATTTTTATCCTGAAATCATTTTTGTAGATCTCAGTGAGCTTAAAATTATTCAATGCTAACTTTTCCTTAAGCGCTTACAGTTTTCAAGTTCCAAAACCGTGTAAATTGTCAATTTTGACGGTTAAGAGGAAATAACTCCTATAAAGAGTCATCCCACAACTTTGACTCATTGATGAGTATGGTAGAGCGTTTGATCCTGAAGAAAGAAGGTTGCTTCCGATTTTCTCTATCTCTTATACTTTTTGAGCTATAAGCTAAAAACTTTGGTCTGACCCCCCTGTTCTATTATTAGCAACGGCTGCCATGTTGGTTAGTCGGCGTGCACAAATTTCACAAACTTGGTCGAGGACATCCTACAGATCAAGTATCAATAGACGATATTGAGATGTGGAATAAGTGTACGCGACACAACAAACAATCAATCAAAGCAATCTCTTCAGTGGTTTCAGAGAAGACTTTTAAGAAAAGTTAACGGACGACGAACGCTTAACGATGACAATAGTTCACATGACCCTTTGGGTCAGGTGAGCTAAATAGTCATCATTGTTGAAGCTGAAATTTGTTGAAACCCCCAAAAAATGATATGCTGGTGATGTGTTCTAAGTTACTAGTAATATTCTGGTTTAGGTACATTTTGTTCTTTTGTTAAGGTCTTAATACTTGGTTATCTTTTACATTTTTCTTTTTTTTCCTCTGGAGCGTCTTTTAAAAATCTTAAGCATACAAATCAAATATATATACTATGACTATTAATTGTTAATAATTATGAAAATAATACTTGCATTTATTTTCATCTTTTCAAGACTTCGTCGGAGAATCCTCTCTTCTCTGGTTGTATCGGAGATTTTTTAATCAATGGTAGGGCAACAACCATCAGTAAAGCAAAGGGTAGAATACAACCTTGTACATCAGGAAAATGGTAAGAACTCTTTTATTTTAGACTAAGTAGATTCTAGCTACAATAATGTAGCTCCTTTGACATCTTTGATAAGGCGGAGCTACAATGCGGTCCCATTACTCGTAATGGAGCAAATCGAATTTCTTTCTCCAACTAAAACAAAGCTTCAAGATGGTTCGAAAATACCAATAACACTCTGAATAACATTGATATATTAAAAATTTTCGTCGACAGTCGTAGGTAAACATTAATTTATTAGAAAACCAACATTTTAAAAATTATGATCCTGAACTTCATTATAAAGTTCAGGATCAAGATCCTTCAAAAAATAATATTTTAACAAAAATCTTTTAAAACTGTGCTAAATGTCGGAAAATTTAAACTGAATTCGTCATTAAAATACTAAAAGCGATATTTTTATACAAAATTTGACGTCTAATGGATTGAATTGCGCCCGGTGTGATTTCACTTTCGGCGTTGCTCCGTTACGAGTAATGGGACCACATTGTAGCTCCGCCTAATCAAAGATGTCAAAGGAGCTACATTATTGTAGCTAAGTAGATTCTTCTTTTAAAAATGTTTGTCATAGGAAAGTCTTAATTTTTCAATACTAGTACAGTTTTATACATTTGCTCCACATAATCTGAAATAGAAAGAGTCAAATAAAATGTGTTGATTTGATATAATACAGTTATTAGTAAATTGAATACTTATTACAGTGGAAGCAAAAACAACATTAAATCCATGGTGTTTGAGGGTGATGGATTTGCTTTGTTTCCTGTTACATTAGTAGATGCATCTTATATTGACAATATCCACATTACGTTTCAAACATCACAGATGGAGGGTGTAATTCTATTCATAAATGACAAGCATAAGGTAATTAACTATTCTAATAAATATTTACATTACATTTGATTGTGGTTGAGTTACAGTGATACCATTTATTACAAATAATGGTAATTTGAAATTACCTAACTTGGAAGATCAATATCTCAGTGTCCAAAGAAAAGACAAAACATTGAAGTCATTCCGGAAAAAAATTATAGATCGCAATAATCCTGACTAGGTAAGGCATATTAACCCTCCCTCTTCCATTGCGATCTTTTTATTTGGAATTAAGAATTTTCGACTTTCCAAAACTAATTTGATTAAAAAGCAGCTGGTTAGATGTTACTCTTTGAAAAAAACGAAGGAGAACCAATTGCAATGGGCAATCAAATAAATATGCTCATACAGCATAGCAAAATTAAACATTTTCTGATACCCGTTTTGATACTCTGTATGTTTAAGTAGACTTGTGTTACTGCCCATGGTTTTCCTGCGCACGTTCAAATCTAGGAAAGTATTGCAGTTGCCAGCCTAATACTTCATAGCATTAAGAAACAAATAATTTATAAGCTATTTGTTACGGAGGTTTTTACAATATTGTACTAGTTGTCTTTCTTTGTATGATAAACAAGTTCATTTAAATATTTTTTTAAATGTTACACATTTTTCTACTCAAAACTTCAAATACTGTCTAAATATATCGTTTTATATAATTTTATTTCAGTTACTTCAAATCTTAATAACTTTAAGTAAAGGATCAATTCATATAGAAGTCCGTACTAGAAGAGGCACAGACGTTTTAACAAGCCAGAGGGCAGACTATAGCAATGGACAACCTCACTTCTTAAAGGTAGGTTTTACTTGTATCTTTTGTCAATGCACGATTTTCGGTGTTCATAAATAGTAAAAAGAACTGCTAATTCACTTTAACTAGAAAAAAAAGAATGTTTAACTTACCGAAACTTCAATTTCAAATTTTTTCTGTAACAAAACAATTTTTTTTATAATATTTTAGAGACCGTGTTGCTTGTATTCAGTTCTTATTGAAATGCTTTGTCTATCTTTAATGATTCTCGTTAATAAACTTGTTTTTATGTAGATTGTCTTTGGAAACGATGAAATAGATGCCACTACAGACTTGGCAGATACATTTGAACAGGAATTTGTCAGACAGGAGATTCCTCGTATATCTGATGGAATCTATCTTGGTGGATTAGACGTCCAGAGTCATTCATTATCTGGAAAACATAAATTACGGTTAATATTTACATGTCGTAGATAAAAGATTCTCAGTTTTTTTGTGTCCCAATCTAGCATGTGTGTATTTTAATTTACCTGAAGTCTCTGTCAGAATGATTGATTCACTTTTGATCTGTCTAATTGCCACTTGTTATGTGAGCTGTGTCGCGCACTCTAATTCCACATCTCATTATTTTCTACTTAAAAATTCGCGAAAAAAAAATTAAAATAAGGTCAACAAAAAGCAGGTGCATTCGTTAATCAAATATTCACAACTCTTCACAAACTTAACGAAACGTTTTTTTTTTTCAAAAGTGTCAATTTAAAAGGTTATAACCTAGATGTGAGCTGTGTCGCGTACTCTTATTCCACATCTCATTATTTTCTATTTAAAAATTCGCGAAAAAAATTTAAAATAAGGTCAACAAAAAGCAGGTGCATTCGTTAATCAAATATTCACAACTCTTTTCAAACTTAACGAAACGTTTTTTTTTTTCAAAAGTGTCAATTTTAAAGGTTATAAGCTGATATAGATGGGAGACCTTTATCAATGTTATCAATGATTCAGAATAAAAGCAATACCGTGAGTCTAGGAGAGATTTGGAGATGTCTAACATTTTGAAGCACCCATTTGCTATTCGTAATCTAAGCTGGCAATCGGTCCCTACTGTCCAGATAACAGTGGTGTATCTTCTACTATAAAAGTAGTTAACTTTTTTTTAACACAACGCCCGTTTCAAACTTAAATTATAATTTTTAAAGAAATATAGAATCCAACACATTTTCAAACTTGTTCTCTCATATATCACTGAAAAATGTTACTAGTATTTGACATCAGTCTTACTAGCTTTGTCTAGTAAAGTAAAGCATTAAGATCTTTCTTTCGCTTGGTTACGCGAAAAAAATGGAAGCATCATTCGTCATTTAATTTTCTTATATTGTCTGCCCTCCACATATTTCTGATGTTTTCTATTTAGTAGTTGTGTTGTTATCTTTATACATTATATTTTTAATATAAAAAAGTTAGTCTTTCTTTTGCATGTTCTTTCATGTAATTTCAGATCATTTACTGGTTGTATTTCGTCAGTAACAATAAGCAATCGTGAAATATATCTGTTTATGATAGAACGAAGTCGACATGTGTACTTTGGAAATTGTAATGAAAGTGTAAGTAATTTGATATCTTTCATAAATGTTTTAATAGGGTTATACTTACACAGAAGATATAAAAAAATGTGGTATAAATATTTACTTTTTGCATATCTTAAGAGTATTGTAAACTATGCTTTAAAGTTCTGACTACAAGTATCTGAATCTGTTATCACTTACTGTAAACCAACTTATTTTCGCGACTACTTTATTTCGCGTTTTTATATAGTAGAGGGTGATTTTGCGGCTTTTTATTTTCGCGATTCTTCGTTACAACTATCAAATTCCTATAAAAATGAGTCTTTTGGCGACGATTTATTTTCGCGAATTTCTGTAACTCGCGAAATACGCAAAAATAAATCGCTCGCGAAATTAGTTGGTTTACAGTAGTTATCTAAGCATCTAAACATTATGACATGCTTTTCATTAACGAAAGAGATTTTTGCAAAATTACCCGGTTGTTTACATATATAGACAACTAGACAAACTGTAGTATAGTTATCTACTGTGTTAGTTTGACATCTATTGTGTTGTTTTATCATCTACTGTGTTTCGTCATCTACTGTGTTGTTCTGTAATCTACTGTGTTGTTTCTGTCATCTACTGTGCTGTGTTGTCATCTACTGTGTTGTTTCTGTCATCTAATGTGTTGTTCTGTCATCTACTGTGTTGTTTTGTCATCTACTGTGTTTTTGTCATCTAATGTGTTGCCTTCATCTACTGTGTTGTTTTGTCATCTACTGTGTTGTTCTGTCATTTACTGTGTTTCTGTCATCTACTGTGTTTCTGTCATCTACTGTGTTGTTTTGTCATCTCATGTGTTTATATCAGCAACTGTGTCTTTGTCATCTACTGTGTTGTTATGTCATCTACTGTGTTGTTTTGTCATTTACTGTGTTGTTTTGTCATCTACTGTGTTTCTGTCATCTACTGTGTTGTTTCTGTCACCTTATGTCATCTACTGTTATGTTCTGTCATCTACTGGTTTTCTGTCATCTTCTTTGTTGTTTTGGCATCTACTGTGTTTCTTTGTCTTTTGTCATCTTCTGTGTTTCTTTTTGTAGTTTTTTGTCATCTACTGTTCAGGGATGGGGTAATCGTAATCGATTGTAATCGATTACATTTTCTACAGTATTCACATGTAATCAGTAGTCATTGAATTTTATGATTACAAGTAATCATATGTAATCGATCACTGAGTGAAAAAGTGCTGTGCTCATGATTATTTTGATTACATTAGAAAAGTTTATTATTTAATGGATTCTTTTGAAATGCTAATGTGTTGTTTTATCATCTACTGTGTTGTTTTATCATCGACTCTGTTGTTTTGTCCTTAGATTTGGAGAAAATGTGTAAAGATGACTGATAAAAGTAAACCAGTAAAATTTGAGGCAGCTGAAGATAATGGTGAAATTTCTATAATATTTCAAAGGGATTCCATAGGTTCTCTTCTTAATCTTGGCCGTATAAAAGGAGAGGTAAACATTAATTTACACAGACTATGATTTTTACTTTTACAAGATAATATATAACAAGTTGAGAAGGCTTGCTGTCATATAAGTTTTTTTTGTTGGAACCGTTTATCTTCACTTGAAATCTTTTGATAAATACAAACTTGTCCTTTTTTATTCCTATTGGACCTGTCTGCGTTTTGGCTTTTTTGTTTGGACAACATAAACATTGTTCATTACTTATTTTGCGACAATTCTGCATATTAGTTTTTGCATGTATTTTTATAGATCTAATTTCCATAAGACAATCCCTAGCTTGTCTATCAATTATATAGATTACTTTTTATATGAAAATCAGGTCATTCATATACATATGGTACTATATCTTAGACATGTGCCTATGTAATATGACAGATATTTAACTTTTAAATTGGCAATCAGAATAAAGAAGTTTATACTACCGACTGATTCTTTTCAGGATTTTGATTTTACGTTTATATATGATGGAAAGGACAACTTGGAGATATTAGACAACAAAAATGATAAAGAATACAAATTATCCAGTACTGACCAAGATAAGGATTGGCATGTCCTGGCTGTACATGATACAGATAGTGAAAAGTAAGACAAATCGCCCATAGCCTGTAGGTGTTCTAGTAGGCGCTTCCAACACTTTTTTTCTGGTTTACACCTTGAATTAACAACTTTTACAAATCCAATGTGTTAATTCGATTGTTACAATTATATAAAACACACCAAATTAAGAACTTTTTTTAGGAAATTCTATACCCATTTTTCAAGTTATAGCTAAGTAGGCTAGAAAATAGTATTTGCTTTATTGAAGTGAGATTTTCTAAAATAGAATCCCTTCATTTTTAGAAATATTGAAACTAATTTCTTTATAATAATGCTAGTTTCCATAACATGCTGTCATTCTCAAATAAAGTTTATGTTGATATTGTTGGAGGATTATGGCCACGTTGAATGTCATACCAATGTGCCAGAAGGGATTTACTCATGTAATATTATTTGTTGGGTTTTTGCTGAATGTAATACATGTTTGTCAATTTCTAAAACACCTGTTTTCAGAATTTTAGTGAATTTCGATTCATCAACATTAGAGGTACCTTATGATGAGAAATGGAGATGGTTATCTGTAGACTTAGAATACGATTTAACAGTTGCTGGTTTACCTGACTCTGATACAGCTACATTCATTGGAGGAATATCATCAATTATAAGGAACGACAGGTGAGTAAAAAGATAACGAACGGTTATTTATATAATTGATTTGTAATTAAAAAAGTGAGTGATGAAAATAAAGTTTCCAACTATAATTTATGACTTCGAGTAAGTTTTTAAAAAAAAATTGATAACAACATCTATTGCTTCCGAATTGTTTTCGAATTCTACATTCATCGAAATTTTGGACTAACTTTATATGCAAGATTTGTCTTTCTTTCATTAGAAGTTTCATTTATATTGTAGGGCAATAAATCTTCAAGAATATATAGACAGTCATAATCTACATCCTTGTGAAAAGACAACAAAACACATGGAGGCAGAAAAAGAAGAAAAACCGGTGTGCTAAAACGTTTTTGTTTACTTTAAAATTTGACTTATTTTATACTAATGTTGTTTGCTCAAAGCATTTTTTATGATTTATTTATTTAGTTGTGGTTGATTAATTAATCTTTCAGTCATTTTGAATTCTAGACATACAGGATACAAAATCAAAATAATAATTGTTATACGTTTTCTTAGAAACAATAAAAATGATAATAAAACATTAAATAACACAATTAACTACATATGGATTTTAAAGAACTCAAAAGATTTATTAGATAATTTCAAATCTCGGTCATTTTCCGAGGTTAATTCTTTGAAAACTTTCGATTTTTTCAACTTTGTACACCACACTGCCTCACGAAAAGCTAGTGTCGCCTTAAAAAACTAAAAAAAAAGGCTTTTTCTATAATTCTAGAAACTTTGTTGTTGTAGATTACAATTCTACATATTTTTCCAAAACATCTTATAAAGATAAAATCTGTTACACATTGGACCAAGTGGCGTATGGTTGATTTCCTTATTGACAACATATTTGTCACATTTGAAGGAGAAATTTTTCAACAACAAATTGGCATTCCAATGGGCACAAATTGTGCCCCTCTCCTCGCCGATTTGTTTTTATACTCTTACGAGACTGAATTTCTTCAAGCACTCGTAAAGAACAAGAAGATGAAAGAGACAGGGTCCTTTAATCTCACTTTCAGATATATCGACGATGTCCTCTCTGTAAACAACGCTTCGTTAATGGATTCCTTTGATATATCCTCCAGAGCTAGATATTAAGGAAACCACCGAATCCAATTGCTTTACATCGTTCTTGGATTTGCATCTCGAATATGACAAGGATGGTCATCTCAGTACAAAAATTTACGATAAAAGAGACGACTTTAATTTTCAGATAGTTAGTTTCAATAACCTTGAAAGCAACACACCTACCTCACCTGCTTATGGTATTTATATTTCACAACTTATTCGATATGCCAGGGCTAGTACAAATTTTTCTGATTTTTTTATACGACACCGCTGTCTCCATGGCCGACTCTTAGACCAAGGTTACAAGAAAATACGTCTCATACGATCCCTAAAAAAATTCTTCCTTCGTTATCAGCCACTGGTGGAAAACATCAAAATTCAGTGATTGTTTTGATTAGTGTTTTACTGATTGTTGTACTGAGATGATGATCTTATTATATCTAGTATGTCTTCACAACCGTGTTGCGGTGTGTGTTATTGCCGGTCCATAAGATCGCAATGGAAGAGGGAGGTTTGGCGCGCCATAAAACCTGGTTTAACTAACCAATTCATTTTAAATGCCTGTACCAAGTCATGACCATTGCGATCTATAACTGTTCCGGTGTGTCTTCCATGTTTTGTCTTGTCTCTTGGACATTGAGATTGATCCTCCAAGTTCGGTAATTTTGTTATTACCTTTATTAATTACATTTATAATGAACATTTTATTCAAAGCTCTATTTCTCTTTATTCAAGAGACGGCCGGGTAGTAGATTGATGATGTAAGACACAACTCAGAAACTAAGAAGGTCACCTAAAACATGTAAATTTACAACATGAATGTATGTTTATGATGTGAATTAACAACATAGTAAGAATGTGAGATTTCCTTACTAGAATTTAAAAAGTCAGTTGTCTATTGTGATAATTGCAACTAGTGTGGGTTGGATATATTTTAAATGAAGATAAAATTTTGATTAATTTCATAACTGGGATATTATTGTCCTGCATCACTGACCTAGCAATTTTTCATCTTTTATTCATTATTAATTCATTAAACTTCAGCGACCCATAACATTAAAAGTATAAGTAATATTAAATGAATTCTAAAACTAGATTTTTTTCAGACATTTTGTTTTGTCAGTATTTGAAATTGCTCTTTATTCATAATTCAATACTCAGTGGTATTGTTCAGTTGTATTGTTTAATAATATGCATAATTTAGTTTAATGTTTTTTCTTGAATGGCCTTTACATGTTTAATGCCTTTAAAAATTCCAATTGTTATTTTTTTTGCTTTTGTACATTTATCAAAATCATTTAAATATGTGGATCGTGTCTTTCTGGCACATATTCCATATTCTTTCATTTTTAATATTAACTTTTTGCTCTTCAATGGCACTACTCGTATCAATAAGTAATAGGGTTCTGGAACACCAGAGTAAAATTCTATTATATATAAATATAAAATGTTGCTCAACCTTTTGCAGTCACTTTATAATAATTGGAAAAACCATAAATTTATAATTTAAAGCATTACCTTTATATTTGTGAATACTAAAGTGTTAGAAAAATTCCCATCCAGTAAGCTGTGAATAAGTTATTAACTTAATTCTATTTAGAATTAAAATCATATGAATGGGGAGAAATAAAAACTTGCTGATTTAACACGAGAAGCCTCTGCAATAAGAAGAGTTGGTATTTCCTAACGACATTTATTATAACATCACAAGATGAAATAAACAATTTGTAATGTGTTTATTAAATCAATTTATAAAACACAGATATAGAAATAGAGAAAATTACATGGACACAAACAGCATCATAAACCATGAATACTCTATTGAAGAAAACGGGAACTGAATAAAAATTTCTTAATAGAGATAAATACAAACACACAGCAAAATATGAATGTGGGAAAATTAAAGCTCAAAGCAGACCATTGTTGTATCTGTCAACAATGTCATTTTGTAAAAAAGGGTGTACATCCACATTGTCACAAAACATTTGTAAAAGTTTCATCAAAGAGATGGTAAAAAGTCACATATTGCGAAACGCTGGCGGTTTGGGGATTTAGGTTTCCTCGGGATTGCCTGCATAGATAGACTATATTACAACAAGAGGGATTTGAAGTCAGAGAGGTCTTTGAAGGTGGACCAGCTAAGGCTTATGACAACAACAAGTTCCTGAAGACAACCATGTAAGAACACTGCATTGACGATTTCTTACACCTACTAAAATAGACGTTTTGATCAATGGAATGTTAACTGTACAATGATTTAGTAACTTAACGAGCGTCAACAACACCGCTCATCAAGACAGACAAATTTTGGAAATTGAATTTGCAGATCTAACTTTCAACGTCAACTGTTGAAAAATCCCGTTTTAGCCAAAAATATGGACAACTCTCTTCGTATATATGTAGATTTTTGCCAGCTTAATAACAACACGGAAAATGAAAGGTATTGTTTGTACTTGATAGAAGACTCATCAGATAGCTTAGCAGGAAGAACATATTTGTGCACACTTGGAATGAAAACCGATTGCCACCAATATGAGATTTTGGAATCACATAAAAGTCGAATACTCTTAACGCTTTGAATTTATAAGTATAATTGTGTGCCATTCGGAGTTACCTCATCAATAATCACAATTTATGGGGATATCCTTAGCGACATTTTCATCGATGATGTATTAAATAGAAGTACGAAGAACACTTGTGAAACTTAAGTTGGTACGAGTATAACAGAGGACTATAGAGAGGCACATTTGAAGTTGGCTTCCGAACAAATGTTCGTTCATTGATACAGAGTTAACTTCATTGGCAGCTTAAACTGTCCGTTAGCTTAAAATATAATATCAGCTATTTTATTTGAAATGTAACCAATGTGGAACTATAGAGTTGTTGTGGAAGCATTTATAATTGTACGACCTGCGAACGATATAGAAATTATGTTTTCAAACAAGTTCAAATTAGTTTGCCCACCGTTTAAGTAAACAAACTATACAAAGTTCTCGGTTTGTTTTACTTTTGAAAATATAGATATAATCCGTTAATCAGCTTAAAGCCGGGGACCCATTGACTTATTTTATTCAAATTTTAAAAGCTTAAATTGAGGATCGATGGTTTGCAAGCTTCAATTGTGTCATTAATGTTTTGTTAAAATTGCTATTCAATTATTCTAAGAGAACTCAAATACTGCTTTGCAAGGTCATTATTCTTAGTTCTAAAATAATGTACTGTTATCCAATAGAAACAATACTTTATATATTAATTGGTTTACAACTAGTGACGTCGAACGCAGGGAAATGACGCACAATTATTTTCTATTTTTGGTGTTAAAAACAGAATCCCAGGAATAAATCTGCCGGATAGGTTTGTTCTTTATATATGTCTGCAATCTAATTGAGCTTCTGATATGCGATAAAATAGTCACAAATTAGAAATCGATAATTTACAACAAACAATGACTATATAATTCCTTTAAGGCACCATTGTTAGGATAAAATACAAAAGGTTTGTCAATTAGCTTCCGTTCTATTTTCAAAATATAGTAAGAGAATGGATAATGGGATATGCTTCCATTTTTTTTTTATGTCAGGTTAGAATTGTTCTAATAACATCATTAAAAACTATAATAATGATGACAAAAATTTTCATTTATGCATTTTTTTAAAAATGTTTTACTAAACATCTGAGTAACTAACTGAGATAATCAGCTATTAATTATAAAAAAAGTATTACAAACATGAGAAATGAAAATGGCAATGCCCTTGATTTTGTACATGCATTATTAGAGTGATGGGTTGTACCAAGATTTGGGCATTAAAACCAGCTTCCGTTACAATCGTATATGAAGCATACTGAAGTGATGCAACCCTTAACATTTGGCTGACACAAAAATTCAAAGTACAACTCACAATAAATCTAACATATTGAAGGTCCAAGCTTTCAGAATGAAAAATGCATAGATTATAAATAAAAAACGCTGAAATCCATTGACAAAAATTGTAGGCACTCCATGGTCTTTTACTTACAAACAAATGTTTCTGAGCTGCGTTCTCGAACTCATTTTGATTTTTGTTTCAAGATTTGTGCAAGGATATCATCCAGTTTGTAAATTACCCAGATCAGATTCACGACATAGAAACAAAATTAGTTAGTGAAAAGAAATCATCATTTGTAAATTACACATGTTCATCACGACATAGAAAACAAAGTATTGTGTTCATACTGTTTAGACTTACACTATAGTTAACAATCAATGGCTTCGAATGAATTTTTATTTTAAAATAAACGGGACTACTTGAATTACTGTAATCAAGGAATTTATGGGGAAATTCATGACAACTCCAGATGATATTCAGAGTGTTAGGAACTTAAAAGACAGCATCAAATATGTAAGCAAGGAGGACTATAAATGTTATAGTGAAGGACACGATAAAGATCATTTGTCCTTGATAACTAAAGCTTACATAAATGAGAAAAAAGGAGGAAAATGGAATCCTTTCCATTACCCGTATTGCTCTTTTCAACCTCATATTCAGAGACAATACAAAGAGTTTTGGGACAGGTTTAGAGAAGAAGGAGAATGGGAATATTTAAGCAACTATTGATGCACTTGGTTCCCCAGAAAATGGCAGGAAGAAATCATCGGAGATATAGTGAATGAGAGCCAAAAGAACTCTCCAGTAGGAAGAGACCGCCAGATATTCAATTGTTAACATTTCAAAAAGGTCTTCTTCCGGTTCAGGCTCAACTTCCGGTTCATCTATACAATCCATAGGTGAATAATCAGCATCACATCAAATCTTATCCATCTTATGCATGGATTTATCCCAGTATGGGATATGTCGCAAAGAAATCTGGCTTATGCAGATTCGGGAAAAGGAGATCTGGACGACGAGTTCTGGGACTTCTGGGAAGAAAAAAGACGGGTGTACTTAGAAGGAGGGCCACATATCGCCGCAATGTAAAAATTGACTTAAGTTTTGACCTGAGTTCACGTTGCTGATTGTGGTACGGTTTGGGGGCTTTTTCGGACACAAGAAATTCGATTAACCTATTCAGATTGTTGCCCCTTCGGGTAGTATCAGAGAATTTGACACTAAAACCTTTAGGACAGAAAAGGCACCGATCAATTTTATGTTACTCCAATGCCTCTTGATGGGGGACCAAACTTCGTTTAAGTTATTCAAGATATTTCCTGGATTTTTTCTGTTTGTTTTATTAATTGTGCCAAGCATGATGTAAATGCTAAATCAATACCTTTCCGATGCATTGTAATTGTTCAGCTTTTGTTTAGTTCCACATCAATATTTCTACTAATTTATAAAATTCTATTATAGCAGTTTCTATATAAAACATGACATTAAACTTTTTTTTATCGTAAAATGTCATTTGCGTTGCGTCGGAGGCATTGCGTGAATGGTTTTAATCTATAAACGGGAACTGAGAGTAGACCGAGTATGTAAATAGAAACCTTTAAGGTAGTGTGGGAGGTTTTATCTATAATTAATAATTGTTTTATAATTATTAGGAAAAAAGCTATAGTAATGTATTGAACACCATGAGTTCCACAATGATAAACAAACAGAATTGTTGAAACAGTTGAACAAAAACTCAAACACGGAGGAGAATGTCATGCTAAACAATGAATTGGTCATGCAAGCATTATAATCAAAGATATCTTGAAAAATGTTGCACATTCTTAAAATAATACTTTTGACTGTGTTTAATAACATATGTTAAACCATATAAACATCTATGGTTGAACTACCCTCAATTCAAGTATAGTCCACCAAAAACGAAGTTCACCGATGGTTACGTTATCGTATATATAACACATGCGTTTTTTTTAATTCTTTTTATTAGCTAATCTGTCCAAGGGCCCTGTTGTGAGCTTTTGTCATCACTATGCATTCGTTGTAGTTCGTCGACTGTAAGCAATTTCAAAAATCTCCCCTGCAACCACCGAACCAATTCAACTTAACTTTGCAGGATTGCATGTTGGCAACAAAAGATACTCATTTTGAAAAGACTCGATAACAGACATGGCCACCGTTACTAAAAATAGAACATAGGGTAACTTAACTTAAATGGCTTATAACTCCGCAACTTTCACAGATAGGAAAATTCCGAAGGATCCTGAGGTCTTCAGAATCAAATGCTCTACAAAAGTCTCCATTGGGAAGACGTTGTAAGATTTGGGGTATATAGTTCTTTAAATGTCATAAATAGCATTTGTTCATGTTTTCGCCTATTTAATGAAAACTATTGCAGATAGAAAAAGGCTGTTGATTGCCGTAGCCCTCATCTCATTAAGCTCTACAAAAGTCTCCATTAAGTCGAAGTTATCTGCTTGTTTAGACCTTCAGCATATTAAAAGTCCCATTTGTGTGATTTCTTATAGAAGAGACCCTTATTCCCTAAGGACCAGGTGAGTGATTCGAAAACTGCAAGTCAACTAAAACTATTTTTGTCATTAAAGGATAAAAAGACAATAACACCGGATGGCAACATGAACCTTTTTATCTTCTTCCTACAAAGAAATAAGAAAAGCTGGTAAACAAGTTAATTGCATTATGTCACCACGTCTTTACGTACGCTGACAAATCAAAGGGATATTCCTGACAAGTATCTTTATCTCTTATTAAGTATCTCAACTATAATGGAAATGTTTGTTTCCAATTTTAGCATCTTCGTGTGTAAAAATAAAGTTTTATTCTGAAATGTTGTAAATAGTATCAATAAATAGTAATCTGTGTTATTTTAAACTAATGGGCGTCTGCTTCTAAGCTTCGTGTCAACAAAGATTAAGTACAGATAAGGTTTTATTGGGAAATAATAGTCATATTTGCAAAAATGAGCAAAACAATATATTTATAGTAGAATTGTTCATTAACGAGACTTTAGAGCATATAATTAGAAGTGTGTTGTTTAATTTATTGAAAGTTTGAAGAAACAGAGGTACCAATGGGGTATCCGAATGTCAGGAGTCCGAAAGGGCAGAGACAAAACCAGTAAACACCAACAAGAGCGGGACAAAAACAGACAACATGTAAAACATGGAAACACAAAACAACTGAATATCAATCAACAACGCAAATTTCAGTCGAAACAAGAGTGAACTCAGGTGCTCCTGAAGAGTAAGCAGTTCCTGCTTGCTATAGCACATCCGTCGCGTTGCCAACAGTCTATTCAGCTTGTCAAATCCGGTAAAAGAAGACAAAACAAAACTCTATGACAAACCAACATCTGCTCTCATCTGAGAGATCGAAATCCTATATTTGTCTTTATAAGTGTATGTCTTCCGTAAAATTTCTTGAGTAAAGACAGCAACCGAGGAGCAACATAACCCTGTGAGAGCAATTTTTATGTCAGACGTGACTCTTTTATTTTAAACTTAATATTTGGAACTTAATTGGAACTTAATATGTTAAAATACCACATCATCATCATGCTTAAAATTGTCATTAGTTAAAGAATTATCTGTATCAAGTTTATAAAAAAGGGGAAAAAAGATTATTAGATGTTCAATTAGTGTAGGCGATGTAAACTAAAAAAAGTAACGGCAATTTTAAAATCCACAAAAGAAAACTGCCATCCCTGAATGCGACCAGTGGTAGCTGCTCAACGTCATGCAGTGCCCTAGATATAAAAAATAATATTTGGTTACAAATCAATCCGTACTTCATTTTAAAAATTTGATGATATTATCTTGTCTAACAAATAAAAGATAAAATCAAAATAACAAAGAATTTTAGACAATAAAGTGTAGGAAAGAATAATTATACAAATTCCCCCTGTATTAAAAAATATTTCAAATATCAGATTATATTAAAATGCATATGTTAACAGCTTGGGAGAACATCTTAGTAATAAAATGATTTTTTATGAATGGTATATCAAATTTGATAATCTATTCATATTTTGAAAATATAATCTATGTAGCGAATCATTGCTGTCACAGGAAGTAGGGGTGTAACAAGTCTGAAATTGATTAATATGAACATAGGTATAACTACTCTCCCCGAAATGCCAAAATCATTTTCATGAAAGGTTTCTGAAAAAAAAAAAGTTTGACGAAAATTTTTAACAAGTCGTCAAGGGTGCAAACAAATCAGCTAAAGGTGGTCACACACCCTGTACAAAAGACATCCTCGTAAAAAAACAAAATGATGATAATAATAACTTGCACAAAGTACCAATATGTTCAACTATATCTATGAAAAGATAAGTAATTTTTTGTGCTGGCAATGACCATCATGACTGCAGTAAAAACTCCTGCATAAATTTGGTTCTACTGGTCATTATGACTGTAACGACCCAATCAGGAGCCAACTGGGAGCAACTAAGGATGTATCAGACAAAAAGATCTGGATCTGCTTCACCACGACTATCCAGACAGGGGAACTATACAATGTCTGATAATCTGCCCAATGGCTTATGAGTGTGAACTAGCTGTACGGGTACATCAACTCAAAGTCGGCTTCGTATCAAAACAACTAAAAGTGTCCAAATGTTTTATGTGTAACTGGTCGATCCAAATTAAAAAAATAAACGTCCAAATATAAAACAAAGTAATATGTAGAAACAGAATGTGTATGAACTAGTTGGAGGTCCAAACCAAGTTCCCGTTATTATGTATTGACAATCTTTATATACTATCTTGTAAAGACATTGAAAGGTCAAGAGGTTAATAGAATTTGCATAAGAAAACCTAATGTACATTTGACCAAGGAAATTAGGTAATTGACCATGTACATGTAGTACATGTAAATGAACATGTACGGTAATATGAACTATAAAACGAAATCTTTTTTTTTTGTTAGAAAAGAATCGAAGATTTCTCATATTAGAATAAATAAATTATGTTTCAACCAAAATAAGACAAAATTTACTTTATGACAGATGTACTAAAATAAGAAAAGAGCATAATTGATAGATACATAGTTATATATATTAACGACTATATGATAAGACGATTCACAGAATTATCAATGTTCATATGTAAAGATTTGTTTTAAACACACAAATATAAACAAACGTTTATTTCATGGATTTGGTAATGCTATTATGGATATCTCAAGGAGTAACCTCTAATCAGCAGCATTTGAAAAAGTCAAAAACCAAAAGTGTGGAAGGAAAAGTGCTCGTGCCAAAAAAGGTAGATAAGGAAAGCAAAATCCAGCACCGATGATATCGAACATGTACAGTAGACAGAGAGAAAAAATAATCGTAAAATTAAAAAAGAATATTTTGAAAAAAGCTATATTTAATAAAACATAATTTCCATGAATGAAAAGTGTTTAGTCTGATTATTTTTTTTGTCTGTCATTGATTCAGCAACAGCGGGAAACAGTGTCTAAAAAACACGATTATAGTTTCACCTTACAAAGACTAACTATCATGCATTAAAAGTGATTTTGTGTGAGGAAATATTGAGTACAGAATAAAGTAATGAAAGAAATGCATTTAATGATAGCATGCAACACGGATATAAACAGCTTGAAACAACATGCTGTATAATTGTTCATCAATATCTAGATAACATATGGTTCATTAATACTTAACTAACTACAAACTATTGTCTATGTACATTACCCAAGTTACCATGGTTGACAGAAAAACTGTCATTAAAATTAAGAACGAACACCTTGTAAAACAACAGACGTCTACATTTAGGATTGATAGTTTGTTCCAATTTGTATCATGATATTCTTTTGAGTTGTAAAGATGTAACCTTAGCTGCAATAAGAATTAAGAATAAAAGTCATTTGCCTGACCAAACAGGGGACCTGGATGAGTCAATCTGTCTAGACTACTATCAGCTATTTATGTTGCTATCACCATAAAAGCAACTTTTCTCAAATACAGTATCTATGGCATGCGATAAACAACTCAACAACTGAAATTATCGGTTATTTAGCATACACATGGTCGATAAACTCAGTTTTGTGACTGTGGTGTGCCATAAGTATCACTATTGCTTTTTTTGTTTTCAAGAGGTACACCTACAACAAAAGGCTCACAGGATCGCTTTCCTGGTCCTTAAACTTAATTTCCTTTTATGAGCCTGCAAGGTATAACTTTGAACAATAGAATACTTTGAAGATGCTTCCTTAACTGAACATAATAGCAAGCACCAGGTTTCCTCTATCTGCAATAGTTTTTTTCCACAAACACAATTTCAAAGAAATACAATGAACATCCCTTAAATGGACATCTAACAACTTCGATTCTATCGAGACTTTTGTTTTTTCAGCCGAACATCAAAAAACATTTAGGCAAGCACAAGTTTTCCTGTATCTGCAATAGCATTCATTCTACAGCAATACACGATAATGGCACCCCCGACTTTTCGACCGTGGGGTTACAATGTATCAGATGACTTTGACCCAATGGAAACCTTTAAGGTTCCTTAACCAAACATTTAAACCAGCAACAACTTTTCTCTATATTATCAGTAATTTTCATAATACAAGGCAAAATTATGATGGAAACCGTTTTTACCTATTTAGCTTTAACATGTAATTCGAAAAAGATATTTCTTATTTTTTATAACTTTTGAGCTACAAACTGTCCTCATCGATTGTCTATGATATTTTTTATAACAATGGCTACGTTTTATCAGATCAAATTTAAATTTTTATTGTGAATTTCACTTTAATTGGGTCAATGGTTAAGAGAAAGAATTTTTGAATTTGTTTACGGACGACGATGAATGACAGACGACGGAAAATAAGCGACGAACGTATAGAAAGTGATGGCATACGCTCAAATTGCCTTTGGCCAGATGAGCTGGAAAAAAAGTGTTATACAACAAAATAGTGAAACTATATCTTGATCTATTCTATCAATCGTATAAGATTATTAGAAAGGTTTAAAGACAATGACATTTCTTCTTAAATGGCAAATAGTCTTTGGATTTGATACGTGAGGAAATACAAGGAATAATGATAATGTAAACCAATGACGTGACTACATTAAGCTTCCTAAGAATGGATTTGACATCTTGAATTAAGTAAGAAAATCTATTTCCGTAAAACAAGACTTTGACAAAGATAATAAATGCATGAAGGCACAACAGTTTTCTTGGTAGTTACATTAGGCCTGGGATCGATGTAGAAGATGCATAGTAATGAATGCACACTCCCCTAAAAACTTAGTGCTCTATGGCTACTACTGATATTGCCATGACATATAATAAGATGTAATGTTGTAATGCCAGTTGCACACTGGAGGGCACAAAGAAATGAAAAGACATCCGAATCTGAAAAAAGAAGTAAAACATAGGAGAAATCCGAGGGATCTTTAGATAACACAAACGAAAATGTCAGGAACGACACGACAGTTATGAACCATGTTTATGATGTTCGGGAACTTCCAAACTGTTTAAGAAGACCTTGTATGAAATGTACAATATAAGTATTTTTAGTATACAAATAAACCGTAAACGATGTTCGAAGTTAATTTTGGCTGCTATGAAAAATGGGGTATTAAAAATTTGTCAAATTTATTAATATCATATTAACTATTTAAAACCATCATGCGCGTTCGCCACATCAATAAAATGTATCTTCATTTTATCATTTTTCTAGTGAAAAAAAAAATACACGCAACCACAAAAAAAACCAAAAAAACCCCAAAAAGTAATAGAAATGAGGCATTCGAGTCTTAATGTCCATCAAGAATCAAGGCAAAAACAATAAAAAAGAGTTATTTCGTCATGCTGTATACATTATATTTTAAGGAGTTTCCTCTCATCAACAGCATTTGAATCAAAACATTGGAAGGTTAAAAACCAAAAAGTATTTAAGCTTAACACTCAAACCAACACCTTCGAGCAAGGAAATCAAACCCAGCACCGGGGATCTCAACCATGTTACATACATGGAATAAAAATGACAACAAAGTAGAGAAGGAGTGAAACAAAGGAGTGAAACCTAGTGTTTTGAACAATTTTGAGATAAGGCAACAATTGCTAGAAACATTTTGAAGAGTAAGGTGATTTTTATCTACTAAATATGCATAAACGGAAATGACCACCAAAAGTCATGGTGGTCGCAACTCGCATGTCACATGCTAGTGTTTTTCTATCACTTCTTGGATATACAACTCGAATTTGACCAGGGTGGTCATCTCAGTACAAAGATTAGCGATAAAAAACACGACTTTAATTTTCAAATTATTAATTTCTCTAACCTAGAAAGAAACATGCCTACTTCACCTGATTTCACAACTTATTCGATATGCCAGGGCTTGTACATTTTTTTATGATTTTTTTATACGACACCGCTGACTCAGTGCCGTCAGTGGCCGACTTTTAGACCATACGTGTCTTACGATCTCTATAAAAAATCTTCCTTAAGTATCAGCCATTGGTGGAAAAATTCAAAATTATGTTACACGTAATGGTTAGTTATTGTTTTGATTAGTGTTTGTTTTGGCTGATTGTTGTACTGAAGTGATCACCTCAATGTCCTTATTATGTCCTCACACCATTTTTTGTTTTGTTTTACTACCCGACCCTAAGATCGCAATGGAAGAGGGAGTTTTGGTGCGCCATAAAACCTGGTTTTAACCAACTATTTCTTTTGGTATGCCTGTAACAAGTCAATCTTCAAATTTTTCTAGTATGTCTTCTTTGTTTTGACTCTTCTCTTGGATATTAAGAGTGACCCTCCAATTTCGTTACTTTTGTTATTACCTTAATTGATAAAGTTGTTTTAGATTCAAAAATGAAGATTTCTTAATTTATTTTCAGTTGCCCTAACATGCTACTGATGAGAGGTTACTCCTTGAAATATCGATATATTGCATATCCAAATTAACCGTTTATACCCGCGTTTTGGTATTTGTAAATTTGGGCTCATATGTTGTAACGTTTTATATCATGTGTACTACAAAGAACGTTGTAAAACTTTTTTCCTTATTTTACATTTTTATGGCATTTTGCATCAAACAAATTTTAGTGAAACACACAAAAAGAGCTTTACCATCTATAGCTTATGCACAGGGACTTTGACTCCAACAAAATATTGATAGAGGGAGCAAGTCCCTGTGGCTTATGGTCCATTTGCATGTTTTTCATATTTACGTAAAGCCAAGTTACCGTCATCTAAACAAGGCTTCAGGACACGTATTCATGCAAAAAATAACTTTGTACGTACTTTTACGTCATAGAAACAACTTAAGGAGTTG
This sequence comes from Arcuatula senhousia, assembly GCA_963971305.1. NCBI lineage: Eukaryota > Metazoa > Mollusca > Bivalvia > Mytilida > Mytilidae > Arcuatula > Arcuatula senhousia. The sequence goes on along the minus strand of OZ020305.1, from coordinate 60,488,548 downwards.
CAAATCTGGAGAAAATTATTCTTAATAATCCGTTTTGTGTAAGAAATAAAATCACTAATCATCATCTGAATTCCCTCATGAATGATATTTTCAACGATAACATTTTTAAATCCGTTCTATTATTAAATTTTCACAATTATAAAACCCTGCTATTTTAATAGAAACAAGAGGCTCCCAGGAGCCTGAATCGCTCACCTGGTCTTGATGTCAACCCTATGAAGACTTTTGTATAGCTAAATGAGCTGAATGTTTATAAGCATGAAAAATCTTTTCTCTATTTGCAATTGCTTTCATTCTAAATAATCAAACAACACTAAGGGGCTGTAACCCCTATAAGGGGTTATCAGACAACTTCAACCCTATGGAGACTTTTGTAGAGCTAAATGAGCTGAACATTTTAAGCAAGCAACAGCTTTTCTCTATCTGCAATAGTTTTCATTCTTTAAGCCAAAAACACTTTTTTTGCCTTTAAGGTACTGTAACCCCTATAAGGGGTCATCTGACAACTTTGACCCTATGAAGACTTTTGTAGAGCTTAATGAGCTGAACATTTTAGCAAGCAACAACTTTTTTCTATCTGCAATTATTTCATTCTATAGGCAAAAAACACTATTTTTCGCCTTTAAGGGACTGTAACCCCTATAAGGGGTCATCTGACAACTTTTACTTTACGGAGACTTTTGTAGAGCTAAATGAGCTGATCATTTAAGCAAGCAACAGCTTTTCTCTATTTACAATAGTTTTCATTCTTTAGGCCAACAACACCATTTTTCGCCTTTAAGGGGCTGTAACCCCTATAAGGGGGTCATCTGTCAACTTTGACCTTATTGAGACTTTTGTAGAGCTAAATGAGCTGAACATTTAAGCAAGCAACAGCTTTTCTCTATCTACAATAGTTTTCATTCTATAGGCCAAAAACATGCAAAAACGCTATTTTTCACCTTTAAGGGGCTTTAACCCCTATAAAGGGTCATCTGACAACTTCGACCCCATGGAGACCTTTGTAGAGCTAAATGAGCTTAACATTTTAGCATGCAACAGCTTTTCTCTATCTGCAATAGTTTTCATTCTATAGGTCAAAAACACTTTTTTTCGCCTTTAAGGGGCTGTAACCCCTATAAGGGGTCATCTGACAACTTTGACCCTATGAAAACTTTTGTAGAGCTAAATGAGCTGAACATTTTAAGCAAGCAACAGCTTTTCTCTATCTGCAATAGTTTTCATTCTTTAAGCCAAAAACACTTTTTTTGCCTTTAAGGTACTGTAACCCCTATAAGGGGTCATCTGACAACTTTGACCCTATGGAGACTTTTGTAGAGCTTAATGAGCTGAACACTTAAGCAAGCAACAGCTTTTCTCTATTTACAATAGTTTTCATTCCATAGACCAAAAACATGCAAGAACGCTATTTTTCACCTTTAAGGGGCTGTAACTCCTATAAGGGATCCTCTGACAACTTCGACCAAATGGAGACTTTTGTAGAACTTTTGATGCTGAAGCTGTAGCGTGGCATCAGATTTCATCTATCTCTTATACTTTTTGATTTACCGGTCCAGGTGAGCTAAAAATAGTTCAGTTCAGAAAGGTAAATATTCTTTTGGTATATTTTCCAAAACCCATTTCTAAAAATAATTTCTGATAGCAGGTATAGAAATTAATTAACGGATAAAAATGCAGTTTCCTTTTTTAATTGTTACATTGTTAGTTGTTATTGATAGAGTTGTAAAATGAGAAAATGAGTTCTTTTGGCCAGGGCAAATACTTAATAAGGGAAAATAGAATGTAAAGTTAAATCATAGATGTTAAATAGGTAAATAAGGCAACAACAAGTCATAGGCAAATAAGGCAACATCAAGACATAGGCAAAAAGGCAACAACAAGTCATAGACAATATGAATAATAACAAAGTTCCAGACAATAAATTTTGCTACGCCTGAAGCGCGTTTCGTCTATTCAAGACTCATCAGAGGCGCTCTACCAAAAGTTGGAAATGCTAAACACTATATGAATATGAAGAGTTTAGAACAATTATACCAATAATGCCGAACTAGAAATCCAAATTATATCTAAGACCAACCTATGTCTGGGGTAGGAAGAACCTTAGGGTTTTGACAATTTTGAAATTTAAACGGATAATTTATAGCTTTGATGTGTTCTTCAACACAAAAGTGTTGATGCCAGAGCGGGCTAACCTCGGGAAATCAAAGCTCCACCCGCAGCGGTAACCATCACGGATGTTAAAATATAATTAACAACAAAGTTCCAGACAATAAATTTTGCTACGCCTGACGCGCGTTTCGTTTATTCAAGACTCATCAGAGGTGCTCTACCAAAAGTTTGAAATGCCAAACACTATATGAATATGAAGAGCTTAGAACAATTATACCAGTAATGCCGAACTAGAAATCCAAATTATATCCTGTCACCGACTTGCAACTGGTCAGCAGATAAAGATATGAAGCAAATGAACAAACATCGACCAAAATTTAGCGTAGTAAAATTGGTATATTTTTTTTGCAATAAAACTGTACAGTCTATCTAAAAATTTTGAACAAAATGAATTTTTGAGACTTTCTTTTAATAATATATTCTTTAAGGTTGTTATATTCTGAATTTTCTGACGTTGATGTATACTTTTCTTAGTATTTATCAAATGCACATTAATTCTATATAATTAGCGTTTTTGCCACCAAGGTCACGTACTAACAATGGAAAAAATAACCACGTTAAGCTTGACCTACGAAATGTGCTTTATATCGTTTTATATCAAAAGGGACTTCCCCTACTGTATGTGATTAGGTTTGTCAGTTACAAGGTCGGTGGTTTCCTTCGGGTACTCCGGTTTCCTCCACCATTGAAACTGACCGCCCTACATGGCCCAGGCGAGTCGATAAAGGGCGTAAAACACCAACACACACACACACTCAAACTTTAATGTTGAAAATGATTGATTATTCAGAAAATAAAATTGACTTCTTTCTGGTGCGTTAATTTATTTACAGTTGCTGAATACGTATTGCAGTGAATATGATATTAAATCATGGAAAATAACTATAAATATATTATTTGAAATAGCCATATAGTGTTTTATTACGTTGCGATACCTGTATCATTAAAAAAAACGAAAGACATTTCATACATTATGAAAAACCATAATATAATATAATTCACAATAAAAACAGACATGTAAGTCTTTCGGAATCCATATATCAAAATGGTGAGATAAGCATTTAAACATCTTCATGCGTTTTTTTCATGATTATACAAAAAAGTGATATACGTAAGCTTTCTCTCTATGACAGTGTGAGTCTATTAGAAACTTGATATTTTATATGGCCACAGAGCGAGTTCAAAGGAGAGATTCGTGCATTGACGGCGATTGTGTTTGGTCTGTGTCATTATGGATATTAAAAGATGATAAATTCATTTAATATTAAAAATCTTCAAATTTGCGAAAATAGCAGTAGTGGCCTGGTGATGTGATCTTAAAAACCTTTTTATATTAAAGAAATGATTTAAGGTATAACATGAATGTGTTACCTTCGACGTAAAGCTATAAAACTTGTTTTTGACTTTTATTTTGTCAACAAATGTATTTTTATTTTATTCTTTAAAAAATTATCAAAAAACATTATTTTTTTTAAGTTCACGCAGATAATATAATGATAAAAGATTTTGTTATTAGTTTAAAATATATTATGTTTTTGTTCATATGTTTAGCAAATATAAACATTTTATATAAAATTCCTTTGGCTAAAAATCAATGAGGAAATAGGAAATAGGAAATAGCAAGTCTGTTTAAAATATGATACTGATATCAAAATAATCTCAATAATCCTCAAAATTATGAGAAAAAAAGTAAGAATTCTAAAAATACGAATGCCATATATAAAGGGACATAAAAATACTTAATCCGGGACCTTGATTTCTTCCTTGAAAGAAGGAATTCGAAGAAAAAAGACAAAACAAAAACAAAAACAAAACATGCAAACATCAACACGTGAAAAACAAACAACAACGCACCAAAACAAAACTAGGGTGCAGTTTGTACCTGTTGGGGGACAATTGATATAAGTTCAGGGTAGGATTGATCCGGCGAAGGAAAACAAAACAAATTAATTAGTTCTATAATTGTCTTAAATGACGATTTACATGATAAAAAACCGCTGACAATATAGCTGAAGAAACCCAGTAACAACGTGATCTACGATTGTAAAAGTCATTTTGTATAATACGCTATATCTCTGGAGTTTGATCTACATGATGATATGAGAAGTATGTAAGATTGCCTTTTCTTTCTGCTCTTTCCCCGGAAATGATGCCGACGATCGAATTATTCTTAAAATGGTTCCAAAAACAAAATGTACAAATACGTATTTAAATATCGAAATACAATTAATTAAATGAAGTATTTACTATAAAAGGTGTAGTTTGTATGTCTTTTGATGTTTTTACTATTAATATATTTTTCTATCTTTCTTGAATGGCGAAAAGATTGCTGCGTGATTACTCAAAAAAGTATTAATATAAAAAAAGAAAATAAACTAAATGTTTTCAGATTTTCATGAACGAGGCGTTAAATAGTGTGTAATAAAGTCTTTTTTGAAGAAAGTTCCCCTGCATTTAGTTGCCAAGTTGTTGTTTGGAAATAACTAACAAATTAAACAATGAGTCGTAAACATTTTGGTACTTCAAAATGCAACTTTCATATTTTTTTCAATGTGGGTAGCTAGGGTACTTTTAGAATAAGTTTGCACTGGAGTTTGCTTTATTTTTAAAGTGTTCTATATGGAGTTCAGTTCAATTATAGAGAGGGTTTTCTAAATATATGTTTAAACTTAGCATAAAAAGTCTCCAATTGCAAGAATACGACCCCATAATGTACTTTCTGCTCTTTGTTATGTTATGCAACGCCCTGACAACTACTATCTTAATCGCATAAATAAAACATACACATAATATATAAGATCATCGGTATCTACTATTATTTGTTAAGTTTGTTAAATCGTCCCTGGAGATTTCGAGTGTCTTGTGTTGACATACCATTAAAACAACCTGTTTGTTCTCAGTGATTTATGAGGGACTTGATATAAAAAATATTATACACAGGGACTCAATACTCCACTCGAGGTATCCTCATGAGTTGCACTATTTACGTCATAGAGTATCTCGGTCACCTGTTATCAGCTTTCCTTACGAAGACAAAAATCTGTCTTTCAAGGACATTTTAAAGAATGACAAAAATTTACTATTTTCTGATTGTTGTACTGATTTTGAGTGGGACAGTCAATATGAGAAGGAGTTAGATGGGTAAAGGGACCAAATACCAATTCGTAAGTGGTGCTGACATACGAACTTTCGGATTTTAATGCTAACATTCGACCAAAGAGCAGAATTGCGAATTTGACCGAATTCATCGTTTGTCAATGGTTTTTGGCCTTGTAGATTGAATGTCATTTGAACATGATAGTAGACCATGGTATCATTCTCAAAGTCAGTGCCAATTGCAGAATGACTATGTATTCTACGTGTACCCTGGGTTTGAACTCTACATGTATTCAGATTTGAAAAGCAATATTATTGTGTGTCATGCCCATGTACAAATTTTGTCTGAAATTGTGTTGTGGGATTGAAGATTTAAAGAAAGAACCAGGGACTAATCATTCAGAAACTAACAATTAGTCAACGTACACGGAAAATACCCTTTGTTAAATCTATTGTTAGAATAGTATGGGGAGCTATATATAAAATTACTTCCGTGAATTCCTGTTTTCTAAAACGGGGTATTTTTATTAAGTCATTTAGTTTCTGACAGTACTCTTATATTACGTCAGAATAGACATTTTACGGTTAACCACAAAAAGTATTGTGTTTCGCATATCATTAACAATGTGGACATTAGTCATAAGAGGGGGTGTTATGAAAATAGAATATGCTACCTTGCAAAATACATGTGCCCTTAATTTCTAAAATAAATTGGAGAAAATAATACCTGTAATACTAATCTAACCCTAAAAGTTTTTGTAATTTTGTGTTTTATGTTGCCGTTCTCGTTGGTGTTTACTGGTTTTGTCTCTACCCTTTTGAACTTTTTACACTCGGATGCCCTATTGGTACCTCTGCTTCTTTCGCTCAATGTTTACTGATACATGTACTTAGACCCCACTTATTTGGCAGAAGTTGAATTCTATAAAATTCAAATGGGGACCAAAACTCTTTATTTCATCTTCTCTTAATTTATCAAACCTTAAGTATGTTCGACAAAGGGTATGGGCTATGAGCTAAAAGAAATTATTACAAGCCTGTAAACTTTCTTTTTTATTATGTTATTAGATATGGAAGAGAAAAACAAACGAAAAACGAGTTGTGATTGCAAACTTTTTAACACAAAAATGCGTTTTAAAAGGGTTTGAAAATGTAAGAAGATATACAGTTGTTTGGTTATAGGTACCTATAGTTACTATTTTATAAACAAAGATAATATACAATCCAGAAGCCAAAAAACATACTGATGTAACGATGAGTGTTTATTTTTGGCAGCACTTCTAAAATACATTACTGATTCATCGAATTCCAGAGTAAAAGTTCAAGGAAAGTCTGGTGATGTCATCGTGATAACTATGCTGTTACATAGTTGCACCCATTACGTCACAGCATCACTCACTTAATCTAGTTAATATATGGAGTGGGTGTGAGACCGCAATGTTTTTGCTGATATGATGAGTGGTGATATACACCATGTTTTGACAATATGTAAACAAGAACTTAAAGTGTGATAAAGATAGTGGTTTCGTTCGTATTGTAAATATTTCATATTAAGCACGTAGCAAAATTATATAATGATACAACGTACCATGCAGTTAGAAATACTATTTTTATAAATGTGAAGATCTTTAAAACTATCCTTACTCGTTTAACCGTGCGTTTAACTCCAAAACCCAAACATTAGTGATGATAAAACTGACAAACATCATATGTAAGACTTGCTTTAAAAAAGCAGACTATCGAGAGTTTTAGTAGTATTTTGTATAACATTAATTGTAAATTTACCAATGAAAGTACAAAAACAGTATAGAAATATCAAATGGACATTAGAATCTCGAAGATTTAAAAATTCGAAACAAGAAGCCGATAGCAAATAGGTTTCATAACTCAAATCAAATCTACAACAGAGTTTAAGGTAACCTGTGTTTCAGATATTTCAAAAATATTTAAGGGTTACTTCTGACGCCTTCTTAAAAGACGCATTAGAAGCGTCACAGCCAAAAACAAACCAGATCATGAAAAGCATAGTATAAAGACAAAACGTATGATCATAAGACTACCCTAAACCTTGGAGTAAAATATAAAATATTTAGGATTGTAATGAATTTAAAATACTTAAATGCGTCTCCAATATACAAGTGTTGGTTCCGGAGCCTGAACACAGGTGCTCTGGGTGGGTTGTTAGTCTTTTACAACCAATTTACAAACAATTTACAAAAGTGCAGCGTGTCTGACCGAATTTCTAAACCGCAATGCTTATAGATATGATTGATAATTTTAAAGAGGAAACCACAAAGTACAAACAAGATTGAGTCGTCCATCACAAGTTGGTACGGTCTGACATCAGAACTTTGATGATGTCATACCTTTTCTTACATGCTTTTGGGACTCACGTCATCCCCTTTAACTGCAAAAACACGTTTCCGATGTGGGCGCATATTTCATACTTTAACCACAGTCAGCAAAAACAAAAATATGATATCAAATATTAACCACAAACTCTTTACAACAAAAGCACAGGTAGTTATTACACAAAAGCCGACACGTTACTGCAGACGATGTTTTTAACTCCTTTTGGCGTCTAAACCTTAAAAAATGAGTTAGTTTGAGCGTTTCTGTTGGAGAAGGGCGTCAGACACAGTTAACAATTGCTTGTCAATCACTTTTTATGGATTGTCTAACAACAATATTTTTTTGACAAAATGATTCTAAAAGAGTTTGATTTGCGCTTGGGGAATCAGATGCGCTCTGCCAAAATTTTAACGTGATGAAGAATATGGAACCAATTAAAAATAACATATAGCTGAGAGGGTGATAGAGTAGATTGATACCCTGAGAAAAAACATTGTCATCTGAGGCGCAGCCGAGGTTGACAATGTCTTTTCGAGGGGTAGTAACGAGCACGAGCTCGACGCACGTGAGGGTGATAAACCCAATTTTACCTTTTTGTAAATATCTTATATGATAGATTGAATTGTTCAATTAAAATTTGTTAGGAAAAATGCTAATGAAGTATAGAAAATTAAATTAATGCAATATAAAATGTATATGGTCAGAGAGTAGTTTTCCTCGCTTCTTTCTTCAAAAGCTGTAATTGCTACATGTTTTAGGGTTATTTTTTTCGTTATATTTTACATTGCTTAGCTTATTTGATAAGCCACTTATTTTACAATAAACATTGATATTGGGTGGCAAGATTTTCTTGCTGACTAGAACTCTTCTGCGAAAAGTACAAACGAAATGAACATCTATCACAGATGCATTTCTTTCCAATATAAAATTTTTGTAACACAATTCTAGTATTTTATCGATACAGTTGATGAAGGGGAAGATTTTAATTTTTATTTTTATTTTTTGAAAAGAAATCTTTCGATGGGATTGTATAGGTTGCTGAAATGCACTTTGTTGAACAGTTTAACAAACTCTTTAACATTTGGGGTTGTGCACTTATCAGCTGGATTGGTACCGTACCTGTCTCTTTTTCTTATCTCTCTGTATGAACTCTCAATAAAAAAAGGGAAACTAACAAAACAAAAACAAGTTTTTAAATAAACGGCACGTACCCCATGAGGGGTCTTTAGTGAAATAAAATGCCTTAATGTCTTAATGCTACTACAGAAAGGAACTAACCCTTTAACCCTATGAATTATGCACTCTCGTGAGCAGCATTGGTATATACGTCCTTGTTTCCTTAGTACGTTCAATATTAAAGAATGGAAATAAAAGCAAAAAAAAAAAAAACCAAAAAAACCAAAAAAAAAAAAAAAAAAAAACCCAAACATTAAAAAACAAAAAAACCCACTTTTTAAACAAACCACCAATGTTTGAGACTGCACTTGTCTACTGAATTGGCACCTTATGGTGACGTCCTTGTAGCTTATCTTTTCATATATAGGATGCGGAACGAACATATGTATAGGACCTTCCTGGTCCTTATCATACAAAGATATTGGAGACACGGGAGTGTTTGGTTTGTCTGTTGGGCTGTGCTGAACTGGCCAATATTTAAGTTTGAGTGACCGATGAAGAGTATTACTTTTATGCTGATCAAGGAACACCTATACTCGTATAATTTTAAAACAAGTAACGTCGATTTGAACCAACCAAACCCTTGGATTTATCAGTGGTCAGCTGGTACCATGCATACAAATAACGTTAAAGTCTTTGTTCCTTATCTTTATACATGTAGGTACAATACGATGTGGAATGTACAAATGTAGGACCTTCCTGGTTCTTATCAAAGTTAGACCTTGAAGTCACGGGAGTGTTTGGTTTGTCTGTTGGGTTGTACTGAAATAACCTACATTTTGATGGCCGAAGAAGAGTATTGCATTAATGTGAAGTAACACATTTTAAGTTCCACCTACTTGAACCAACAAAACCTTTATTATTATATGCATTCGTAAGCTGGTACCATCCTTTGTGAATTCTTGTGATTAAAAACCAATCCAGAGCACATAAGTTCAGGTTCCGGTGCCAACATTTGGAGATACACCAAAGTCTTAATAAACGACTTGTTCATAAACTCATATGCATTTAATCTTTGGTCTGGGCCAATGCAGTGATAACTGTACTGAAGCGTACGAACTCTGCAAAATAAAATGAACATGACAGATGATAAAGTGGGGAAATGAAACATAAGGCTAATATTGAAAAAAAGAGTTTGACTGCCATGCATTGGTAAAAAGATGAATGGGCAGGATTGGTGAATTAGGTCTCCTGCAGGGGACTGCAGCAGGGTTCTTAAACGTGCAAGGAACGTACCAACACGGTGCACCGCCAATTTGTGGATATATAAACTTTTTAATCAATGCTTGTAAGGTATCAAATTGTTTCTTATTACAAAATTTGAGGTATTCTCAAAATCAGTAATATTTTCTTAGTATAATGCTTTTTTGCTTTTATGTTTTTTTATGTAATTCCATTGTTTACTTAGAAAATACAAATTATGAAAAAAAAAGGAATTGATCATAAAGCCTTTATAACTTTATAATTTCTCTCTGTATAAATTATTCTATCTGAAAGATCTATAAGTAAAAGTAATTTTGCTTTTTACTCGCTTCCTGTGCGACCCAACAAATTATCAACCACTTCGTGATAATATTCAGTTCTTTGATGTCACCAAGCGTGCAGACTAGATTTCTGAATTCTTTTGAAATAAAGTAATTTCGTGCATTTGTCATGTGTTTTTTGTTTATCATTTATTCCCGAGTATGAGGACATCACAGGCATGCCTGTTGTAAACTAATTTTTAGAATGATATTATCTTTATGCATTTATTTGTATACATTGACAGTTTGTGAGATGTCATGCAAGTTTTTAGAGAATTCTCGGTTTAAGAGGTCTACTCCTCTCTCTATATAAAAGTAAATAAAAACGGAGGTTGCATTTATTTCAAAGAACAAAGACAAATGGTCAAAATAAGAAAGAAAAGAATGGAAATCCATGTGCTCGTTTTCATTCTGTAAGCATTTATAAAATTTACTTTTATTTAATAAATGTTTTCTCTAGAGTTTTCATTACTTTTGCATTCCCTCTGATCATGCTGATTGGCAACTAAAACCTTCCAAAATGCATGATAGCGTAAATAATACATTAAAAAACTTGTCAACTTCATATAAAGTGGACATATTTTTGAACAATACAAAAAATAAGGGCTATGGGCAAAAATTCAAGCATAATGGATGGGCAAAATCCGAGGATGTCGAAAATCATACAAAAAATTCCGAAATATGAAGAGCATTTCGAAGATAAAAATAAAATTCTGCTTTTGATTTTTCTTAGGTTTCCGTTTTCAATAAATCAAGTTCTTTTTTCCTATAGTCTAAACAGTATACACAATCTTCAAATAGTTTTTACGTTTTCTCCATTGCGTTTTAGCATCAGATTATCTCTTGATAATAGATTGTTTTTTATAAACGGCATGGACTATTTACCCCCAGACGCTTAAAGGATATTTTTGTCATATATACATATTGTATATATGTGCTAGGCTTTCGTTTTAAGATTAAGTATTGATCTGAAGCGCTTCTTTTGTACATGCATATTTCGACCATTTTATATGTTATAGGGTTGGTCATTTTCTGTATATGCAAGCATTGTCGTACGTACAGCCTGCTTTTCTTGTGCTTTACATTTTATGAGTATTCCTTGTTGTTTTAAGCTGTTCATCATTCAACTCTAGCTAAGGCAGTTTTTAGTGAAAGAAAAGTCATATGGAGCAAAGTGTATGATACAACAAGAAATTTAGTATTGAATTTAAACAAAGTAAGCAGCGCTTTATTGCTGTCTTCTTGTTTCCTTTGAAGTGGTTATAACTTATTTTGAATATTCAGTTTTATATTAAAAAAAATGATTGGGAAATTTTTAATGTCTTTTATGGTAGTCGTTTATTGTACACGGTTGTTGAATGTTTTAAGGTGTCCACTGAAAATAGTTTTTTTGAGTGATTATGTGGAATTAAAATTAAAAACAGCAAGCAACTGTCAGTGTTACCAGCAGTCGTTTCGCCACGTTAATGCACCGTTTGGCAAGAGTTTTTCTGTATCTTGTAATTCTGTAGCTTTGCTCGAACCATTTCGTTCATTTTTAATGGTCAGGTATTTTAATTCAGAGCTTTTATTTCTCCAGGTAGTTATGTTTCTATCTGTTTGCAAACCATTTTTTTAAATATCTGTGTGTAGCTTGAATGAGTTTATAACAAAGTTAAAACACAAACATTTTTTATAATATTTTATTTCGCTCTAATTTGCCATTCTGTGACATTATGCCATACTCTTAATTAAATTCTTTGCCAGCAAGAGGTAATATAACAAGATGAAACGACAACATGAAAAATAGACTTGAAAATATAGACTTTAACATTTCAGCAATGTAACAACAATTTCAACAACTCTCGTACAACAAAAACAAAAACTTAACACAACATCAAAATAATAAAAAAAAAACTTTCTCTTTCACTTTGCGCCATTTTTACATTTTATTTTATAAAAAATGAGATATGAGGTAAAGGCAAGACATTAACAGGGTAAAAGGGTTACTTCCCTTGAAAGCCCCATTAGTGAAAGTTTGGTAAACAAAGGCACAGCTGTAAGTGGGTGGGGATGGGGAGAGAAAATAATGCAAGTATATTTTAAAAAAAAATCAGATCTTATGCAATATAAAAATAGCACTATAAATATGACTTAATCTCAAAATAAAGCTATAGACAGAACGAACTTAAAGGAATTATAAAGCACCAATGCAAATGTGTAATGACTTAGGATTTCATGGCTCTACTTTGCTTTAAGAACTTAAATGTGCTGCCAAAATACACAAAAAGTGCAAATTGAGAAAAATTTCACTATACTTCCTATATAAGTTCTATAAACCTCATCGCTAGTAGTATGGAAAATTTTGATAAAAATTAAAAATTACAACAGATGTGAAAAACCGAAATATCTTTAAAATTTACACTAGAAAAAAGTTATAATTTTGTCACTGTATTTATATTAAAGCTACATTTACACTACTTAAAGCATACAATTTGTAAAAAAAATACGAACATGCATTTAAAATATTCTTTTCTGAAAATTTACATCTAAATTGCAATCCAACCGAATTACCACTGCGACTAGGCGATGCATCTAAATAAATGTAGCACTACTTTTGTTTTTATCTATACAAAATGTGTATAATATATGTTATTTACCAGTTTCCCTGATATAATTCTGGTAAAAACTTTCATAACAATTACAATAATATTGAGCATGAAAAAATGTAAATTACGACAATGAAAAAGATTTATGAAAACTGTCTACAAATTTGTTGTTGTCACAATCGTAGGTAAGTTTATAGCACTAGGCCCGCTAGTGCATGATGGGAGAAAGTCTGAGATAGCACCAGTGGTCGACGGCAAGGATACACTCGAAGATAATGTCTTTGCTTCCTTCTTCATTTTTTGTTTTAAATGTACTTTAGCGTGTCTTTTCTTTTCGTCACTGCGTGCAAACTTTTTACCGCAGACGTCGCACGAGAACGGTTTCTCGCCCGTGTGCGTGCGCACGTGCGTTGTTAGGTGATCACTTCGACTGAACGAACGCATGCAGATTCTACAATGGAAAGGCTTTTGGCCTGTATGTATTCTAATATGTCGTGTAAGTTCATCACTTCGTGAAAAACGACGATCACAACCTTCAACTGGGCATGCGTACGGCCTTTCGTGTGGTGGAGTTTTACTCGGCCTGTTGGGATATTTTCTTGGCTTTACTGGTAACAGTTTAAGTGCTCCACCACCCTGTTGGTACGGTGTGGTTATAACTGATGGCAATGTTTGTTTTTGTACACTTGATGTTCCAGGGAGATTATACTCTTGAGACGTTGTCGGAATAAAGAATTCCGGAGATAGATCGGGCTCAGTCTTAATAAGAGGAAATTGTGCTTGTTGTTGATATCCAGCCTCTGAAACTTGAGGGTTGTTTACTTGCAAGGCAGTAAAGTTCGGTAACTGATTCTGATCTTGTTCAACTGTCCATTTAAAGTCACTTGTTAAGCTTATATCCTTTGTTGAGTAGTCTTCAGAAAATTGTATAACAGTTTGTGGTACCGTTACCGACATCGCGGCGGTAGTGTTCGGATTGAAGCTCATAGCCAGAGAATGGGGTATTTGTTGTTGTGAGCATGAACTGAAAGTTGGCGGCTGTTTAATCGGCTGCATCTCATAAGATGGTGGGCGCGTGTAAGGAGGTGGTGGGCTTGTGTAGTTCATCGAGTTCTGAAGCATTTGCATCTGTTCGCAAACGGGAACATTTGGCTCTGGAGAACATGGCGTAGATTGTGTAGAGCTTACAGGAGACGCAAACCCAGCGGAATACGTGTCACTTGCATCTCGAACCCCCATTTCCGGTGGAGGTGAGCCAGCAACGGAGTGAGATGAAGATGATGGAGCAGGGCTAAACCGGGGCTGATGTTGTTGCTGTTGTTGTTGTTGTTGTTGTTGAATATATTGCGAGAGTTCGGCAATATCCCCGAGGTACTCCTGTTGGGATACCTGTGGTATACTTGTTGATAGATGTGCCTGGGCTTGGGCAGCTTGTGTTAATATGCTAAGCAACGGCGACAGTGGAGCTAACATAGGCTGTGAGCTCGTTGGTGGTAGAAGATTTTCTGTGCTTGAAGTTGGAGCCAGTGATGAAGTTACAAGCGTTCCCTTGTACTGAATTCTGTGGGTGAATTGAGACTGTTGTTCATCTTGTTGTTGTGCTTGCTGTAGTTGTTCAAAACCAGATGTTTGTTTGTTGGCTTCTTCGGGCTTGATGTCAGAGAAGGAACTTTTGACATTAGCTGAAAAGATAAAGAATACAGACATTGTAATTTCAATTAAGATTTATACAGAGTTTGTAAATATAAAACTACGATGTCATGAAATTTCATTAAAATTAAAAGTACCAATGTTATAGCTTGTACAATGTTGTATTTTGTTTTACCTTTTTTGATTGTGAATTTCAGAACAATTTCATAGGTTGTATTTTTCATCTTTGTGAAATGATATCAAATTTTATGCAAGTAAGATATCTTCTCACAATGTTAAATACAGGCAATACTTCATATCATGAATGTGCGTCATCACCAGACAGATGACGCAAAAGACATCTTTTCTATAAATAGCTACTGCATTGGTAATAAGCTCCGCCTATTTCGGTGTATTTTATGTGGGCGATTTGAAGATGTGGGTGTCTAAACATAAACAGAACTCCATGTGTTTCCTACTATTATTTGTAAAATCACATGTTTTCAAAGAAAGTGTTACATTTTAACTAATTTTATAGCTTAATTTGCAATAAATATGTTAGCGCCTAAATTAATGTGTGTCCCAATCGTCTGCGCATAATCAAAGCTATGACGCACGAGGTTTTCATTCATAATCTACATTCTTTCTCACATTCCTTCTCTTATTTGTAAAATGTAACCATAATACAAAGATAATATTCTTATTCAATGCTATTTACACCGTATAATTCCCTATATCGATTATATGTTATAATAATTTACAATACATCAATTTAAAGATTCAATCTGCCATTGATTAAAGACCATTAAGTCAACATGATATTTTATGAATGAATGAAATGACCTACCAGTTGCAGTGATCGGAACAGATTCCCAAGGATCTCCACAATTGAAAAATGTAACATCCTGATTACTAGTAACAGGTGTATTAAGATTATCATCCACAGACATAGAAGGCAGTCTGCCCCCTCCAACTCCTTGTGTATTGTCAATATCAAAACACAACTGAGCAATATTCACTTGGTCAGCCAGTGCGACCTGAGACAATGTATCAAGACCGTCCATAATCATGTTTATAAACAAAGTTATGATTCACAGTTATTATATTATATTATCCAAGTTTGAAAAACTCATAAGTCAGTTTTAAACGTCAACATTCGATAGTCTACTCAGCTCTATGAATGAACAATTTCTGTTGTAGAAGTATTTATGAATGAACTAATAATTGGAGGCCTATGCCAAATAAGGAAATCTCATTAATATTCAAACCAATCAAAATCCGTCTAGATCAGTTGCATAGCAACGTCTCCTAGCAACTTGCGCGCGTCACATTGACGTAAACCATAAATAATTAATCAATACTACTACTACAATTTACTATAAAATATCTAGGTCAAGTCTAATTCTGCCGTTTTACAATACTTTTTATAGAATTTAAACCTTAAGCTATAATCTTCGTATATTTATTCGTTCTTTTCGAAAGTTTTATGAAATTTCATTTCGTTAGAAAGGAAAAAATCCACGTAGTACGTATTTACACACTGTTAATTTATTCTCGTAAAACTGACCTTTGATCTTCCGATTGGCATATTACCTTATTTGGAATACAAGGTCGAATTCCGAGTAGTGACGTCAAACTCGGAAAGGAAGTACATTGCCTATATAAGGATTTTTTTCCCGTAAAAGTTCGTTTATTCCCGTAAAACCGGATTAATAGTAGCTATTTAAGGTAGTTTTCGTCACACGAGTTTATACGAAATTTAACGAGCTATAGAAATAATTCCGATGACGTCAAAGCACCTTGCTGGAGAGTAAAAATACCTTTATAGCCCTGGTAGAAGAAGATTAACCTAATGAGATCTTAAGAATCTATTTTTATCCATCCAATACCTCAAAATGTCTTCTAGCTAAAGATAGAACATAAATAAAGAAAATCTGAAGATGGCGGTGGGTTGTTCTTTCAATTGATTTCTTATTGTATGCTGACAGATCTCAGTTCTTATAGAGTTTTGTTTGATTTTATCAACAGATTTTTAATTAAAAAGTAACTTCTAGTAATTAGAATTATGCCGACACCCTTTGCAATTCAACCACGTAGATGTAGATGTAGATGTATCGGTCTGCATTTGTATAGCTGTCACTTGTTATTTCCTTAATATTCAGTCACCAGTAGTAACGTAAGGGCGAAATTGAATTTAGTGGACTGGATATGCGTCTAAGTGGATATAAGTTAAATAAGTAGTTTCTTGTTATACATTTGAATTATTAGTATAAATAGTATATGATATATAAACAAAATTTTCTCATGTTTTTCATTATTCTCCCCGCAAATTTCAATGACTTTATTTCTATTTTTGTAGTTTTTAATCGTTCATATCAAAATAAAAGTTGGAAACCACCACAAGCTAGATGTTGTTGTTTGACACAACCCACAACCACATAAAATGATATGGTTTAGGAATGCACCATACGTTGGATATGTAAACACACCATATTTATATGGGATATTTATATTGGAGTGTTATTGTATGAATGATGGTTTGTTAAAGTTTCTCTGTGACAAGAACTTAACAACATCATAGATCAATGTTTAATATTAATAAATAGTATTATGGTAATTTTACAACTTTTTACATGTATGTGAACATTTTACATGATCAAATGCAAATAAGGCTAATATATCATTATACCAAAACCGTGGATCTTTGCCAAGGCTAACTTGTCAACCAAGACAAATGGAATGTATATGTGATCACACAATGTTCTTTTTATATGTACAAAATTATGATGAGTAATCTTTACTTCTCTGAAGCATTTCATTTTACTAAGAAAAGTCCCACCAGCACATTATTTTTTAATACAAGATTTAAATTAGAAATAAAAATTATTAGAATAAGTTTACTTTGAACATTATACAAAGAGGTATATATTGTGAAAGAATAAATGATGGTTTCAGCATAGAATTTTTGTCAAATGCAAGACATTAAACTTTTTTAAACCAATGTTTTTTGCAAAGACAGATAATCTACATTTTTTTTCAGTTTTAAATGGTTGCTTTGTATTCATGTAAATATGAAGCTTAAACCTTTGGTGCTGCATTTGAAAGACCTTTTTAAATTTCTTTGGGTTATTATCAGCATGTCATCCATTGACATGATAAAAAGATTGCAGGGCCATGAATTGTTAAAAAAACATTTATTAGAGAAATTGTTTATAACTTTTTCTAAGAGGTATCACCAAAGCTTGGTATATATGTCAGCCAGTGCAAAGGACTAAAGCCAGGAACCCTCATATTTGGCCCTAAATTCGGCCATTTTTCAAATTCATTTATAAGATAAGATTTTTTGTGGCCAAGTAGTCTAGAATGATTACTTGTTACAAAACAAAATCAATTTTAAAGTTTTCTGTACTTGTGACGTTGTAATGACGTCATAAAGTCACGCTTAAATTGAAAATATGCTAATTTCAGCTAAATTTCTCAATTTTCACCTGGTTTTTGGTGTAAATGACATGGGCGCCCCCCTCGCCCATAAATATTTTTGCTTAAATTTTATAAATACATTATTTTCTTCATATTTCAACAAAAATTTTGATGGGCGAGGGGTGGCGCCACACGGAAAATCACAAAATTGTGACTGAAACACAAGTCATTTTGGCCAAAAAGTGAAAAATCACTGATTTAGTCTTTTTTTGAAGGGTTAGAGTACTTGAAAATTCATTTGTACACCATAATCAAATATTTTCTCTTTTAACACAGACATCCAGCTATACATTTACACAAATTTGGGTGTAAAACAAACCAATTTTGATATTTGAGTATTAACAGGGCCAAATATGGGGGTTCGTGGCTCTAGTCCTTTGTTAATTTCATTGCAACTGCATGGTTAATATCTAACACTGATATCTTACGTCTTTAATTGCTATTTTTTCTTGCCATGGATCATGAATATTTTATTTTTTTGTATTTCATGCATCTCCATTGAAGGGCATTGAATTAAAATTAAAATTAAAACACTTTCAAAATACCACCAGGAACTTTTAATTTGCATAAGATAGAATTATGATTATTTCCTCTATATTTATGAGCATGCATAACTTAATTGTACTATAAATTTAATGCTTTTGTAAATGTTAAATTCAAATCTACAATATCAAACCATTCTTTAAGTAGCTGGAAAGCATAAGAGTATCAGCTGGATTTCATAAATATACTTAAGCCTTTTAAAAATTTGAATGTATTTGCACTTTTACTATTCATTTCAAAAGCTTTAATAAATCTGTAATGATTGCATATCTGTCAAGTTTTTATACCTTATAATGTGGGATATATATTTAAGTTTTTAACAAACATTCTGTAACATATGTCTGCATAGATTATATCTTATAGACCTTTTTGTTCTAATATTCAGGTCTATAATTGTATATAAATAATAAGAAACAGATCCTAATACACGAGAAACTCATTTATTTCCTTTTAATTTTTACTTTTTCTGAGAGGGATCAGTCTAAATATTTGTTGTTTTTTTCTGCAAAGTGTAGAGAATGTAATAGGTTTGGGTTTACAAATACTTAGTACACTATTGAACACTGTTAAAGTTTTAGAAGAGGGTCGGTAGGACCTTTTGCGGGACAGCGGGAAAGCCCATTTATTTCAACGGGAATTCGGGAAAACCCTTAACGGGAACGGGATTTAGCCATTTTCATTTTTCGGGATGCGGGAATTCGCGGGAATCTGGGATTTCTTGTTTTATTTGCCGGGACTTCGGGATCATACCCCCTCCTACCCCCCCCTTAGAAAGTGCAAAAAAAAAGACTTTCATAAATAAAGTCACACTTGTATATATTGCTTCTTTTCATCTAAGTTTTCCTCAACAGTTTCAATTATAATTTAATACACTGTGTCCAGAATTTTATTTCATCTTTAACACCCATGCTTTTTTTTATTCCAGGCTAGAAGAATAAGCGATGCTAATTCTCAAGAATTTTTAAAAATATTTACAGTATTTTTTCCTCATTATTTGATATATGTATAATTTCTTGTCTCTGTGTCAGAATTGAAAATAAGTTCCAATGCTTGCATTGTAGAATTGTTTTCCCAAATTGTGAGCAAATAGCTCTCATCCTAAGGCAGAACTTGTGTATTATATTTAGACGACCTATCTATAACCTGTCCTGTATAAGTCTGACCTAGATTTAGCCCCTGGACATATGATAAATAGGTTAGATGTGATATTTACCTGTTTGTTAAAGGTATTAAAGGTGTAATAGTTTAAACACTGGATTAAAATAATAGGCATAGTTTTGATAGCCATTTAAAAATGACAGATACTTCAACAGTTCTCTTATTTTCAACTGATCAATTTGACTCAGATAGATTCTAGCAACTAAGAGAAGAATACATGAATTTCATGCAGTGGCCTTGTCACCAGAAAGATTTTGTGGTTTTTGTCTTTATTTTCTTCACTAGCAAACACAGGAAAAACACACAACATTATTAAAACGTTACTGATATGTTCAGAATCTGTTGTAAATTTTTCATTTCCCCATTTGATTGTCCCTTGCAAACTGTTGCCTATAGATTGAACTGTGAAATTCAAAACAGTATAGTATTTGTTCCTCAGTAAAGTTCTGCATATCAACATGATCCTGTCGCAGACTATTTTGTTTAAACTTGGTTGCTAACCTTAGATTATAACTTAAATAACCTCCTATTAGTATCGTGCCAGATTTCTTTGCATGCACTGTTCGAACGCTCTTACAACTGGAAAGCTTGAAGTTTTGTCATTTTTACTTACATCTATACACGTCCATATTAATTATAAACCCTCTATCCCATTTGCATGTGGAAATAAAAGTGCATAGATTATGAAGATTTTTATTTTCAGTTACTTTTCATGTTAACTTTCACCAGCTTAAACGATTAAATCTGTCAATCAGTATGGGAACGGTTTGAAGTTTGTGGAAGTCAGTTTTTTTTGCACATACAACAAATGAATATTTAGATTTGTTATAATGTACATATTTAATGTGGCAATGTTGTGAGAAATAATAATCTTAAGATATGTCATATCTTCATACACAAATAAGGAAAAAAATGTTTCCATGGAAACATATTTTATACAGGTCATTCGAGAAAGTGTGAATAAAAGTATACAAGGGTGTGAAACGGTATTGATTTAACTTAACGTGATGATTTTTTTTTATTATTGATTGGTGCTATGTACAGAGAGATACAATAAGAAGTTGCGTTTGCAAGTGCAAATAGTTCGAATTTCACAGAATTTTCCTTTTTTTATTTTAGACGTTTTTCTATGCATCGTTAAGCACAATACATGTTTATAACAAACAGAACGATTTTTTGTGTACATACGTATAACACGACATGCAAAAAATTATGGCTTTGTACATAAACATGGTCTTAGAAAAGTATGGTCCCCTTATTATTATATAATAAGCTCAAAACTTTTAATTAATTGTCAAATCGCACTTGAAAATGTAAATCATAATCAAAGATTGGTACTGTATAGCCAAAGAGTCATTTTCGAGTATGTTCACTTTTAGCACGAATGACTGCCGGAATCCTTGTTTTTTTACTACCAGTTTGGTGTCTTATTACCTCAATAGGTATCTCCCGCTTTTCAAGGCGAAAATGTGCTTTTAATCGTCCAGTCACATATTGACCAAACTCATGAAAAATAGAAATTATTTCAAATCATCGAAAGGCACAAAAAGTCTAGGGGTGCTTAACTTTTTTCCAGGTGTATGGAAAGTACGTCTTATGTATTAGCAACTTAACCAAGTGTATTTCATGTAGATGCGTGTAGTATGTTGAGTGTCTCTCCGTCTGTCCCTTTAACTTTTCAAGAAACCCTGGCACCAGTATAAAATTAATGACATTATGTAGTTGGTCTTAGCATTTGAAAAAAATATCTAAATTCATATTCAAAGAACGACAACCACCATGCTTTGTGTAACCTTGTCCAATTTTATTGAGGAATCAAGTATCTACATGTCGTAATACATAATTTTATTATGTTTCGGAAACTTGTAAGTCTTAACGTTTCTACAAATACCAAGACATTCATGATTTACCATGGAGTAACATATCCGACCGTAGATTTATATGTGAGGCATGTCTGACTATTTTGAGACCAGCGAGTCATAAAGAAACATTTTAAATGATTGACGAGCTGATATCCTATAAAACTGAAATTAAATATCATTGTTAGGACATGGACCGGGCAAAAACATGGAAAAATTTAAATTGCAAATTAATTGTAGACTAATTATAAAACCATACTACCATCTTCTTTTACATTTTCTTAACTGTTTATAGTTATTCATAAAGCCATTTGTTTTGTAGATATAAAGTAATCACGGTACGCCTTTATAAAGAAGCAATACACATCATGTAAGTACTTGTACAAACATGTTATAACAAGATGAATTGATAAGTAGTATTTAAATCTTAGAATTTGATTCTTCCGCATTTAAAACGATGGATTATCATATAATGAATATATTTTATCAAACGGAAAAGACATTCTAGATGTTTACATGATTTGAGACTTTCATGATCGCTGACTATAGAAATGTATTTTATTTTATTGACTTTTCCTGAAATAGAATACATACGATACTTATTTGAGCAATTGAAAGATACTGTTTCATGAAGCATTAACCTTTAAACAAAACAAAACACTTCTTTGTAAATAAATTTGACGTAGCCAATGAAATCCAAACTTAATGATTTCCTTATACTATATGTTGATCAATTACTACACTGTTTTACAATTTCTTTCCCAATTACGAATTCACTGCAAGTTTGCTTGCCGACATTATGTGCAGCATTTTACATTTTAAATGCTTTCCTTTGTCAGCTTTATAGAGCAGTAAAATTATGACATCTATGATGCTTTCCATAGATTACATAATCAGAATACAAATTGGAAATTTATGCTTATTTATTTATCAATAAAAACGGTATACACCATGAAATACTTTAGTTATACATGATAAACTAATTGTGTCAGACCAAACGAATAGGAGAAAGCATTGAAACTATTTTCTCTACACTGTATACTCGTAAAGGGTCCCAAATAATGCCGCTCTGAGGTAAAGCTATGACTAACAAACTATCTTAGTATGTTGCAGGATCTTCGACGGATAATCTGCAGTCGGGTACCAATAACGTGAATACATAAACCCATTTAGCTTATACTAAAGTATATTCTCTGTATTTAGAGAAAGCGGTCATTACTATGTCACCTTCAACACAGAAAGGGAAATATAGGAGTTACTTTGACACTATATCCGTAGTCTTGCGTCGTCCTGTGGTGTCACAAGCGTTGCAGTTTTCTGGGCACCTATTTGTCACAGCCTCTTGAGATTTGGCATATATAGCTTCCTCCTATAGTACTTTACAGTATTAAGCGATTTTGTACGAGTTACTCATCTACTTCCTGTTATAACATTTTAAGACGCAGATGACATACGTTTTCCATAAAAGACCGCCATTCTAGTGATTAATACTTAAATTTTCTTTGTCAAAAAATATTTGTTCCTGTCCTGAATATATTTGGGACTTTATTTATGGATTTTGATTTAATGGATTTAGTTTGAAATTGTGCAGTATATTATGGCCCTGTCACACTATAACGTTTAGCCAACGTGTGCCGAACGTTTGAATTATTTTCTCAAACGTTGGAACACGTTGGCAGTCGCTGTAAAAAGTTTCAAAAAATATCTCGGTGAACGAACCCTAAACGTCAGACTAACTACCTGCAACGCACGACAAACTTGTTCAAAACTTATTTATAGCGTCTTAAAATTGGCATTTCAAGATTTTGAAATTTACCTTTCACCTTTTTCATTCAATATTACATATAAAATTCGGGGGTTGATGCGCTCCTTGTTCGTAACAATTACGCTCTATGCGCTCTGTACACGTTTTAGACACGTTAAGTATGTTACTTTGTCATTAGACTGACGCTAGACGTACATGCGGTAGACTGTCGTTAGACAGAAGTTACACGTTCATTTCATTTTTGTTCGGCGTTCATCGAACGCATTTCCACGTGCGCGAAACTACTTCATAGCTTACACCATGCAGTCTGTGTATAACGTTCTTCTGACTCATGTCTAACGTTCTAATAACGTAAAACACGTTGGCGAACGTCGGAAATAAGCATGTTCAAAAATTTGTGACCCACTTGACGTTTCACCAACGCCACTAACGTTCGCTAACGTATTTGTAACGTGTTCATAACTTATACAAAACTTACGCAACGCACACCAGCGTGTTAAGAATATATTCTAAAACGTCGGCACACGTTGGCTAAAACGTTGTAGTGTGACAGGGTAATTAGTAAGAAACATTTGGCCAGGAAAACCTTTTCATACTAGTCTGCTAAAATGAAACTGAAAAAGTACAAAAATTGCACTTCTCACATTTTTGATCGATAATCACAAAAAATGTTATAAGATTCTTTGAATATAAAACATTTATTTTCATTCAAATTCATTTTTCTAGAATAGGTTCTCAATGTTTCCTGTTCAAGCACTTCCTAATTTGGTGTTCTCTTCCCCCTTTTTTATGACAAGGCAAAAACCTTCCCTTATACTGTTGAGAAATTTGACGTCATCAATGAACATAGATCAATATAACTTTTCACATCTCCTCATCAGTAGCTTGTATAAATAGGCTATGATTAGAAAATCAATGGAACTTAATGCTACAGGGTCAAATAAAATGGCTTCATTTAATTGACAAGTACAGAAGCAGACAACTTTATGAAATAAACAGGACATGCTCCGCTATTTATAAAGCCATTATGCCTTTGGATATTTATTTTTGGAAAGAGAATCCCAAATAGCTTCAATAAATATAGTAAGATCCGTCAAAAGCTAGTGGAAAAGATAACATTAAATTTCCTCAATTTGCATGGAAAGGAAACGCAGGATATTCCTAACTTCTGGTGACACAGTTCTTTCTGATTCCAATAACAGTTGGTTCTGTATTGTTATTGGTGTTTGTTTTTCTATAGGAAAAGTTCCCTACAGCAATTTGTTCTAAATATTCAATTGTATTGATTCTATTAATTGAAGTTATGTGACAAATATATATACACCTGCAAAAAGGATTGCAACGCCACGATTTACCAAAAAAGAATTTTTTATAGATTTTGAAAACTCATGTTTTGAGAACAATCTACCATTCCTTTAATGATTTTATTATATATTGTTCCAATTGCAAGACTAAACAGATGTAAAGTGTAAAAAAAAATCAAAAATCTTGATAAACAAACCTTTTAGGGAACAAAAATGGTCAGTTGCTTTGGGAATTCATCATGTTGTAAAACGTTTGCCCTAGCTGACAAATCTCTTGATAAAGAATAGTCGAAACCTTAATAAAACTTTGAAACTGAGGTTTTTAATATTGTAACCCCCTTTGATATCATTGATAAATCGACAAATTTTCTGTTGCGTCATTTTTGTTCAAGTAATTGATTTACAAGTGTTTTTCCTTGAAGCTTCTCATCTTAAACATTTTTGTAAACATTTTCCGACTGACTGTGTTAAACCGGGTTCCAGCCAACCTCTCGATACATCAGCAGATTTTTACATTAAATGTTTAATTCCAATTAAGGTGATCGGTCTTGGTGCCTTTGAACAAGAAATTATGTCGATATGGAAGTTACAAAATACTATTTAGTATGGAAAACGACAGGTTTACATCATTTTCAAAAAGAATCTTGACAAAACTCGACAAGGCAGCAACCGATGTTGTGTTACAGGTGTTTGCATATTGCTGTCGACAAACGCATTTTACTTGAAAAGACGAATCGAAAGCAAATTTATATTAAAACACATAATGTTCAAAGATTTTCCATGTTTTAAAAGACCGTCAAAAAGGCTCCATGTATGAACATTTTAAAATTGTAAAATTGTATTTAATTTAGAACCAGGTGTTGCAATACTTTTTCCAGGTGTATATCTGTTCGCCAATTAACATGATTTGTTGAGGTAAATCTCTGTTTCGATGCCCATCTTTTCAATCATTATTTCAAACGCGAAATACTATTACATATGGCCAATGTTTCTATATGCTTATTTATCTACATTTTGTCAACTTTAGTTGCCTTTTGTAAGTAACACCTACATGTATGTGCATAATATTTCATTTATATGCATTAGCAAATTATCTCCAAGATCAAAAATTAAGTATTTAATTTTTAAATGACTTTGTTAATTATTAAAGCTATGAACAGACAGAGAATGCTACATCGAAAGGATAAGAATGACCACATCTACATTGCTGGAAATTTATTTATACAAAGAATGGATTAAAACAAAACTGGGGAAGGGGGCAAATGACTAAAAAAAACGAAAACAAAAACAACATAAGAATGTTTTACCTTCTAGTTAGAAGTTAGTTATTGCTTTACTCTCAAAGCAGCGCAAGTTCAACTATTGTTGGGAGATGAACATTCAGAGGTAATAAGTTTAACACAAGATAATGATGAAGTAAGATGTGGACTCTATGCAAGCGCTGTAATAATGTTGACTGACACTGGCAATGGAAAATGAAGTGAGCTCGGGCAATTAAGTTTTCAAAACTTGCAGCAGTCACAGTACTTTAGAAAATATCTTGCGAAGTATTTGGCATGTTACTAAACATGGTGCACAATGATGGTTCGCTGCCAGTTTTATTGTTTAACAGCCCTTTTCCTCGGCACGCAGAATGTCAGAGGTACCCTATTCAGTTCACGAGGTACACAAAATGCTCTAAGAGCAAAGGGGTCTGAAACGATGGTCATTGTATAAGTGACCAATAGTGGACTTCTACAAAAGATTATAGCGCCGCTGTGGACTTAATTTTGCCATAGGGTCTCGCATTGGTCCTTAACACTCATCAGACAGTATAACCACTCAATGTATTATGTTCTATAAACCATGACTTTCTTATTCATATCAATTGATAAAATTATATGACCATTTTGTTTGTACATGTAATGTTTTGAAAATACTATGGAGAGTACGTTTGGTAACACCATATTTTACCTTAACCGAGTTAGATAAGAGAAATGTTTTGAATGGCGTATCCATGTGATATTTGAATGTATTTTGTATTTTGTTTATAAGCAAACCAAAGAACGTACGACAAATGATGACTTGCCAATTCAGAAATAATCAGCTTTTGTTTAGTAGAAAGTAAATGTAGAACAAACTGAGTTGATGCTGGTGTCAAGAACACAAACTGCGTCAGTAAGAATTGCAGAGTCATATGAAATAGGAAGTATAATGTACTAAAGTTCACCAAAAGTCCATGCAGTCACAGATGAACCCTAAATTTCTTGCCAAACCGACTAAATTCCGACTTGGTCTTTACTAATCGACATAACGTCAGTTTTCCATTGCGGGCAAAATTTTCAATTTTCTTTTCTAAAATTCAACGATGCAGACATAAATTCCATTTTCTTCTTCAACCTTTTTCAGCTACTATTGTACTTTTAATTACAAAAAGTTTCTTAAAATGACCAAGCATCAACCTCTTATATAACATTATTTGACTTTAAATGATTAGGTTGGCTCTAATGTGGAACCATTGAAACTAAATAGAACAGAAAGAAACAAATTTGAATTTATCAAGCATTTTGGTTTTTTTAAAGAAACTTTTTTGGGGGTATATTTGTAGATACTGTATTGAATGTATTCTGCTGAAATGAAGTTCTGCAGTGTATCGTATTTTCCAATGCAAACTCCATTATCTTCTAAAAAGTTGTTGACTTAATAATGTGGTAATTAATAATAAATATTATATTTAGAGAACAAAGCCTGTTATAGAATTTCAAACCATCTGATAATTAGACTTCTACTTTGAGTTTCGATGACAGTGTTCAAATTAAAGGTGTTCTAATTTTTTAACAAGGCGATGTACAGGAAGAACTATATTTGGCACCCTATTTTTGTTTAAGCTCCTTTTATATCCTACGAAAATGGCATTCAATTTTATTTTTTAGATAAAATGGTTTAGTTATCTTGGTTTCAAGCAATATAAAATCATCTGTCAATAAGCTTTGCAAAAAAGGCCTTTTTATTTGACTTGCTAATTATTATGTGAGTTTTCTCTAGATCATTTTGGGGCAACATGTCCGTGAAGAATGCACAATTAGCCAATTCAAAAATATTCACCCATCTTTCTACAAGCATGTTGTTCCGACAAAGAAACTCCCTAAAAGATAGTTTGGCAGTAATATCCCATGTCATTAGACATTATGCAATATAAACAAATTCTGTCTCCTCCACTTTGGTGACGAGACATATTGTTTTGTTCTATCGTCTGTCCATCACAAAGCTTGTCAGCGTAAATCCTCTGAAACTACTGAAAACTTGGTATGGAGGAAGAACAACATTTGTAGTTGTACATATTACCAGGAATTTTTTATCCTAATTTTTATTTTGAGCTATGGCTCTTTTAGAAATTTGCTGTTGGAGAACACATCAAAGCTTTAAATTATCCGTTTAAATTTCAAAATTGTCTAAACCCTAAGGTTCTTCCTACCCCAGACATAGGTTGATCATGTTAGTAATAATTTGGTTCCCCAGTTTTGTATTTTTGGTTTTATTGTTCTATGCTCTTCA
Source organism: Arcuatula senhousia (assembly GCA_963971305.1). Classification (NCBI taxonomy): domain Eukaryota; kingdom Metazoa; phylum Mollusca; class Bivalvia; order Mytilida; family Mytilidae; genus Arcuatula; species Arcuatula senhousia. Next base: position 60,460,372 of record OZ020305.1, on the reverse strand, counting down.
TAATCATATAGTGTTTGGCATTTTCACTATTTTTGGTAGAGCGCCTCTGATGAGTCTTGAATAGACGAAACGCGAGTCAGGCGTAGCAAAATTTATTGTCTGGAACTTTGTTGTCATTTTTATTTAGAAATTTGCTGAAAATCCTCATTTCTCAATTTTTGGTGGGAGTTATGGCCCCTTTGAACTTATAAATATGCTGAAAATCCTCAGTTATCATTTTGTCAGCACAACCCCTCTGAAACTCCTGAACTGATTTAAACGAAACTTGATTTGTAGGAAGGACTATATGTTATTGTGCATATTACCGGAAAATTTAGATCCTCTTATTTATTGTTATCAATTTTAAGGATCAAACTATTTAAGAAATTTTAAATCGTGCTATTTAAATCAATTGATTTGATTTGATAAGAAATCTCCTTCATTTACAACCATTTAGGGTCGGGGTGGCGATTAGGTTTACCATAGCGCTCGCTTGTCGTTAAAAGTCCACTAGGGAAATATCGCTTCCTGGAAGTAAAGCAACAACTAACTACCTCACCATTCATATACACAAAGGGCAATGGTTTGGGGGTATTGTTTAAAAAGAATATAAATAAACTGATTGCTGGGCGAGTTGGACGCTTTTACTTTGCTAATTATTAAGCAATAAGGCAGATTTCATGAGAAACATGCTATGTGGTTACAAAGGGTAAGTTCATAATTGTTTGGGATTTATATAAGATTAACTCTAGTAAATGAGACTCAAGGTAAATTGACCCGGATTAAACCTCTGAATTTGAATAAACGTGGCGAAGTTTCAAACTCTTTTAACTTATTTAGTTACTGATATCTTAAGCTTGAAAAGTCTAGCTTTTTTACAGCACAGGAATCAATATTCCATATTCATATGATAGTGTTTTATCCGTCTTGTATTTTATGTCTTATAATTTTGTCTTGGCTTTTCGTGTTGACGATATTTGAAATCCCCATCGGTATTCTTGGCTTCTTTCCCAAGCTTTTTTTCAAGAGATGTATTTAAATGCATATGTTCAAAATTAAAATATTAAGAACATGTTACCGATTGAAATTTGTGTAGAATTTTGATGGAAAAATAACCATTTCCCCCCCGACACATTTTATGCACTCGAGGAAATCTATAATCAAAGCACTAAAGCGTTAAAAGGCAGTCCCTTTCTCATCTATAACTTCATCACCATTTCATGTTCTTTTTTGTTCATTTTTATGATATAACCTAACCTGTGTTCCTTGAGACTATCACAACAATGTCATATGACCTAATTTACATGCTTTTGCTCTTTATATCAGTAGACACCAATTCCATCGCTTGAAGTATAAAACCGAGACAAAACGTGTCTCATTCACCCATACCTACGTCTTGCCCACATCATTAAATGTCTTATACCTTTAATGCGCCTTTTTCTTGTTGCATTATATATATGCAATTTATAAGTAATAAATCTTATCTTTTGATAAACTCTCTTTCATTTGAAAATACTGAATGAAATATATATTTTTGATTTGTTTTGTCAAATCATTAGACCTCAACTGAGTGGGCAACTTTTAATGTTCATTAGTATCGTATAAGTACTTCATCAATGTATAGCATAATCCATTTACTACACAAAAACTATCTAATAGTATTTAAATGATAATACATGTAAAATTATATTTATAAATGCATATTACCCTCCATATATATTAAAAGCATACAAAACACAAAATATATTTATGGAATATTACCCCATGCATGTTGCTATAACTTCATCTTGATCCACCTTTCACATGGACGTCACTATAGCTTAAAAATTATGTATAATTTTATTGCTTTTAAATAAAAGTCTATGATTCGACAATATCGACAACCTCGGTTAAAAAAACTCTTTAGATTTGATAGGCTCAAAGTTTTACAAGCTGCATGTTTGCGACTTAACGATAATTTCGTATGATTTTTCGCTGTATTCAATAAATGAAATGATAATAGTTCACCTGGTCATAGTCCAGGTAAGATTATGCGTCTGTCGGCTAACAATTTCTTGAAATTTTGCAAGAATGATAAAAGTATTATAAGCCCGCTAGGGCATATATAATCAAATTTGATAATACAATGTATAGTATTCTTTCGTACCTCTCATACTTATTAAAATGATTTCTTTTTAAATGGCACGATGGCAACAAACGATGAAGCTCAATTGTTTTGTATTGTTTGTATCTTCGTGATTTAATGGTTTTGTCGTTTCCTTTCGGACGTTTTACATTCAAATCCTCTTTGCTGCTCCACTGGGTAATAGTTGTCAAACGACCTCTATTAGGGGTGACTTATAGCATGTTTTCATGTTTTGTGCCAAAGAAAGTATTACAAATAGGGCCAGATAATGAATTAAACCTTCGGTCGAGGTTGTCAGACATGATAGTCCATAGAAGAGACATATATATGTTACATGGAATGCGTGTAATTAGAGATTATGCGTTACCCCTAGAAATTCAGGGAGTACGTGTAATCGCTAAATCGCTTGGGGATTACATAAATATAATTTCATAATTTTATTGTCATTTAAACACAAAAAAAACCCCAGAACATAGGACAGAACATATACATATCATATTTTAAAGTTAACATACAGCAAGTTATGAGACCTTTACTATCAGTTTACATGTAATTCCTAGTTTTTTTCAGGGATTACATAAAATCACTGATTTTTCAACATTTTTACAAGTTTTGTGTGACCTAAAACAACTTTATAATGAATCTTTTTCAATACTTTTCTGCTGTTAGATAACGCAATCCCAAACAAAAACACAAAATCTATAATTTGTGATTAATTGTTTTAATTAGTGTTTGACTGGTCTGCTGTACTGAGATGATCACCTCAATATCCCTATTGTGTCTCACAACTATGTTGTGTTCTATGTTCATTACCGGATCCTAAGAACGCAATGGAAGAGGTAGGTTTGGCCCCATAAAACCTGGTTTAACCCACCATTTCGTTTGAAATGCCTGTATCAAGTCAGGACCATTGCGATCCACCAATTCTCCGGTATTGTCATTTTCTCTGGACTATGAGATTGATCATTCAAGTTCGGTGGTTTTGTTATTACCTTTATTGTACCTTTTAATTTGTTTTCAAATACCTTGAAATTTCACGCTTCTATAATTCTCTGTAAATTAATGTGAAATGACCGTAAAAATATATGAAGTATTGTATAAGATTCGCTGTTCTCTTATCTGCTTGAATAAAATTTGTTAAAGCTTGCATCTAAGTTTACACTTCCAAACTGCTTCACTAAAGGTGAGACAAGTTCCCGCGCTAGCCATATGTAGCATTCAAGATTTATCTCCGTTTCCTTGGAGCTTCACTTTGAACGTCTATGTTTGTTAATATAATTTCATTGTAGTAAAGGTTTTTTTTCAATTTTATACCATGTCAAATAAAAATGGCGGTTTTCACTACCCCTTATTCACTTATTTGGGAATTTTCTTATCACAATTTTTGATAACATAAATCCCCCTTCCTCATGACATCAAGCGCAGCATGGTACGACCGCAACACGTTTCACACTATACTTTTGATGCCCAATTAGGATAGTCAATTGCTCTGGATAGGTGCAACCCATGGTGTACTGACAGTTTTTGACACGTGCATTTTTTGGTGGACTTTCTACCTACATTTTCACAAGGAATCCAATATTTTTTTTCAAAATCAGAACATAACAAAAATGACATAATGCCCATTTTTGCAACATTTATGTTTCCCCGCAATCACCAAACCATGAAGTTGATTCAAAGAGCCTAATTTTATGATGATTAAATGATATACCGGTATTAATTTTCATGATATCATGCTTCCTACATGGTAATGTAAAGTTGATGAGACAGGTACATTTTTATGCTTGTTGTTTGATCATATCCTAAAGTACATATACAGAAAGTTTCATGATGGTACCACATTTCTTTCATATGGTATAAAAGTAACTTTAACCTATAGCTTAACTTAAGTAGAACACCCCCTTTTCTGTAATCAATCAACCATGAAGTTGACGAGACAAATTTTACCTCATATACTTCAAAGACATGCGCTAAAAACAGCAATAATGCTGTAATTTCCATGAAGCAAATGAAAATACAGTTATAAGTCAGCAAAAAATAAATACATTTATAGGTCGAAGTGGAAGGGTTTATTCCAGATTCTTGTTACAATCCCTTGTATAATGAGTAAAATGAAATATTATATATATTAACCAAAATTCCATTGTGAAATAAAAAAAATCATTCTTGTTTTTTTCTTCAATCGTTTAGTGTCAAACCATCAGAAAAAGCAGTACAAGCTAGAGTAAATTGTATTTTATTACCATTATCAGTGATTGTTTGTTCACGACGATTGTAGATTTTTAAAAAATATTCACCAAAAATATATCAGAAATATTATATAAAAGAGTTTAAAAAAAATGATGGATGGAAAGCCACTCATATTCATAAGGGACGGACCATTTAACTTGAAGGGGCGGCTTGATTTTTTGTTTTGGTTAGATTTTGTTTTCGAAGCCATAGCGACAGATTGTTTTTTTCATTTTTAGCATTATTCTATATGGCAGAAATCCTTCTTCAGAATATTATTTTCCTCATCCTCTGCTGCCAAAATATTTTTTGACCAAAAATAATTTTCAGAATATTTCTTTAGGAAAAAAATCAAGCCCCCGTTTCAAGTTTAATGGTCGGTCCCTAATAATATTTTGAATATTTTTTGTCATTATATAAGCGAAGAGTTCATTTGAGATGTAAAGGTATTTAGCCATCTCTTCTGTTTCCGTCTTTTAGTAACAAAATAACCAAAATGAGCTTTACAATTCTCGTTTCTATATTTCATTGAGTGGGACTACATAACATTTTTTTGTTTCTTCCTTTGTTGGCTTGTTTCAAGTTTTGCTGTACCATTGAATTAAATGTGGCATAGAAAAAAAGTAATTCCGTCAAAACATTAGACAATTGTAATACATTTATACAATGTCTCAGATAAATGTCTCACTAGAGGCAAAACTGATGGGACTTTTTAGAAGAATGGTGACATCATTTTTTTATTTTTGTCAGGTGATTTTAGGTAGCATTTGCTTAAGCATTAAAAAGACACAAAACAAACAAGATTTCTGTGGACGAGCCTTAATAGAAAAAACAATATCTTAGAGTGCAAGAGAATAGTATAGGTGTTATATCTTATAGTAACAGCACATTAAGTTAAAGCACATGGTAAATCTTTAAGGAAATTTTTTTAAAATTAGAACTATTGTTATTGTGGGAAAAAAAAGTCAACAGAAAAAGACAACCACAACAACAACGACGACAACGACAGGTCAGCATCAAACCATAAAACGTCCGCAAATGCCTCTTGTGAGACAGTAATTTAAGACCGTGTATAAATATATAACAATTGTGTAATGTTTTGAACGATGACTTGACAATTCTGAGATAATCAGCTTATGATTAGAAAAAATGAGTTTATGATGGTAGTATCGAAGAACACAAGTGCGTCAGCAAAAATTGTAGAGTCGACCAGGTGAATATACTTCTGAAGTACAATGTACTAAAGTTCATCAAACGTTCTGTTTAACACAGATGAACTAAAAAAAATCTTGCCAAACCGCCAAAAATTCTACTGGGTCTTACCTCATCGATATAATGAGGGCATAATTTTAATTTTCAATTTTCTGTTGTTGCATTAAACGATACCGGCATTTTTCGTCAACTATTTTCAGTGTACTTTAATAACAGAATGCTTATACCAAAGTTTCTTAAAATGTTCGACTTGAGTATGATGATTTTGCTTAAGAGATAGAATTGATTTGCTTCAATGTGGGACCATTACAACTTAATCGAACAGAAAGGAAACAAATTTGAATTTCTCAAACATTCATTTTTTAAGAAGCTGTGTAAATACTGTATTGAATGTATTCTGCTGAATAGAAGTTCTGCTTATACGTATTGTATTTCCCAATGCAATCTCCGTTATATTCTCAAAAATGGTTGACATAACAATGTGATAATTAATAAATATTGTATTTAGAGAACAAAACCTGTTATAGAATTTCTAATCATCTGATAATTAGACTTCTACTTTGAGTTTCAATGACACTGTTAAAATTAAATGTGTTCTATCTTTCAACAAGGCAACGTGCAGAAAGGGTTATATTTGGCCCCCTATTTTTGTTTTAACACCTTTTAAATCCTATGGAAATGACCTTCAATTCTAATTTTAAAATAAAATAAAATAAAATAAAAATGGTTTATTTATCTTGGTTTCATGCAATCAATATCAAATCATCTGTCAAAAACGTTTGTTAAATAAGCTTTTACATTTGACTTGCTTTTTATCATGATGTGAGTTTTCTCTTGGTCATTTTCGGACCACACGTCCTTAGAACAATGCACAAGTAGCCATTTTTAAAGATTTCACCCATCTTTCTACCAGTATGATGTTCCTACAAACAAACTCCCTCTAAGATTACTTTGACAGTAACATTTATTCATTGTTTCAAATGTCATTAAAAATCAAGCACTATAAACAAATTGTTATCTTTTTAAGGTTTAAAATATTTAAGAAATTATTAATGGTGAAACTTATGTCAATAGATTTGGTCTGATAAAAAAAACTCTTTATGTATAACCAGTGAGGGTCGGGTGGCGATTAGGTCTGCAGTAGCAATCGTTAGTCGATAAAAGCACAGAAAGCTGACGTCGGTTCAGGCTAAAATATCTCTTCCTGAGAATGAAGCAATAACTTAATATCTAATTTTCTGAATTATGTGAAATGAGGCCTATTTGGTGAAAAACATACTAAATGCTCACAACGGGTAAGTTCATAGTTGTTAAAGATTTATCATAGATTAACTCTAGTGTATGTGACAAGTTACATTGTGCTCACACCACACTATTGTAATTTAAGTGTTTTTATCCAGTTCAACCTAATCTTGATTTTGGATTAATGTGGCGGTTTCAAACATTTATATAATTTTGAACGACTTCAAGATATATATACGGTATATATAGATAACGTTAACATGGATAATTTATTCTTATTAATTTGAACAAATTAAGAACAAACTCTAATTATTGTAAATTAATTATTTGCTCCTGATGATGAAGTGATTTGTGATTTCCTCTGTTATTTAAATATTTACTTCTTGTAGCAGTAACTTGTTCCGTCTAAATTTCTAAATTGTCAAAACCTAAGGTTCTTCCTACCCCAGACAAAGGTTGGTCTTAGCCATTATTTGGTTTCTAGTTCGACATTTTTAGTATTATTCTATGCTCTTCATAGTCATATAGTGTTTGGCATTTTCAACTTTTGGTAGAGCGTCTCTGATGAGTCTTGAATAGACAAAACGCGCGTCAGGCGTAGCAAAATTTATTGTCTGGAACTTTTTTGTTATTTATATTGCCAAAATATTTTTCGTTCAAATTGAAAGCTAAGAACAGGGTTGAAAATTGAATTTCAATTATGTATTTTTTTACATTTATAAAAAATGATCTTTTTTGAAGAGTGATAATATTATGTGCTCAGTTAAGACCAAGGACAATTCCACGTCGAAAGAAGACAATGCCATTGATAAAATGTTGCGACAAAAAACAAAATCAAATTCTAAAAACATCATCAGTGTTTGTTTGTTAACGACGAAATGATCCCTGGCTGATGTAGATATTTCTGAAAATATTCGTTATTTTTTTTTATTAGAAATATCATATAAACGAGTTTAGAAAAATGTTGAAAATATATTCTTATTCAAAACAGATTTTGCTGTGATTTGTTAAAGCTTTATCACAACATATAAGCAAGCTATAAGTGACGATATTATTTGAGCCATGGTCTCTAGCCACCTCTTTTTTCTCGCAATACGTAGCCATGGTTTCTTGCAGAAGAACCAAACGAGCCTTACAATTCTTGTTTTAAACATTTAATTCAATGATGCTAGATAATTTTGTTTCTTCATTTTATATTTTGTAAACGTTTGCAATAATATGATATTAAGAGGCTGTCCATGTAGAAATCAAGCAAAAGCCTACAGAATCCGGCACATGAAGAATATTATTGTTTTAATGTATTGTTGGACTCACATGTAAAACAAAAATCACCAGGATACGTTTGAAAGCAACATGGATGACTTGTGACTCAGCCTTAAAGTTAATGACCAAAATTTTGCAAATATGCAAAAGTTATCTCCCTTTTTCTGCATATTTTCAATGCATTCTTTATAAAATTTATCTAAGTTATCACTTCAAAAATCTGCATTTACTTTGGAGAATGGATGTTAAACTGAAATGAAATCAATGAAATTTTTTGAAAAAACGAAATTTGTCATATGCATGTGCCAGCTATCGCCTGGGTTTTGCTTGGACAGCCTCTTAACTTCATATATTAAAAATAATTCCCCCACAACATTATACAGTTCTAACACATACACGGTCTTAATGTCTCACTAAAGGCAAAACAGATGCAACTTTTTACAAGACTGATCATATCATACGTTTTAATGCATGTTTTCTATCTTTTTCAAGCCAAATAGAGACAAAAAATCACCCAAAAACAAAAAGTTGTCACATACCATGAAAGGATGCTAAACAACTTTTGTTGGGAGATTGTAAGTAGTATTTGCTTAAGTATTTTAATGACAAAAAAAGAAGATTTCGGCGCAAAAGTCTTAAGAGGAAAAACAACATCTAGGACTGCAACAGGGCTGAGAAGAAGGTAAATTATAGATTTTATATCTGACAGGAAAATTATGAATCTGAAAAACATGAAACGAATACAAGCCTTTAAGTCATTAATGGTATACATGGGTCTTGATGTTGAAATGTGAATAATTTATCACACTTTAAATTCAAAATGATGCCACTTTTTACAGAAAATCAAAAGAAACATTTTTTTTCAGTTTCCGATGATGCCTTATCAAGAATCTAGGTTTATCCTTAATAAGAAAAAAAACATGAACACTTTTCACGTGTAAATTGCACATATCAAAAGTTCTGACGTAGAATTTGTTCTAGATATGATAAGGTTACTGTTCTCGTTTCCACAAATGGTGACAAAGGTTTGTTGTTTGATTGATTTTGATGTTATTTAGTGTTTTATTTTTTTTTCTTGTTTGTACAGATAAAATGTAGCTGTCCTCAAAACATGATAATAAAGACATGTTCTGTCTTAGAAATATTACAAAGGCATCATATTTTCATGGTCGTTACTTTTGTCTGTGCAACCTAAAAATCAAGGATCGGTGGTGCAATGATGAAACTGTCGGTCTACTAAGACCAAGGCTCGTGGTTTAACCCTTGTCAGGAGTGATAATTACATCTCTCTTGTCACCATTTGCGAGAATTGGAAGGGATGAATAATGGTTGTCTCGAGTTTGGGGAAAGCAATACACCCATCGATGCATTATAGAATAGGCTTATCGGATGACGTTCAAGTTTAAAAACTCATATATACATCTAGCTTGTTTCCTAATCCAAATAAGATATAATTAAAATCAATGGTCCTATTAACCTTGGCAAGACATAAAATGCACCATATATATATGAAGAAGCGAAAGAACTAATCTTTCCCCATGGAGCGTCACAGACACTTCATTCATAATAAAATGTAAAAAAAAACATGACTTGGCTATTTTGATATTGTATATTGTAAAAGACCGCGGCAATGAAACTACGTATTGCGGGAACAAAAGGAATGGATATCTTTTTTCTCTCGAATCTCTTTAAAGAAAGAACATAAAACGTCATTGACAGCTTACAATTGCTATTACTCTGTTTGGTATAAATCCCTGGTACAGATCTATTGGTAAATAGATTTAAAAAATTAACAATTGCTAATAATATAATCAAGTCTGTCCACGTGAGTCTGTCCCCTTTTTACCTTGAATTGGTATTGAAAGAAATTGAATAGACAGAAGGTGATAATTGCTAATTCCGTCTGTCCCTTCTATACTTTTATAACTATAGGACTATTTTGAGTTAACGCATAACCCGTTTTATGGGCATGGCCCTGCATTTATAGTTCAAGTTTTTTTTAATTTTTAATACTCATTTACAGGATTCGACCCACTTTAAATCGATGGTTGGCAATGAGATGACTGTGCTAAAGCAAGCAGGAATAATTTTGGTAAATTTATTTGCTGCCACGAAATGGCTACTACATGTATACCTAATACGACACCGAAAAGGGTCGCTTACAAAAAGTAGCGCGCGTGAGCTTAAAAGTGCACTTTCTGGAAATTGTAGAACAACCTTAAAGGAACCTTTAGCAATATAATTAGTCTTTATCCCGAACCGACATCAAGCATCAGGTGACGGTAACCGATGTTACCGATGTGCATTTTTTTCACACCTCAATGAAAAACAATTATGACTGTGGTTGTTACAATTATTTTGTAAATTGAAATTTGATTTTAGATGTAATGGTAGACAAATAAAACATATGCGTATCTTTTTTTTTTCTTCAGTATATGTTCAAATCACCGCTAACAGAATGATTTAAATGCTCTTTTTAAACTTTAAAAAAAGTTTAGAGCTAGAATTAGTTTAGTTTTGGTTGTATATACAAGAATATTAATTATTAAAATAAAAGTCTTGCCTGTAGTTAGGTCGTATTGCATAATTATAAGACTGTTATTCCAAAAAATCAACAAAAAGTCTTTGGATTACTGAGTTTTTTAAATTCAAATTACACAAAATTCTTTTTACACTTTATAGACTAAAACCATCTAACAAGTTTTTTGCCGCTTTGTTATTTTAATACAGCCTACACAGTTTATTTTAAGACCAACTGTTGCAATGTCGTAGAAGAAAAAAAGTATAATTAAGCTTCTGTTTGAAATAAATTTCATGTTATTAACAAGTAATATTAACCGGGACTGTTAATTGCAAGCTGTTTATACAAATTAAACAAATAAACAAATAACACTTCCTGCTTTTAATCTGTGGCAGCGCCTTGTCCTCATCTGTGGCACATCAAAAACAGGTCTGCCACAGGTGAGGACAAGGAAGCTTCACTTTAATATAATTGCAAAAAATGCGATAGTGGTCAGCATTGAATTTATAGGGAAATAAAATTCATAATAAACAGCATAGCATCCACCATCGTGAAATCATATATCAAGAATTTTTAAAAAGATTTAATATTAACTGATAAGAGCATGATATACTGAGCAAATGAAGATTAAAAAAAGTTGATTAAAATAATATTTATGTTTCAAAAGTTTTTTATTATATATTTATATTATAGTGACTTTTAAAGACGTTTAGAACATTTAATTACCAAAATGGTACAAACTTTTGATTTGATATCTATTTCTTAAAACCTGTCAAAAAGAATAAAATATACACGTTTTTATGTTCGATTTATTGCCATTAATTGAAATATTCAACAGGTTCCTGTGCCACAAAACTCCCAAAAATCTTTAGACTACACCGATTTACACAGGCTTATAACTATGATATAAGTTTAACTAAAACAAGTTTTCGTGTAGTTATTAGTCAGTCTTTGTAGCTAACATGTAGAATTTGGTTTTCATTTCATTCATTTTCTTACAAAGATTAAAATTCTTTTTTTTGCAATTTATGCACAATTGAAACTAATAATAATTTGTGGTATTCAAAGTGGTCTCAATATGCAAAAGTTGATAATCGAAAGCCATGAGTTTTATAATTTGAAAACCAAAAACGAAAAGGTGAAAAAATAACACTTTATGTAATCTAAAATATTTCTTAACAGACGTGAGAACATATTTTCAACCATTAAATGCAACATTTTACTGATGAGAGCTTTGACCCCCACCAAAAATGTACGCTTTAGTTTCAAACGTCTTTAAATAAAAACTTTGATTTTTGCAAATATGAAAAAATGGCATTTTTATATTCAGTATTTAAAATTTTTTATCCAAATAAAGTGAATTTCAACAACCTTTATCCAAATGTACATGATTTTAAATAATTGGTTATGGGGAAAACACACTGCAGTATAATTATTTGTTTGAGAACGGTGTAAGCTAATGCAAATTTTTTTTTCTCAATAAGTTGAAGTCTTTGTATTAGTCTTTCATCTAAAACTATATATTTATATATATCCTTTACAATAGTCGAAATGTTTTTGCATGCATTCTTTTCCCCCTCATATTTTCTTTTGTACAGAGATATAACCAAAATCTTTAGGTTCGTTTTTGGAACTATATATTTTATCCCAATACAACAACAACTTACAATGCAACCCAAAACTAAGTGAATTCAAGATTGAAACTTTGTTGATTTTTTTATAAATCTGTTGACTACATAAAATGGTATTTAAGAGAAGACTAAACTTCATTCTTTATGAATAACAGGAATAATAGACACAGAGAATAAAAATATGAATATTAATTGCCTATACTAAACGTATAAGATGACATTCAGCGTTGGACCCAGATCAAGTTAGATAAACCTAAGAGAGTATGCTAAATGGGGGACCACTACATAGGCCACACTCTCACAAAGGTGCCAAATAAAATAACAAACATAGAAAACTAAAAATGCATACAAAGAATTACAACATGCTATGAACACAAAAAAATAGGTCGATATCAGAAAGTAAGCTTTGTGATAATTTATTCTACTCTGTTTTTGAATAATTAACAAACAACATATGACAGAAAGTTACAAAAAATATGTTGTAAATTTGAATGAAGTTTTAATCAAAATTTATAAGTACATGTATGACAAAAAAAACATAAAAAATATTTTAACATTATTAAATGACATGTTGTTCAAATTTTAATGTTGGTTGCATTTTTATATGTAACTAAAATATATCAATAAATCAGAGAGAGACATTAATTTCAACTTTGAGAATATAAGCATTTTTGTTATTGCTTCGTTTAATTTAAATGTAAGGGAAAAAGACAAGTGTAGTTGGTTACAGCAATCTGTTGGGATACTAGATTTATGAGTTGGACAAACAAACAAACAAAACAGAACAAAAATCCACTCTCGCCTCTGTAAGAATTATGAATATGTTTGAACTCGTTTATCGGTAGAGCTGTAGATATATGTTTGTTGGCAATTGAGCTACCCCGGCCAACATAAAAGCGTAATCAATTTTACGATCTCAGGAAAAAGGATACACAGTTCATTTGCTCTGTGAGAAAAGCAGCCAACCATATCGCGATTGGCATCTAAAAAAGCTCAATTCTTTTATATATATATATATGCTGTTACCCCACGTTATCAAATGATTACATCTTTACAGCAGGGGGCTGAATGCAAACTTGTTTTATTACCCTGTGAGTTTAGTCCCCGGGGTCTAATCTAAACCTGATCATACATTTTACATAAACACCATTCATTATTTCTAGGATATTTTTTGGAAATAGTTTTTAAAGAAACAATCTCCATTCACGAATAAAATCTAACCTGTTAGTACATCTGCTAAGTCTATTCCATGAAGTCCACAGTGAGTGTTTCCTTGGTGTAGCTCATCAGTAAACCAATCTATCAGCTTACATAGTTCACTACATATTTTAGCCATTTTTGTAGGAATAAATCGAACTGTTGTTTTGTTTCAATTGTCTTAAATCCTACGTTATTCGTACATAGATAAATTGTAATAAGTTTAAACATTTGAAATTTCATTTTTGATATAACGTCCATTTTTACATTGATTGAACAATAATGAGTGGGGGAGTATGTCGGGGGAGGACAAAATTATGTACTTTATTTCTTGATAGGACACCTTTGCAAAAGCACATTACACCAGCCTACACATTTTAAATCTCATCTTGTGTGTCTCACTAAAACTTGTGGGTGTTGTTAAATTCTATATTGTACGTATGCACTGATAACGCACAAAGTAAATATAGATTTCACAACTACGAGAGACTAGAAAATACTATAGAAGGTACTGAAAATAACATTGAAGGTCCAACACACTAACATCTTTAAGATGCAAATAAAGTGCTATTTGTCTATTGATTTGTCAGAATATAGGCAAACAATACACGATTGATATAGACAATTAGGCAGTCAAAAGTATCAAACCATTAGACCGAAAACATGTAGAACAAAAGTTCTTCAAAAGAATATGCTATCCACAAAGCAGATAAAAAATATTATAGTTAATATTATACATTCATGTTCCAAACAAAAAAGGCAAACATCAGTTTGGTGTGTCGTGGAACTTGTTTGTGGCTACTGGTTTTCATTTGGACCTTTTTGTTAGCTTATACAAGCTGTCTTTATATCCATGATCAGCATTGCAATTGATCAAATCATTTTTTTGCGGCGCTGATATTTTTTGTCTGTCGATTGTATGTCGTGCTTATTCGCAGTGATTGTTTCCTTGCAGTTACTTATATAGTAAGTTATTGCTTTACTCTCAAGCAGCACGATTTCGGCTATAACCGACAGATGGATACAATAAACATGAATTGATGATATAGTGAAGGAAATGGTGTCACAATGCCAGTCGGGGAGGAGAGCTTTGACTGCTGCTGGAAAAAACAGAGTAATTGGTAGGGACGGGCAATTTGGCCTGCATGGGCATCCTACGGGTCAAAACACAACTATTAAGATCAATGGCGTTCAATGCTTCTATTCAGATCAAGAATAAATCTTGTGGAGAGTAAATCAAATACAAAAAGAATTAAAAAAAACTGATATGCAATTAAAGCAATTTCATTAAATTATAAAACCCACTGATGATGTAAAAACTATGCGATAAATTTTCTTCACTAAATACATTTAGTTTTGGCTTTGTGTGACTTTTAAAGGGCATCGAAAAAGCAAATATGATTTTACCGTGTACTGGAAGAGAAATAGACCAGGCAGGTTAAAGTGTTCGACAAGAGTGAGCTGTCACATGGGGACCGCTACAATACCGAATTCGCTCACCAACAAAAGTTTCTGAAGAGGGTTCACATTATCGTATGACTTATATGTAGTAAACTTTATAACTCTATATATGAGTTCAAGCTAAATCAATAGCTTTCTTGTACTTTTTTAGGGTGAATAAGAGTTTAACGGCTGCTGAATATATGTTGCTGAAACATTTACATATAAATATTAAAAGGTCATAAAGTAAATCAACGGCTGTGGTCATAAACTTGAAAACAACTATACAATGAAATTCACAGTAGCCTGAATAGTTCACATTGGACTTTCTATGGCACAAAACATGAAAAATGCTATTTTTTAATTTCAAAAATCACCCCCCTCTAATTGGGGTCATTTGACAACTTTTACCCAAATGGTTCAGCAAAGTGGCTCGATTGAGCATCCGAATGTAAAAAGTCTTGAGGGCAACGCCAACCAGTTAACTCAAACCAGAACAAAACGAAGAAACTGACAACACAAAAATACTATACTGAGACTTTGGTAGAACTGTTGATTTGAAAGATCCCCAAAAACATGTGCCATATGTATGATTTTTTAAGCAATTCAAAATGAGCATCGTTGTTTGTTGTTATCATGCCATTTATCATTCTAACAAAATTTCAGTCAAATTAGGAAATTGTAAGCAGACGCTTGTGAGGGCATATTCTTATCTGGTCTATATTATTTCATTTAATTCTTACAAAATTTAATGGATTTCCGTTTTTAACATGTCGCTTACAAATCAGATGAAGTTGTTGTTTAAAGGCAAACATTCAGCTTGTAAAACTCAAAGCCTGTTAAATGTAAAGAAGTTGTTGATATTGTCCAATCATATACTTTTGTTAGGAATAAAATTATCCATTACTTATTGGCTTTAGTGACATCCATGTGAACGGTAGATTAAGAAGAAGTAATAGTGAATGAAAGATAACAACATGCATGGGGTAATATGCTTTCAATATTTAGGGGGGTAATGTGCATTTATAAATATTATATTACATTTTTTATCATTTAAATATATGTTAACAAACTAAAATAGTTTTTGTGTGGTGTTTGTCGTGTAAATAGTAAATGGATTATGCTATAATACATTAATAAATTACTTGTGTTATGTAATTTGAAAAGTTGCCCACTCAGTAAAGGTCTAATGACTTGACAAAATCAATCAAATATATAAATTTCATTCAGAATTTTTTAATGAAAGATAGTTGATCAAAGGATAAGATTTATTGCATATTAATGGTATGTATATGCTGTAACAACAATAAAGCACATTAAAGGTATGTTGTGGGAAATCGTTTGGAAAAGGAATGGAATTGTAAACACTTTTTGTCTTTGTTGTCTACTTTAAGCCATGGAATCGGTTTCTTCAGAAATAAACACGATAAGGAATTAGGTCTTAAGACAGTATTAAGATCCGGGATTGTGATAGTGCCAAACAAAGTTAGTTTATATCACGGAGACCAACATAAATGAACTTGAAATGATGATGAAGTTAGAATTGAGCAAGGGACACAAAGTCAATAGGGTAAACGGCTTTTGAGTGCCACTGGAACAAACAAGGTCCAACAATTTAGCCTACAACAGGTGATACGTTGAGTCCTACATTTACTGAAGCAGTGGTACCAATGGGGTATCCGAATTTCAAAAGTCCGAAAGGGCAGAGACAAATCCAGTAAAAACCAACAAGAACGGGACAAAAACAGACAACATGTAAAACATGGAAACACAAAAATAACTGAATATCAATCAACAACGCGAACTCCAGTCGAAACTAGAGTGAACTCAGATCTATGCTCCGGAAGAGTAAGCAGTTCCTGCTTGCTATAGCACACCCGTCGCGTTGCCAACAGTCAAATCAGTGTGTCAAATCCTATGACAAACCTACATCTGCACTCATCTGAGAGATCGAAATCCCATATTTGTCTTAAAGTGCATGATGTGTTCCGTAAAATTTATTGAGTGAAGACAGCAATCGAGAAGCAATATAACCCTGTGTGAGCAATACAGAAATCTGGATCAGTGTTTTAACATGCATGGAACGAGACATTGCCCCCCCCCCCCCTTCACGGTGCATTATTTTGGTTTGCGATCAGGTTTTCTGAAACGACATACGAAACACAAAATTACAGGACTGACCCATTAAAAACCTTGGATTACACATCCCATTCGCTCGTAAGACAAAACATAATAGTAGAGGATATTTTTTTTTCAATTTTGAACATCTTAAACTGCGAGCTTATCGCCGCTGCTTTGCCATCCACGACCCGCACGAAGTTGAGAACAGTTGTCTGTTAATGAGCATGTGAATAATTAATTAAAGGGCAAAAATGGCCATTTTATTAAATTGATTTATTATGAATGAGAAATAAATTTTAGGAAAACCATTCTGTTTTGAGGAGATTATTTTATGCATAAAATGAGTCGGAAGAAAAGGTTGTTTTTTCCAACAAAATTCTAAATAAATTTCAATCGGTGACATGTTCTTAATGTTTTAATTTTGAACATATGCATTTAAATACATCTCTTGGTTAAGTTTGGGAAAGAAGCCAAGAACACCGATGGGGATTTCAAATATCGTCAACACGAAAAGGCCAAGATAAAACTATTAGACATGAAATACAAGACGGATAATACACTATCATATTAATTTGGGATATAAAAAATTGAAAGAACAGCTCAGAATAGCTAGACTCTTCAAGTTTTTACCAGTAACTAAAAATATTGCGGAAAACGGAATTCGATTGTTTTGGGTTTCTTTTTTGCAAATGACCATCTATTTTTATCGCGGGTTAATTCAAGCATGGAAATATTTACCTAAACTGGCTGATACGTTTTTTGCTAATTTTAGCCAGATATGAAGACTTTTGCATAACCTTTATATTTTTAGGCTAAAAGGGGCCCTCATTGTCCTTACTCCTTTGGAATATTAAAATTTGAAAGAACAGCTCAGACAGAATAGCTAGACTTTTCAAGCTTAAGATACATTGCGGAAAACGGATTCGATTGGTTTTTTTTTCTGCAAATGATCATTTATTTTTTTTTCGTGGGTTAATTTAGGCATAGAAATATTTACCTAAATTGGCTGATACGTTTTTTGCTAATTTACTATATTTAAAGACATCCTAGCACTTTCCTCCCTTTAAAACCAATTAACATGGGACATGCATAAACATGCACATATTTATAAGGTCAGATGTTTTGCTAATGGTTTAACTGATGGTGCTTTATATCCAGTCTCAATAACGTATAGTATTGTTATAGCAATACTTCCTGTATATTGATTTTGCTGGAGTTTCTCTTGCCCATGACAATTTGGCCACTAGACAGTCAAGGACATATAGATAACACGGCAGATGTTACAATGAAGATAATGATACCCATTGATTTCCAATAACAATTCTTTACAGCATATATTAATAACGGTTCTGACGTTCTTATAGTTTCATTTTGTCGTCATAGATTCACACATGATATTCATGTTACAATTGGGTTAAATTAGCTATGTATACAGTAATATTTGAGCTTTTAATTCAAGATAATGAGAAAGACATTTACGTAAAAAAGATATAATAGCTTGACATATAAAATTTTGGGTTATTCAGTGTGTTTATGATTTTCCCCAAATGCATATTTTAAAGTTACATATGTACCAATGGAACAAAACAATTTGATACAATAGAGATCAACATGATAAAGAAAACTGACTGGGAAAATTTTAAGTGTTGTTTTAATTACTTTATTATCATGTATTTTGTTTGTCATACTCAATAAGCAACTTTAAGAAAACAAGAAAAAAGTATGATGGAAAATACCATCACGCGACCCCTTTGCATGCACTGTTTTTATAATGTAAATTTTTGCCATACACATATATACCCCACATTCCTTCTTTTATAACATGAAAAAATTAATTTTGTTCATTTTTCGCATTTACGTTAAAGATGGATTATCCAAAATAATTCCTAAGAATTTGTACATAACTATTTGAAGGTGATCATACATTTGTGCAAAATATCTTCAAAACATTTTTTAATCTATGTTAAAAATGAACAAAAATCAGTAAAATCTCAAATCAAATGCACTGACCAATTGGTTAATGTAATAAAGGTCCATCTTATATAATGTACAGCACATTATAGGAGATTTAATGATAACAGCTATTATTGGAACGGGTGCTGTCCTTCTTTATCAAGACAGATATTGAGTTGTAAGTATTTTTGATGCTCACGTTAATGCCAGATTCCAAAATTCTGAATTCTATAGAAGCAAAAACGTACCAATGTTGCATTCAGTAGTCCGAAATAATACTTAACTCAAATGTGATGGAACGGCAAGCAATTCCTGCTTATTTTATCGCATCTTGTAAGTTGCCTACGATCAATAAAAAGAGGATAAAAATTAATAATTATTTTATCTTAAATAATATGCTCGTTAATGTTAAGCAAAAGAAACATACGTTCAAGGGGGAGTAATAGAGTTGCTGATCCTCCGATATGCATGTTACAACTATGATAGCTGGGGTATTCAATGTGTTGATAATTTTACCGATGCCTGTAGGCACAGTTCTGAAGTCCGTAAAGTCAAAGAAACAATACCCGCTACTATACATAACAAGAGGCTCCCAGGAGCCTGAATCGCTCACCTGGTCTTAATGTCAACCCTTTGAAGACTTTTGTATAGCTAAATGAACTGAATGATTAAGCAATAAAAAGCTTTTCTCTATCTGCAATAGTTTTCATTCCAAAGCAAAAAACACTATTTTTCACCTTTAAAGGGCCATAACCCCTTAAAAGGGTCATCTGACAACTTCGACCCTAAAAAGACTTTTGTAGAGCTAATTAAGCTGAACATTTAAGCAAGCAACATCTTTTCTCTATCTGCAAAAGTTTTCTTTCTTTAGGCCAAAAACACTATTTTTTGCCTTTAAGGGGCCGTAACCACTATAAGGGGTCATCTGGCAACTTTGACCCTATGGAAACTTTTGTAGAGCTAAATGAGCTGAACATTTAAGCAAGCAACAACTTTTCTCTAATTGCAATAGTTTTCATTCCATAGGCCAAAAACACTATTTTTTGCCTTTAAGGGGCTGTAACCCCTATAGGGGGTCATCTGACAACTTCAACCATATGGAGACTTGTGTAGAGCTAAATGAGCTGAACATTTAAGCAAGCAACAGCTTTTCTCTAGCTGCAATAGTTTTCATTCTATAGGCCAAAAACTGTATTTTTTGCCTTTAAGGGGCCATAACCCCTATAAGGGGTCATCTGACAACTTTGACCCTATGGAGACTTTTGTAGAGCTAAATGAGCTGAACATTTAAGCAAGCAACAGCTTTTCTCTATCTGCAATAGTTTTCATTCTATAGGCCAAAAACACTATTTTTTGCCTTTAAGGGGCCGTAACCCCTATAAGGGGTCATCTGACATCTTCGACCCTATGGAGGCTTGTGTAGAGCTAAACGAGCTGAACATTTAAGCAAGCAACAGCTTTTTTCTATCTGCAATGGTTTTCCATTTTATAGGCCAAAAACTCTATTTTTTGCCTTTAAGGGGCCATAACCCCTATAAGGGGTCATCTGACAACTTTGACCCTATGGAGACTTTTGTAGAGCTAAATGAGCTGAACATTTAAGCAAGCAACAGCTTCTCTCTATCTGCAATAGTTTTCATTCCATAGGCCAAAAACATGAAAAAATGCTATTTTTCACCTTTAAGGGGCCGTAACTCCCATAAGGGGTCATCTGACAACTTCGACTCAATGATGACTTTTGTAGAGCTTTTGATGCTGAAGCAGTAGCGTGGTATCAGATTTCATCTATCTCTTATACTTTTTGATTTACAAGCCAAAAACAGTAGTCTGACCCCCTGGTCTATTTTTAGCAACGGCGGCCATGTTTTTCAACGAATCAAAAATCCCCACATCAGTTCTGTAGGGGATACCCTAAAGTACCACCAGACCAAATTTGGTTTGAATCTGTGCAGCCGTTTCAGAGGAGAAGAAGTTTGAAGAAAAGTTAACGACGACGACGACGACGGACGACGACGACGACGGACGACGACGACGGACGCCAAGTGATGGCAATAGCTCACATGGCCTTTGGCCAGGTGAGCTAAAAAGACGGCCTTGCTTTGTGCATTTCCTTTTTATGTCAAAAGGCTCGCATGATAAATGCATTAAACAACTATTTGGACATATGGATAGATCAACTTGATGAAGAAAAGTGTAGAGTTCAAATACCTGAACATTTAAGGAATCGAAAGCTTTTTAGCTCACCTGACCCGAAGGTTCGGGTCAGGTGAGCTATTGTCATCACTTGGCGTCCGTCGTCCGTCCGTCGTCCGGAAACTTTTTGAAACGTTAACTCCTCTGACACCATAAGTCCAATTGAAACCAAACTTGGTATGGTTGTTCATTAGCATTTGGTGCTTAGAACTGATGTGGGGATTTTTGATTCGTCGTAAAACATGGCCGCCATGGCTAAAAATAGAACATAGGGGTAGAATGCAGTTTTTTGCAAATAACTCAAAAACGGCTACAGATATCAAAATTCTGGCATAGGGTAAAAGTGATCAGCACCTCAAGATCTACCTACCTTGAAATTTTGAAGAAAATCCAACAACCCATGTAGGAGTTATTGCCCTTTTTGTGGATTTTTTGCAAATTTTGCACCTGTTGAGCTCAATATCTTGAAAACTATACAAGATATTTGAGAAATGTATATATTTAAGCACATCAAGGTCTACAAAATATGTAAAAGGGTCAACGTTGTAGAACCTTTCCTTTTTGGAGTTATTGCCCTTAGAATGTCAAAATTGAGCATTTTAACAGCATTTCCTCATTACATTGAAAACGTTAACTCCTCTGACAGTTCAAGTCCAATTGGAACCAAACTTGGTATAGTTGTTTATTAGCATTAGGTGTATAGAACTGATGTGGGGATTTTTGATTGGTCGTACAATATGGCCGCTGTGGCTAAAAATAGAACATAGGGGTAAATGGCAGTTTTTTGCAAATAACTCAAAAACGGTGACAGATTTTAAAATTTTGATTGGGAACAAAAGTGATCAGCACCTAAAGATCTACCAGCTCTGAAATTTTAAAGAAAATCCACCGACCCATGTAGGAGTTATTGCCCTTTTTGTGGATTTTTTGAAAATTTTGCACCTGTTTAGCTCAATATCTTGACAACTTTACGAGATATTTGAGAAATTTAAATTGCATATTGTTAAGCACATCAAGATCTACAAAATATGTAATAGGGTCAACGTTGAAGGACCTTTCCTTTGAGGAGTTATTGCCCTTAGAACGTCAAAATTGAGCATTTTAACAGCATTTCCTCATTACATTGAAAACGTTAACTCCTCTGATACTTTAAGTCCGAATGGAACCAAACTTAGTATAGTTGTTTATTAGCATTAGGTGTATAGAACTGATGTGGGGATTTTTGATTGGTCGTAAAACATGGCCGCTGTGGCTAAAAATAGAACATAGGGTTAAACTGCATTTTTTTGCTAATAACTCAAAAAGGGTGACAGATTTTTGAATTTTAATTGAGATTTAAGTGATCAGCACCTTAAGATCCACCATATTGTCAGATGACCCCCTTATTAAACTTATGACCCTTTCAATGTCAAATAGAATTTGCCTAATAGCCTTTACTCCAGGCACATATGTCAGGTGAGCGATTCAGGCTCCTGGGAGCCTCTTGTTATTATTTTCTAAGGTTTGCTAGCTATAAGACAAAAACAGTTAATGTTGGGGTTCTCGTAAAAAGAATGGTCAAACGACTTTGACCTTGTAATTTTTTTGTAAATCTTATTGCTGAACAATTTGTAATTCAAATTTCTCAAATATCTTATATAGTTTGTTGAAGTGCAGAATTCAGAAAAACGACATTCAAATTTCTCAAATATCTTATATAGTTTGTTGAAGCTAAGATCAAAACTCTGAAAAACAACTCAGGAAAAATGGCAATGACTCCTACATAGGTCATTGGGTCGTCTTCAAAATTTCAGGACAATCAGATCTTGAGTTACTGATAACTTTTACTCTAGCCAGAATTTTGTATTTGTAACTGTTTTTGAATTGCAGTGCGCCCTTATGTTCCATGTTTAATATTACTTGCATTTTGGCTGAAGATTTTCCAATATGGTTTTCTAGTATTTGTTCATAATTATTTGAAATTGTCAAAAAGTTGTGCAAAATCCCTTCCTTTTAAATGTCTTAGATAAAAAAAAATTTTTCATATTTATGTTAAAACTGAAATGGAAATAGAAATGCACTAGCAAAATCACTTCGAAATTATCGTAAACCTCAATTGTTCCGAAATGGTAGGCAGTTCCTTTTTGTAATATATAATCCACGATCAATATAGTGAATATAGAAAAATATTTTTAAAACCGTTAAAAGGTCTTAAAAAATTCATCTTAATAAGCCGTTCGAGCAACATCCATGCAAAGGGGAGTAATAAGTTTTAACTTGCTGTTTTGAACTTATTATTCATATAATAGAAGTACGTATAATATAAAATTTGCCAGTTGCATGGGATATTCAATGTGTTTTGAATTTTCATGGTGTTTATGTTACTGTGATTTGCCCCGGAAAATGCATTTTTATGCACATTTTCAGCGTTGGAAGCAAAGATGTATTAATGTTGGAAATCCGAACAAAAAAAGACAAAAACAACGAAAAAACCTTGCTAGAGTGGAAGAAATTTGAGTATTTTAATACTTCATTTCCTGTGTCCTATATGTGTGTTTTGTTTGATTAGGGTCTAAAGAAATCCAGAAAACTTTTACTAAACCGCTGGGAAGCAGACTGGAAAAAATCATACAACTGAGTCTAAAAAAACTAACAAAACAGTTGAGCAAAAAATGTTAAGACTGGAAGATTCTTTCCACAGGGGAATTCAAGCACTTGGGAGGGTGTATAACCTTGAAGCACATAAAGTTAAACAAGGCTGGACCATGATGGTAATCTAAACAAGAAATGATGACTATGAAATAAGAATCTCCAGCCACCACATCTGGCTTTCCAAGTGCTTGAAGTTTATATAAATCCTGTAATTCACTCAGTGAATATCAAGAAATTACTTTTACACGGAAATCTCGATATTTCTATTTCTATATATAAATAATCTTTTATAATCAGAAGCAAGTATAAACTCTTTGGCCTTCTTTGTCAAGATTTAAAGTATTACGGAAAAAGAAATGAACCAATGGTGGCATTTAAATGTCAGCAGTCCAAAAGGCAAAGACAAAACTAGTAGACAAGAGAGACAACAGCTAGCAACCCAATATACAATAACCACGCTTCAATCAGCATGGCCATGCAAATTACCGTGACCGAAACAAGTGGAAATGATCATCAATTCGTGCTTGTTATAACACATCCTCCAACTAAGCAACTGAACAGGAACATACGATCAAAGGGGAGTAACAAGGTGTTAGGGGGAAGACTAATCGTGGGAGTAGGGTTAGGTAGTAGGGTAAGCTTTACGACATTTATTGTGTACAACACATTTTATAGATACCTGGCATTCGGAATCCCATGTTAAAATCCATATTAACACAAGTTTGAGTCCCTAAAAATGTAAATGAAACATATTTCTGTATTGTTAGTATATTTCAATGTATTTACTTGTAAAAAATAAATCATTATGAAAAGTATCTGACGCAGGGACCAATAGTCGTCAGGCTTGACTAATACGAATTTTACCGCGTGTAAGTCAAGTTTTTAATAATGAAATGTACAATTCAATTGTATGTGAAATATTTTCCTTAGGAATACATTTAATATTAAATATTCTTTCTTATCATTAAATGTTTTCCATTGCTATCGAATTGTGGCCTCCTTATAAACTTGATATTGTCTGAAAGGTGTTCACCTAAAAGGTGTCACCAATCAATGAGAAATATACCTCACAAAAAGTTCGCGATTTCTTTTTACAGATTATCCCTATAATCTATTATATTTAAGTTAAAAATATAATCCAGGATGATATTTGATGGTTGAATTTCTCCCTGGATAATATTTCATTAACAAATAATATCCAGGATAATTTTTCATAATAAGGAATTATCCAATTATATATTACCAAACTTCATTCCCGGAATCATAGATACATTATCGTCAATATTATAAGGGCGGATATCTAATAGTTAAATAATATCCCCAGGATAATATTTTATCCTTATATACTATCTAGGACCATCTAATATAATTTAATTAAAGTTTAATGAATTTATCAATGTCCAGGATAATTTTTTTCAGAATTAGAAATTATCTAGTTAAATATCCCCAGGATAATATTTCATCATTAAATACTATCTAGGACCATAAATCGTCTAGTATTCATTAATTTAAGTTTAATGAATTTATCAATGTCCAGGATAATTTTTCATAATTAGAAATTATCCAGTTAAATATCCCCCAGGATAATATTTCATCATTAAATACCTATCTAGGACTATATTTCATGTAGTATTATTTAATCAAAGTTTAATGATTTTATCAATGTTATCCAGGATGATATTTGATAATTGAATATCTTCTAGGATTGTTTTTCATTGTTAATTGTTATCTAGGATAATATTTAATAGTTATACATTTATGTTTCAAAAGCCTAAAAAGAAGACTATAAAACATAAGAGAAAAATATTCAAAGTGTTTTTCCGGACAAAATTTATGTTACAATCTACTGCTTTTTACTCTTATTTTGTCTGACAGTTGCAATCAGCAGCATGAGCGAAAATTATGAGTTTTAAAATAATGTTTAAGTAACAATAATGCAACATACCCCTTCCTTGTCAGGTGTATTTATGTAATTGATCAAATATGGGAATATGAATCAAAATATTACAACTGATTAAGAACACGTTAAAATAGTTCAGTAGCACCTCAAAATCCAGTTTTACAAGTGGAAAAAAATTAAATGCTCATAAGATACTTTCCGACATGTCATTTCTTTGTGACGAATGAATGGTTAAACAGTGGATACTTTTTCATATGGGTGGAAAATTTTCTACAATTAAATAGTGTCCTAAGGAAAACATTTCGCATTGAATACTCTCCTCCGGATAGGATTTAGTTCGGATAGTATTATGTCTTACACAAAGACCTTGCCCGTTTGCAAGCATCATTAGTATGTCTACAACAACACTTTTCTTTCTGATAAAAAGATTCAAACTTAAGTAATGAAATAAAAATAGAAATGAAAAAAAAAAACAACTTTCCAATTTAAAAATAGAAATCATTACACAAAGGGACAAAACGGAAAAATAAACTGATTCACGACAAATAGAGTTACTGCGCTTCGGTCACTGTTAGAGGCTGAATATCAATATGTTGAATCGGGCGTTCATCAAATCATTTGAAAATTGACTTTTCGCAAGGAAATTTTCGATCCGGTCAGCAAAAGGTTTAATTTCCAACCTTTAAGCATATTAAATTTCTTATAGAAACATGCTACTATAGATTGTTCAATAAACTTGAGGAGACGGGTCTGAGTAGCGTGAACCGCACACCAAATTTCGTAGAAAAGTGTGTGAACACTGCGGAAATGTCATAGTTTACAGGAATTTGAGGAAATAATTCCGATGAAGAGTCGTCGTATGAATTTGACTCAATAATCAGTTAAGTAGACCTTTTGATTCCGAAGAAGGTTGCTACATATTTTTCTATCTCATTTCTCGGGATATAAACCAAAAACTATGATGTGACCACCTGTTCTATTTTTGAAACGATGGCTATAAATTTCGTAAATTGGTAGGGAAAACCACAAAGACAAGTTTACAAGGCTTTCAAAACAAATCCTTCCGTGTTTTTAAAAAAGAGGATCGGACGACGAACATGCACCTAGTGATGACTATAGCAACTTAGTTCCTCGGATCAGGTGAGCTTAAAAGTATTTGAATTGACGCAAATAAGTACAAAATAATCTAAAATGTTACTTAGTTATTTATTTATTGCTTTACTCTCAAGTAGCGCGATTTCGGCTATATCCGGGGAATGAACATGAAAGGGGTGATACAATGAACATGAAATGATGATGAAATGGGGGAAAGTGAAACACAACAAGGCCAATCGAGGAGGAGAGTTTTGACTGCCATTGGAAAAGGAGTGATGGGTAGGGACAGGGAATTTAGCCATCTGCATGTGTATCCTACAGGTTCTACTCATACCGAGACCTGCAGCAGGGTTCTTTAACGTGCAAGGAATTTAACGTGACAGTTTTCCCAACACGGTGCACCTCTATGGTTTGCGGTCAGCATACTAGTAATAGCCTGACGACC